>OZ020260.1:10877107-11324270 GCA_963971285.1 Astropecten irregularis | reverse complement strand
CTGTGATACTTGAATCTGGAATGCTTCCATCCTCCATTCCGAGGGGATCGTCACATGTCTTGTCTTCTTCCGTTCCTGACAAATAATGAATAGAATCGGGTGTATTTTTTCAGACTGCATAGCTTTACTATAATGTACATATATACCGCTCGGTCGATGACTGTGCAGTTATTAATTGGCATAAAGATATGAGCTTAATATCTTTTTTTGGGGGGGGGGGGGGGCTAGAAAAGCCATTATTTTTTTTGGGGGGGCTAGAAGACCCAATATTTTGGGTTCTTCTAACACTCGCTTCTGCTGTGTCTCATTAGAGGTCGAAAAACGTGCACATTATAGGCCACACAACGCGATTTTTATGTAATTTGTGCTTAATAACTGAACAAATCCAGTAATTTCAAGAATTTTTTTACAACTTTTTTTGGGGGGCTAGACAAAAACATTTGGGGGGCTACACCCCCCCTAGCCCCCCCGTAGAACCGCGCCTGCCTTTCATCTGATGGGATATATAGTCTTGATATTATTCTATAGTCCTTTGAGAATCCCTACCTGACATTTGAGCCAGGCTGGGTTCAAGTGAATAACGTTTGGGAAAAATATTTCCATTCGAATATCAACTTTATTTCGAATAAAAACCTACCCTCAGAACAGTTCAGCAGCTTTCGAATCTCTACTGGATCGTCGCTCAGCAGAAAGGTGTCATAGTACTTCACTTTGAAAGGTCTGCATGGGGTCCGGGTGTTGACTGAGCCCATTCGAACCTTGGTGCACTGACAGGGGTCCTCTATCGGGATGACCCAGCGGTATTTGTTGTGAGAGTTGGGGTCAGGCTCCTTACCCATGTAGCATACCATCGCTGGAAAAGAAAAGACGACATTCGTGTCGGTTTACATGTACAATTCCAGAAAAGAATGAAGATCATAACTTATATTTTCTGGAGATTTTCTTTCCTATCACCACCGTAATACACTTAAATAGTGAAAGTCATTTTCATTTCAGTAGGGTGATATGGTTTGGTCCGTTGGATACGAAATCCTCTGATAAGTTAATAAGACGTACACATCTTCGTTTGTTAGACATCAACATGGTTAAACGCATTTTGCTGTAATCTCAAGAATCATTCATCATGATGACTTACCATTTATTTCATTTGCCAGCACCGCAAAAACGACAAATGCGACGAATTGCAGCAGAATTTCCATGCTGAAATTATTTCTTGACAGTTGATGTAGGCTCAACAGGTATTGTACATGTAGCGACTGCCGTGGAAATAATGCATCTGAGCTGTTGGTCTGTTGGTTTACGATATTGAGCTTGGGCCTTGAACGTTTCTATGGCAACTCACCATGGCGCAATGAAAACTGGCAGGCTAGATACAATGGTGTATTTTTTAATTTCCGTTTTTGGGTCGTTTGCAGGAAGTAGCGACCGAACTGGAATATTAAGAAACTAGAGAATTGTATACCTGACTTTAATTGTGTACAGAAATGCACTGACCGTGTACTGCATGCTCGGGACGAAATTTTACGACTGTACGCTAAATTGCTCTTGGACACAATAAACCTTTATTGGGGAATTTAATATCCTGGCTCCGACCTTCCATCCTCCAAGGGCGCGTGAAATTTTGAAACAATGGTTATGACGTCATGCACTGGAAGAGCAGTTCTTGCGATACAAAATAAAATCCTTGGTCAGCCAGTTAGTCATAGTGAGTTATACAACCTAAAGCATATAACAAACACCCCCAACAAACAAGCAAACAAACACCCCACCAAACACCCCCAAGAAACAAATCAATTTCTATGGCAACTTTAACATGAATCGACTCAGGCTTATCAAGCCTATGGTGAATGCACGTGAGTTTCCGAGGCTTGAAGGAATATGAGCCGCCAATCACTCTCACTACCTTCAGTCAGTCAGTCATTAACAAAAAACTACTTAATTATTCAACAATATTTTTAGGTAACAACAGAACTCAAGGAACAATCTTGACAACAGCGAAACAACAAACAGACCAACCACAAATAGAGTCTGAATAAGGAAACAATGAAACCGATGCTTGACTTTTCTATACCACCACAATGGTCTTTTATTTTCTCTTATTGTATAAGGCAACATTGAACATTGAATTTGACAATAAATTGCTTTACTACTTTTATTGAGTCATGACAATGATGCTAATAATGATAAAATAATTGTTCTCATCAATAATAATAAATTAGGCTTCATAATATGCAGAGAATTTAAGACATTGCTATTTTAGTCCCACGCACATACATTGTTAGGGTGGAGTTCAATGGTTGAGATGCAAATATTTATACGATCCATATTTTGGTTCTTTTGTCATTTAGAGAAAAATACGGTTTTTTGACGAAGCTACTAACCCAAAAAAGAATTTAAAAAAATGAACAGAGAAAACGGCAAAAGAGAGGGAAAATCTGGAAAATAGAATAAAACGTGGAGTTTATAATGCTTTGGTTAACTAACACGACACATGTACGGTACGAAATAATAATGTAGTTTTGTTCTACTAATGGTAAGCGTAGCTATCCACAAAAAATTCACATCAAAAATATAATTAAGAGTGTAAATGTTAAAATTCCGAATGACAAAACGATCGTAAATTAATAGTTTATCAAATTGTAAAATTAGTGAACCAAATTGACACTGTATTTCTCTCTTCATGTCAATATGAATTGGGACGATATTTCGTGTATGATCATTTGTTTTCACTCGTTCCACTTCATGTGAAGGCTTTTGGAATTCATGACAAAATTCCCCCAGTTAAAAAAACAGACATATAACTGATAAATAACAATGTAAACTTAAATTGTTTTGTCCAACGACGTTGTGAAATTTTTTACCAGTTGAAATTCAGTCAGAATTGGTCCAATATCAATCCGTTATAACTACATTAATATTTTACAGAAACCACGATTCAGTCAAATGCTTTGATATCGAATTTTACAGATCAATTGTCTATTGCACAAAGGTAATTTTCAAGTCAATTTTATCAACAACACAAGCTGTATGCTCTAAACAAAACCCTATTTCAAAAATACAGGCTGGGCTAAACAGATGAGGCAATAAGAAAAGAGATTCGTGAAATTTTGAGGTTATATTCTGTCTAAATGTAAGGCTCCAAATAAGAGTTGTATCTATAATACATTCCTCAAAGACGTCAAAATTTCACGAATCATTAAATAAGCAAGATTCGGTAAATACATTGTTCATTTGCAAGGTCTTTTGCAAACGTTCGCAAGCTCACACTGGTAGTCCATTACAAGAAGAGAAACAATTTTGCTATAAAATCCACAATTATTGAATCAAAATGTTCTAAGTAACATTGTTCAAACTAATACATGATACATAGCGTGACGATACAATCACAGCAATAAATGGTTTGACATGTATTTTTATTGCGAGACATAAACATTATATCTGCATTTCTTTTATTATCTTTATTGATCAAAATACTTGCCATACCCAGAGATTACGATGGGATTAAAGGCTCATTATGAATTAATGCTATCAGCTTTCTATTGAGATATAGGCTTATAAACAAATAAGAACACAAATCACTTTTCCTTGCTATAGGGTTTAGGTAAATCTTAGTTTCACAGTTCAGTTGACGGTAAAATAGATTTAATTTGCATTTTGATGGGGTTGGGATGAAGTATAAGCAGTCATTTGATATCTGGAACCAAAACGTTGTATTTTTGTTTATGCCCAAACATAAAAAATATCTGAATTCGTTTCCGTCAATGTGATAATGTCATGATGACAATAGTTTGGCCAAGTGACGTAAGTCTCGTCAACAGGTCATATCATGGTCAGGTACTTACTCCTTGCAGCCGATGAGCTCAATGCGCATTGATGGCCAGCCGTTGTAAGCAGTGGGCCTAATGCGGATGTAGCGTGCATGGATCGGCTTGGTAAACATGCTGGTCACTGGAGTATAATGGTCTTCATTACCACGGAACGTCTGTAAATGAATAATCATTATGGGTGGAAACATATGAACATTTGGAAAAAAAAATTATAGAGTCACAGCAAAATAATTAAGATTTGGATTCCAGTGCGAAGCATGCAATCTATGAATGTAAATAACTTCAACATTAAGTTGCAAGGGCTAGGGATGCATTGTTATAACAGATAACGTTCGCTGCATATTTCATGTACGTCACTCAATATTTATTAATTGTTTAAACAAATTCATTTCAGTGTTAAACTTTTATTAATATAATCAAGATTCCTGTATAACTGCTCAATAATTATATCATTTATTCAATGAGTAATATTCTCACGTATCTTGAACCATGTGCGGTATTCGCGGTATCTGACATATGTCACGTGTACCTTAAAAGGTTCACTGTAATAAAATGTGGGAAAGTGATGAAAGTGCTTTAAAATTATTGCTTAATACATAATTAATGAAAATATAAATTTATATTTGTATGTAAGTGCTTCTTTTTGGCGAAACAGTTACAAAATCGATATATGTATGCCCCGCCCCTCAAAAAAGTCCCTCTTGGAACCGACCCACGCAACAATAGCTTGTGACGTCACCTACAGAACTAGTATAGGCTCGCACCGCAGTATACTGTGTGGCGTTCTGCATGTGACGTAAGCAAGGTTTTTCGTCTCGAAAAGTGGGGTGCTCAATTATGGGTATAAAATACCTCCTTTTTCTATATACAATATTTTTTAGCATAAACAAAGATAGACAGGTTGAGTTTTATAACAGTACAGATGTATTAAACTTCAGATGTGTTTTTATTACAGTGAACCTTTAAGGCCCAGGTCAGACTGATATTCTTTGAGTAGCCGAGCCGTCAGAAACACACATACATAACAGCACAGCACTGATTGATCAATGTTTGTAAATCTTCACCTACCTGTGCGTCATTCACATCGGTGTCATCAGTCACATACTGCCAGTCAGTCTCATCATCACTGTACTGCACCTGGTAGGCAGTGACATACTGATTATAATCGCTTCTTCCCTGTATGATAACTCCTTCAACCTGGGTCTGCTCACCCAAGTCCACCTGAAACCAAGGGGCCGCTTTGTCATTACTCTCCGCACACCACGCACCGGTATTCCCGTTGGCTCTCATGTTGTACAGCCGGCCGTTGCTCGTTGTGCAGTCACTGTATGTACTGGATGCTGTGATACTTGAATCTCTAATGCTTCCATCTTCCATTCCAAGTGGATCGTTACACAACTTTTCTTTCCCTCCTTAAAGAAAGAAAAAAAAACCAAGAAAAAGAATCTTTTTTTAACTTCGCGTTGTTTTATAGTAGGCCTAATAGTAGTACATGCTTGATGGGTCGATTAATACGGTGCCATTCATCGTCCTTGTATGACACAAAAATCACCCTTATGTCCAGTTGTCGATGCTTGATGGTATGAGCTCGAGCTCGTACTAACTGGACATCTTTTTTCAAACAACTCATTCATTTTGATTCGTTCAAATAAATTTCGGAGCACATAATGACCAATGAAGACTAGTAGTTTCTGGATAGATAGGCCTACAAGGACTGTATTCAAACCGTGAATTATTTCGGAGAAAGTCATATTGGAAAGGTGTTGCGTCCATATTACGAATCCAAGTACCATCTAAGTCATTCACATAGAACCATACTGCGCCTGGCGACCTTTAGGTAAAGCAGTTTGACAATTCAATGTAAAACTGTCGGACGGTATCGGGTTAAGTTCTTGCTAGGTTTACATTAATGAAGATACACAATTTTGTATATTCAGAAAGTATTACATTTCCTGCACTGCATTAAAGTGAACCAATCAGTCAAAGTATTTCAAATAGAAACATACCCTCAGTGCAGTTGAGCAACTTCTGAATCTCCACTGGATCGTCGCTCAGCAGAATGGAGTCATAGTAAGTCACTTTGAAAGGTCTGCATGGGGTCCGGGTGTTGACTGAGCCCATTCGAACCTTGGTGCACTGACAGGGGTCCTTTATCGGGATGACCCAGCGGTATTCGTTGTGAGAGTCGGGGTCAGGCTCCTTACCCATGTAGCACAGCATAGCTTGACCTGAAAAATCATAATCAATTTTTATAGAATATAGCTTGGTGATCTAGGTCGAAGAAAGTATTACAAAAAATGAACCTATATAGTATTATATCATGCCTCAGAATGGTTATCAATTTGAAACAATGGCTCACTTTGCTGAAAATTCCAAAATACTACAAATTCACCGGCTATGCACATCCGACTGGAATGTTGGTCGGTCGTTTCATGTAATTTATACTTTGTTTCTTGAAGTTGTTTCTTGGGTGTAGTGTCTTTAAAAGTTAATATCATACTTTGGTGTATGTCCAGGAAATGCAGATTCATGGGTAAACATTATTAAGGAAGATACAGTAACAGTCATCTGTGAAATGTTCAGTCCTATGCGGTGCCCACTTTTTTAAGAAAACAGTGAAAAACTCACACAGTATTTTAAAAGTCTTTCACTTTTAATTGTTTTTACTATTTTTTGGATAAATACAGCTTTTCAGGTAGGAAAATGTTAACGGTATATTTTTTTTTCTATCCTATCACCATCTTAATACCCTGTGAGTTATAGGTAAATCTGTGAAGATTTCAGTTTCGGTATGCTACCAAAGTATGATAGTACCTTTAAACTCGTCTATATACAGAAGGAATTTCTTTGAAGTATTTTGTTTTAAGATTCCAAACTAGCATTCAATCTTCCTAAATTTTTCAATACAAGTAATAAACTGCTGCAAACTGCTCATCAGCCAATATAATGACGTAAAATTTATAAAATGCGTGGAGTTAGGAGGAGGGTCTGACGCGTTCCGATTCTAGCAGGATCGTTTCAGCCTTTCAAATGCTAAAACGGAGGGCCTTTCAAAGGCTCGGAGCAAGATCCTGCTAGGATCGAAACGCGGCAGGCCAGGAGCCGATTTCACTAACGTTTTGCGATCATCGCTAAGCCCAAATCCATCGCTAAACGGAAATTTGATCGCTAATTTGTGTAGGAATTTTCCGTTTAGCGATGGATTTGGGCTTTAGCGATGACCGTAAACGTTAGTGAAATCGGCCCCAGGCCCTCCTAACTCCAAGCATCCCTTAATTTTTATTACCCATCTGTAAAGGTTGATTTCACAAAAGGACTAAGATTCATTTTAAATGTGAATCAATCGTTATTGACTTTGGAAATGTGCGATGTCACAATAGTGTGGTTTCGTATCCAGTGCGAAATGAGCTGGTCGCCATGACATATGACACTGGGGCGCGCATAACATTACTCACAGTGTGAAATTAACTATGAATATCATGCGCAAGATGGCAAAGAAAGGTGGCGCAGGAGGAACATCGAACATCAGAAATATCTTCGCAAATATTTTGTGATGCTTAATACATCGTACATCACAAATTCACAAATACCTGCGCAGTTTCGTTATGCGATGTTTGCACATGCATTATAATGACGTATAACAATACATCGTACAACACAAATCTGCGCACATTTTTATTTGTGTGTTTTTATAGTGGCATGATTTTTCCATATGGAAACCTTTGGGGAACTAACTCATTTGGCAGTCCGCTGTGTAAAAACCCTATGGGCGAGAAGGGCAAAAAACGGGTCTTTTTTTGCATCTAACCCCACCACGACTTTATTTAACATAGTACACCTTAGTTCTCATAATATGACAAAGCTAACATTCCATTCTTTCTGAAAATGAAAGAAAATAGACATAAAACAATTGTCTTCACTCGGGCATTTGGGGTTAAACATTACACTTTTGGCGAAAATTCCACCCATTTTGTGTGTGAACAGCGCGTTCCGACCCTTAGTGCTGTCTATACATCGTCACAACAATCAACAGCGCCACCTTCCTGCTTAGTTCTCATGAGTAATTTTTCTTTTACTAGTCAGCTTTCTAGTGATATAAAACTTATTCTGATTGGTTGAGGTTTAAGCCCGCCTAATCAATTTCAAAAAGAATCACTCATCCAAAATCCAATGAAATTTAGCGTTATGTGAAGCTCGGCACAATGGGTCTGGTATTCTGTGTACGCGTGTACATGTACTGTACAGTGCACTGTCCAGGGAAACACCTATTATCAATAATGGATTAGTCCAACATGCTACACAGAGCCAGGGAACTCCTTATCATCAGTACGATCTTGGCCATGCTGGTGGCTGTTTATTGGGGTCCTTTTCAGGGAAAAGGTTTCGATATGTTAATTAGAGATCAAGTGAAATGTACAAAAAAAAGTTATTAAAACAGCGGTGATCTGCCGCGAAAAGCGCAATAACGGTATGGTGTTAATGGTTGCGATTCGCCCATAATGTCATGTGTCATGACGGCCACAAAAATGCGTAAGGACACTATACAAATTGCCAAGGTAGAATCAACAGATCAAAGATCTTAGCATTTTGCAAAATCGGCCCCTGGAACACATCCCTTCCCAATGTCCGGGTATAAAATCACATCACGCGTCACACACGATAAGCACATGCACAGCAGTTACATGTATACTTATTGGTACATCTAAAATGATTTATTTAATTTGTATTAATTTATTAATAACTTACCTTTTATGCCATTTGCTACAATAATGAAAATGACGAATGCGATGGTTGCCAGCATGATTTCCATCATGCGCAAATCAGTTCTCGAAACCTTTGATAAGTTAGATAGACCGAGACTGTGTGCCACTACAGTGTTACTTAGTGCATGCTCTAATCAAATCTGGTACACCTTAAGCTATTTATGCTTATTTTTGTTGTGGATATCGTTTCTGTGCCTACCTCTTGATTAACATGATGCCATCGATCGGGACCTTTTTCGAAAAGTAAAATCCATTAAGCGGTTTCCTTTTTGCTCCGACCAAGGTCGGCTTAGCGGGCCAGCATCCGCTCCTATCGATTTGGCACGGTGCCGTTGCATCGTATACATTTCAAAATATCACAGTTCACGTTCCCATACACTGGTGTTTACAGACTTTAGCCAGAGATTTGTTGTTTTGTGGATCAAGTAGACATGAGATATGGTATAATACATAACAGCACAGCACTCACACTTTATCTGATCAAACATGTACATGAATTAACACACATGTGAAAATTTGAGCTCAATCGGACATCTAAGTCATGAGAAAATTGTGAAAACCCGACTCAATTTCTTTTTATAAAACATAAAGAATGGATTTGATCTTACCCCGAGATCAAAACTGTTCTCAGTTTTTGTTTTACTTATCTTTGAATATATACACAATTTCAGGCGGATTATTGTAACGTTATGTTTCTACCACCATCATCTTGATATCCTGGAAGTTATACGTGAACATTATATCTGTGAACATTTCTGTGATGGGTATGTTACCAATCATATACTGTTCCTTTAAACGATGGAATTATTATTTGGTGGCATTCATTAAAGAAGGACTTTTCTCACAACAGATGGACACATAAAAATGGATGGAGATTTTGTTTCATATTTCACCTGCAAATAATGGTATCATAAAAGTTGTTGTCTTACCAATGATAATAATACAAAAAAGTCAAGTCAAATTTCTGTGGGGCACGCGGGAAACACCTCCCCCCCCCCCCACTTCCTTTCTTTTCTTGTTCTCAAATGGTATGCGACACTGGAGGTAGGAAATTCAGGAAACTTTTTTAGTCTCCTTTGTTCTTTCTTTTCTTTTTATAAATCGGGATTTTTGTTTTAATTTAGATTGTACTGCAGTCGGATTCTCTCTTTTAGAAAACCCGACTGGTAGGACTTGCCCGATAGGGCGTCCACATGACACGTGGTTGCGTCATGCAGATGGATCGTTATTTTTGCTGTGGAAGGAAGATGCGGCAACGCGCTGCCGCGGCGCATGCTCCCACACTTATTGATTCAAGAGTATGTACTTGTAAGAGTTTTAGGGACTCTATACGAAACGGGAGCTCAGGCCCAGGCTCCGGTTCTGTCATCCATAATTATGCTGAAAATATAGGTTGTGGATTTTCATTGAAGCTGAGGCTCTGGTTTCCTTTTCAAACCAGAGAATCTACAGCCAAAAGTCTCTATTTTTCTTTATTTTTAGAATGGATGCACAAAATGGAGCGGCCGGAGCCGTGGCCGAGGTTTGGAAAAGGGCCTAGGACTCGCCCGGTAGGGCGTCGAGATGACACGTACGTGGTTGCGTCAGATGGATTGTTGTTTTGCTGGGATGGGGATGGGTCGCATCAGAAGACCGAAGGAGTAGGCCCTACCGCTCGAAGGTAGATACAGCAACGCGCTGCCGCGTCGCATGCTCCCACTGCTGATTTCAAGAGTGCACTAGTAAGAGTTTTAATGCAGTTTTCACGAACAAAATTGAAAAATTAAACTATCCAATAGCGTTCCGCACTAATGACGTCACACCACGCGCGACGCGCACAAATACTTCCACTCACCACACGTTTGCATGGCCACGTTGCAATGTTTGTCTGAGGTTCGGTGCTATTTTTAGCATAAGTGCGCAACGCTATTCAAATAGTCAGATCGACCCATAGAGTTATATTAAAAAACTAGAGTGTGCACTCTGCGCGTGTTGCTCGAACCATGGCCAGCGCCATTGCATTAAGGAAACAAGGGAAAACGCGCGCGTCCCGTTTCAAACTGTGCGTACATATTCTTACCCCGGTTCGTGCGCGCAGCATTGTGCATAAAATATACGTCGCGTCACGCACAGTGCACGCAGTTCTTCGAGTAACATCCGGGTACCGTTTTTGGACTCTACTGCGGTTGCTCAGTCACCCCAACTAAAATGGCGGCTGCGCGTCCTTGCCAGAGTGCCGAGAGCACGCACATTGAATACGAAGCGCGCACTCTAGTTTTTTATTTAACTCTTTATGGATCGACCCCGATATATTCATACGTGGATACAGATTCGGTCCCTAACGTCCGATGATACATATTCTCTTCCAGTTATTAAATCACTTCAACAGGGCCTGCTTTATTCACGTCGGTAAAGGCAGGGCGGTTTTATTTTTTTCAAGAACAAATTTGTTAGGCGTTTTGCAGTTTCGATCAACTTCAATTTGCAGGCAATGGGCATGGCCCTGATAAGAGCGTTTCCGCACTGTGTCAGGAAGTTACAGGCCGGTAGTTAATTACGATCATGGTGGAACCTGCAGAGGAATAACCTGTGTAAAGTAAAGCACTGCCTGCCTGGCCATATTACGGATATGAAATTTTGAGGTGATTTTAAACCAACAACCATGGGTTTTCACGACCCTACTTGGCAGAAATTTTGCAAACCCATGAAATTTCTGTCTTGATAAAAACAGGATTAAAGGTAGTATCATATTTTGGTAAGAGACCAAAACAGAAATGTTCACAGATGTATACGTATAACTTTCAGCGGGTATGAAGATCATAAGATGATGCTAGTAGAAACCTACCGTTAAAATATTTCCGCCTGGAATGGTGTATTTATCCATCCAGAAATTAGTAAAACAACGACCGAAAATCTTTTAAAAGATCAAAAATAAAAGAGAAAAGACTTAAGAAATACCGTGGCTGTTTTTCACTGTTTTATCAAAAAGTGGGCACCATATTGGACTGAAATTTTCACAGATGACTAGGGAGGCTTGAGGTGGGTGGTCACTATAATAATCCTTTGACCCTATCTTCCTTTAATTTCATATAAAACAAGTTCGAATTTATCTTATGCAAAACATTATTTGATAACAGTTTCTACTGTGGTTATATGATGAAAATTGGAATAAATATTCGAATTAATTTAACCACAAAACGATGTGGTTTTTTTTTGGGGGGGGGGTGCTGAATTTGTTTTAATCCTTGCTACTATGACATTTTTGAGCAAAAACGAAAAACGTGCTTTGTGGAAATGAAAAAAAAACACGAAAAAAGAAAAAAAAAGTGATTATTCATGGTTAGTTTGTCTAGCTATAGGTATGCAGAATATCTCAAATACTTAATTGTTTTCACTAGAAAATGAATTAAAGGGATTGCATACGTTTGGTAATTTGAGCCTAATGTTTGTTTCAAACCAATATAATTGTTTATATATACCATAAAACTAACCTGTGAAAGTTTCAATTCAAAAGGTGGTAGCGTTTTTGAGATTTTGGCGACAAACTAGAGCGGTTATTTCACGCCAGAGAACAGTAAGTCAATAGCTGAGAAGCGTTACGGCCATAACGCTTCTCAGATTCATAATTTTTGGAGATAAAAAGTGACGTATTTTTCCATAACCGCTGTACTTCGAATTGAATGTTTCTCAATATGCATTATACTATCCAAAGCAGCTGTACTTCTCACCAAGAAAGTTTTTATTGCCATACATTTTCAGAGTCATTACCAAACGTATGCAATGCCTTTAAGGCCTATTTACACATACGCGACTTTGTCGCAGCGACTTAAGCCCACCGCACATTATACGATCCGACATTCCGACTACGACCCGACTGGTTTTTGGAAGGATCGCAAAGCATTCTGGGAGTCTTAACCGTGATTCTTCCCAGTCGCAGACCCACTCTGATGGCCAGTCGGCAAGATTCGACTGTCGAATCATGGTTAAGACTGCCAGAATGCTTTGCGATCCTTCCAAAAACCAGTCGGGTCGTAGTCGGATCGTAAAGTGTGCGGTGGGCTTGAGTCGCGCGACAAAGTCGCACACGCGCAGCTGTCCAAAAGTAAGCGATCTGTCGCGCGACTTTTGCCAAATATTGTGATAAAAATCAAAAACAGACCTTTTCTTTTTCACAAAATTGGCACCTCATATGCCTCATTTTTTTCGTGGTCGGAAGAATATATTTTGCTTAAGGGCCTACTGGTTTTTTGGCAGCTAGGGCGATCCTATACCCTCAGGAGGAGATCATAATTAGGCATATTTATGTTGTCTTTTCGCCCGGCATCTATAATGTTTGTTGGATGCTTCAGACAATATTAATTATATTTCTGGACCTCAGTTATTATTATTTTGTCCATCTTTCCCAAGAAATCAATACAGCTGGCACGTTAGGACATAGGGAAATACGTGTGCATCTTTTTTTGTCGCGCGACAAAATCACTTTCAATTTGATTTCAAAAAGTCGCGCGACAAGTCGCACTACTTTGTCGCGTAAATGTAAACAAGCCCATTGATTTGTGCGCAGTTAAAAATACACGCGACATTGTCGCGCGACAAAGTCGCGTATGTGTAAATAGGCCTTTATTTTAATTTTTGAAAAGTGAACAAAGAAAAATTGACTGGAGCGGGATTCGAACCGGCGACCTCCTGGTGTTGGTGGTGACCCCAATAGTCAACTATCTTTGTTCGTTTGGCAGTCAGAAGCCATGAAACCACGCACACACCGCCATACCCCAGGGATCGTTTCAATGATACACACAACAATGTTGCAACCTGGGAACGGTACATGGGGGATCACTCAAAGAGGATACGGCTTTTTAATTAATATAATCATCAAATAACCACAAGGGAAACTTACTGAATTTAACAATTCAGTCAGTTTCCCTTGTGGTTATTTGATGATTATTTTAAATTTGTTTTAAATGATTATTTTAATTTTTTATTAAAGGTACTATCATACTTTGGGAGCATACCGAAAAAGAAATCTCCACAGATTTACCTATAACAGGGTATAAAGATGGTGATGCGAGAAACATACTGTTGATTTTACCTTTAATCAATGCCAAAAACATAAGAGATTATTGTCTGTTGTTTTTAAGATTGGTTTTTTGAATAACAACTTTAAGTAGTTTTTCTAGCAATTCATAATCTTCTTATTAATAGACAATTTATATCAATAAAACTTGAGAGGACTGCAGAATGACACAATGCAAGTTACAAACCATTTCTTCCATTTAATTTTTTCAAATTTTATTGCAGGAATACAAAACCACAGTGAAACCTGTCCGTCAAATTTAAACAAACATTTTTCAAAAACCAACAAAGACAACATGGTTGAAGATGATTTAAGACAACCACAAATCGAATTTTCAACTAACTCAGCTTAAAATTTTCAATTTTCAACTTGAATGATGCCGTGTAGGTCAAACTTCAATAATACTGGGAATCAAGTTTATTTTAAACAGGTAACAGTATTAGTAAAATCCTTAATTTAATTTTTATTTAGAGATTGATTTTTTTTTTCCAGGTGTAGTTCTTTTGTAGAATTGAAAAAATTGTGCACTTGGTGAACCATTGTTAACACTCTCTATGACAGATGTATTGTATGATGCCTGATCAATTGCTGAGTTTGATATTTTTGTGGTAAATGTTCTTGATGTAAAGTCTAGTATTCCTCGCCCTCTTCCTCGGCTTCACCCTCAACGGAGTCAACACCGACCTCCTCGTAGTCCTTCTCAAGAGCAGCCAGATCCTCACGAGCCTCAGAGAACTCACCCTCCTCCATACCCTCTCCCACGTACCAGTGGACGAAGGCACGCTTGGCGTACATCAGATCAAACTTGTGATCCAGACGAGCCCAGGCCTCGGCGATGGCTGTGGTGTTGCTCAGCATGCAGACGGCACGCTGCACCTTGGCCAGATCACCACCGGGTACGACGGTGGGTGGCTGGTAGTTGATGCCCACCTTGAAGCCGGTTGGACACCAGTCCACGAACTGGATGGTGCGCTTGGTCTTGATGGTTGCAATGGCAGCGTTGACATCCTTAGGGACGACATCACCACGGTAGAGCATACAACAGGCCATGTACTTGCCGTGACGGGGATCACACTTCACCATCTGGTTGGCTGGCTCGAAGCAGGCATTGGTGATTTCTGCAACACTCAGCTGCTCATGGTAGGCCTTCTCAGCAGAAATGACCGGTGCATAGGTGACCAGTGGGAAGTGAATACGAGGATATGGAACCAAGTTGGTCTGGAACTCTGTCAGATCTACATTCAGGGCCCCATCAAAGCGAAGAGATGCTGTGATGGAAGACACAATCTGCCCAATCAGACGGTTGAGGTTGGTGTAGGTCGGACGCTCAATGTCCAGATTGCGACGGCAGATGTCATAGATAGCCTCGTTGTCGACCATGAAGGCACAGTCAGAGTGCTCCAGGGTGGTATGGGTTGTCAAGATGGAGTTGTAAGGCTCAACTACTGCAGTGGATACCTGTGGTGCAGGGTAGATGGCAAACTCCAGCTTGGACTTCTTGCCGTAGTCAACAGAGAGGCGTTCCATCAGGAGAGAAGCAAAGCCTGATCCAGTGCCACCTCCAAAACTGTGGAAGATGAGGAAGCCTTGCAACCCAGTGCATTGGTCAGCCTGTAACAAAACACAACATAACACCAACATTTAATAAGCCTTAATTTTCAATAATCTGGAAAACATAACAATCTTACAAGTATAAACATCAGATACCTTAATTGTAAACATTGTAACAGGCAAACAGTTTTGTCAATTTTACAACTGAACATGAAATATGATATTCTGAACTTGGCTCGGCACAGTATACAGCTTTATTTCATAGTGGTTTGTTTGTTGCTATAGTACTACCTCATGCCACAAATGGCCCTCTTAAGATTTCATGAAATAAAACCTGACAATGGCCAATATATTTGGATGGTGTTGGGAATATAAAGCTAAATCTCGGCTTAACTTCTCACAGCAAAAATAGAAAACTTGTCATTTCGATTGTGCATACAGTGTATTTAGGCTGACCAACATCGCGTTCTTTGCCAAAAAAAGTTATCCAAGTGTGCCAACTAGTTCAATATGACATGGATTCTCCTTCTCAAGTTGAGATTTTATTAAGCCTGAAAAAAACCCAAACACTGACAAATTAAGGCAGCAGTATGAAAACAAATACTTATATTATTAGAATGTTGATTAAAGAAACTTGAACTTTGAATCCTTCTATGTCCATGTTTATTTCTTTCTTTCTTACAAGGGCTAAGAGAAATACTTTATTTTGATCTGGGCTATGTAAGAGTGGTTTTTTATTTAGGATCTCAGTTGAAATCAACAGAAATAATTCAGTTAAACTCGCTGGCGGTACTAGATTTGCTTTCTCCCTGGATGCTGTCCAAGGTATCCCTTTTTGAATTTTATCATTTACCTTAAAACATTCTGAGTGATATTTACCAATTTACGGATCCTATCGAGCACCAGGTCCACAATTTCCTTGCCGATGGTATAATGACCTCTGGCATAGTTATTGGCAGCATCCTCCTTCCCAGTGATAAGTTGCTCTGGATGGAACAGCTGCCTGTAGGTACCAGTTCGTACTTCATCTGTACAAGAGAAAAACAGCATCACAGTTCAAACTTCGCAAGTTTTCTTAGGAACTAGGGAACTACATATGAACTATAGCCTCTGCCTTTATATCATTTTACTGAAATTGGATCAAGTAATGGCACAATTTCAAAAGAGCAAGATATTTCTCCTTGGGCCTAACCAATATTATTCTATTAATATTGCGCCCTCTCCAGGTACAGCCAGGGACCATTTCATATAGAGCTGCTTAAATTTGCTTTAGTTTATTAATATGCATGAAAAGTCTTCCTTAAAGGTA
This sequence comes from Astropecten irregularis, assembly GCA_963971285.1. Lineage (NCBI taxonomy): Eukaryota > Metazoa > Echinodermata > Asteroidea > Paxillosida > Astropectinidae > Astropecten > Astropecten irregularis. The sequence goes on along the minus strand of OZ020260.1, from coordinate 11,307,767 downwards.
GTATCATACTTTGGTTTTTGTCAAAGAAATACAGATTCGTGGGCAAAAGTATCAAGGAAGATACAGTAAAAGTAATCTGTGAAAAATTCAGTTCCATACGTTGCCCACTCTTTGAGAAAACAGCGAAAAACGGCCACAGTATTTCTGAAGTGTTTTCTCTTTTATTTTTGATCTTTTAAAAGATCAAAAAGATTTTCGGTCGTTGTTTTACTAATTTCTGGATAAATACACCATTTCAGGCGGAAAAACTTTAACAGCATGTTTCTACCAGCACCATCTTCATACCCTGTAAGTTATGCGTAAATCTGTGAACATTTCTGTTTTGGTCTCTTTGGTCTCAAAGTATGATACAACCTTTAACAAACAGGATTAGCAACCAAATTTCAATGTTAACTGCTTTTGAAATTGAGCATGACATTCACAAGGAGTTGTGGCTGGCATCATAATTTTATTTACCAAGGTTTTTGGTGATTTAAGGGGCTCTAGTATGAAATTGACCCAGTTCAAAATTATTAAAGCGCAGCTGTGCAAAATTAAACAAATTTCAAATTGAGTTTCAATAAAAATAATTATATCAGTTATCACAATGAATATGGGTACCGTGACAAACAAAATCCAACCACTGGACATATGATGCTTGAATTGTAATTAAAATTGATTAAAAAGTAAAAACTTGGTTTGTCTGATTATCATTTTATTTTTATAAAATGATGACAGGCTTTGTCAGGTAGGCCTATTCGAATTGGTTGCATGCCTGCTTTGTTTAGGCCTATAAATCACTAAATTCAAGACAAAAAGCTCACCGACTACAGTTGGTTCCAAGTCCACAAACACAGCACGGGGAACATGCTTGCCGGCACCCGTCTCGCTGAAGAAGGTGTTGAAGGAGTCATCACCACCTCCGATGGTCTTATCACTGGGCATCTGACCATCAGGCTGGATGCCGTGCTCCAGGCAGTACAGCTCCCAGCAGGCATTGCCTATCTGCACTCCGGCTTGGCCGACATGGATTGAGATGCATTCACGCTGTCCAAAACAAAATCAATGAACAGAATACAGATGACAATAAGGGCCAGCTAGGGCCTAGGCTGCTATATAAAAATCATTTCGGGCTGAAAAAAAATGTTCTCTTCCAACACAACTTCACAAGTTAACAACTAACAATTACTGAATTAGGGCCTGGGCCTAACAAGTCTACGTTAGGCCTAACGTTAGGGCTTAGACTAACGTTAGTACTGGCCTAGTTACTATGCTACTGGACATTACTGAATATTGCATGAGTAACGTTAGGGTTACTCAGTAGGCCCTACTGTACAGACTGGGCCTAACGGTAGAGCTTGGTCTAACGTTACCCTGAATTCGGCTTTCATGCATGTCCTAATGACCACGATGTGACGATGCATAGCTTAGCCTAGCCCTAGGCTAGCGCAGGCCTAGTACTAACGTTAGTAGGCTACTAGTACTGTACTGTAGCCTATATTCATTAACAGTAATAGGCCTATTTACTAATAACGTCAGGCCAGTCCATCTTGTGATTAACTTGGATAGTTAAAGGAATTTATGAAGATCTATAAACTTACCATTTTGAGGAATTAGGAAGGACTTGAGGATTTTTTTGAAGAAAAAATCGAACACGAAACTTGTCGTTACGTTGTGATTTGAAAGTTCACAGCAACAGAATGATTCAAAATTATAAAAAGCATCCAGTTTATATACTGCGCGCGCGTCGATCACGCGCCACAAAGTTCCATGGGCTAAACAAATCATATGATTGGCCCAAACTTTCACGCAGCGGACTCTGATTGGTTGAGACATATTTTTTTTTTTTTTGAGGTCGCGTCTCGAAACTTCCATTGCTCAATAAAGATGGGAGGTAATTTGAAAGACGAATAATCATTTGGCAATAATTAATGTGTACAGGTGTACGATTGTGCCTTATAATTTAGTGATTCATCTAAGACTATCTCCCCTCTTGGTGAAACCGAGGTTTTCTCCCAATAATTTATTGTAACTTTCGATGACCTAAATATGTTCATTCGGAATATCAATATCTTATCACCCCAAATAAACCTAATGGAAGCGTCCACCGTAAATGTGAAATTGCGCCCTCTCTTGTCAGCAGCCAATGCGAAGTAAAATGGCAGCCTCCATGAAATGTCAATGAGCCAATGGCAATGACACGAACCAACACAAGTCAGGCGTTTGTTTTTGTGTACGTTTGTAAACTGTATTTGCAATTGTAGACTGACGACATTCGTGCGCCACTTTCTTTGTGTTTCGCAGAAGTTCTGCCCAAGTCCTTGGTTGATGCTGGTTGAAGTTCATGCTGTATGAACATGATGAAGAAAATGTCGAATGTCGGACATCAAGTGGATGGCTCCACGACTGGCTCGAGTGCGAAGAAGAATGAAGAAGAAACACGTGCAAAAGAAAGGTACCAGCTTGGCTTACTCCGTATCCCTTCCTTGGCCCTAACGTTCAGGACGTTACTCATGTGTAACCTACTTGTAGATTTAGAAGGCTACTCCGTGAGCCTTCCAAGTTCTACTAGCACTAGTAGTAGCAGTGGCACTAGCAGCACTCAGACTCGTCTTACTTTTCGGGGTGCCGTAACGCTGCCTATCTGCCTATTGAGTATTGGTTTTGAAAACAACAATTGATAGGCCTAACGTTAGATGAAATTTTGGTGAAACCTAGTCCGAGTAACTTGGACCCTAAAAATCGCCTTTTTTAACATTTGGACATGATCTGGTGATACTGGGTCCAAGTACCTTGTTTGCATTTGAGTGGCAAGAGCTCCTTTTTGCCTCTACCCTGACTCAAAATCCTGTGATTTCACTTTCAAAATGATCCTGAAATGTCTCATGCGGCCAGCTATGGACCAAGGGAGAATTGGAGATTCCAATAATGACAAGGTTTACTCACATTTTTTTAAGAAAAGATGTTTCCCTAAAAATGGGCACAGAGACCAGTGTACAATTTGAAAAACCAAGATGGCTGACCCATAGAGCTATATTAAAATTACTAGAGCGCTAGCTCCGTGTAGAAAGTGATGCCTGCTGGGCGCATCCATGTTTGTGCACAAACCTATGGAAAGCCCACAATTTTGTACGTTTTTTGTACGTTCATTTGCATACCTGCGTTGTGTTCTATACAGGTGCGTTATCGAAGCCAAATACGCCCGAAATCCGACGCACCCTCGGTAAATGCGCGTTTCATTTAGGACCGTGCGCGCACACGCTCTACACTTCAGTCACGCAATGATTGCATGCGTCATAAAGACGCGCTAGGTACCGTTCGCGCATACTTGAGCGTTGCATATAGAGTACACTCTTCGAAAGGCATTCCAGTCAAAGTGTTCTTGTTCCACAGACACGCACACAAATTCAAAATGACTGCGCCCAGACGGCTTCAAAACGTCTACTCAGGGAGAATGCAGAGCTAGCGCTCTAGTAATTTAATATAGCTCTATGGGCTGTCCCAACTGACACTGTGCTCATGAATAGGAGGTCTCTGTGCCCATTTTTAGGGAAAAAATGATATTTTCTTCAAAAAATGTGAGTAAGCCTTGTCATTATTGGAATCTCCAATTCTCCCTTGGTCCATAGCTGGCCGCATGAGACATTTTAGGGTCGTTTTGGGGGTAAAATCACAGGATTTTGACTCGGGGTAGAGGCAGAATGGAGCTCTTGCCACTCATTTACACACAAGGTACTTGGACCCTACTATCGCCAGATCATGTCCAAATGTTAAAAAAGTTGATTTTTAGGGTCCAAGTTACTCGGACTAGGTGAAACCATGCATGGAGGATGGTGAAAACTGAAACATTGCAGCACCTACTGCGATTCCTAGATCGTGAATTCCCCTGAAATATTTTTTTTTCTGATCCTCATACATCCGTTATGCTTGGGCAGTCTCATTTTTGCAATAGCGCTCCACACTTGTGCTAAAAATAGTGCTCACCGGATCTCAGACAAACATTGCAACCATGTAAACGTTTGTGGGTGTGCGCGTGCATGTACACTACGTGTGTGATCAATGTTTCTCTGACATCCGGGGATTTTGTGACGTCATTAGTGCGGAGCGCTATTGACCCACAACTTTTTGGCATAATGAAATTATTTGGTGCTTGGCCAAAGTCAAATTCTTTCTTCACCTTTCAATGAAATCAAATAGGGCCTCATGACATTAACCCCTGATTTGCTAAAAATAATGTGAACAAAGTTGACATTTTTAGTTCTATTTGTTTTCATGAAATGTAAAGTTGCTGATAAATTTTGTACCTTTAGAGCCAAATTGGAGGAGAGTTTGCAGAAGCGACTAGCTCTGGAGAAGAAGGCTCATGGAATTGTAGAAGAGCTCTTGGACAATCCTGTCACTTCAGACTTCCTGATAGATTGTGTAAGTCTACAAGTAAATGTTATGGCACCCTCGTGAGACGAGTTATCCCACCTTCATTTGTATACAGCCATTAGGTGCGTTCGAGTAGCTTCCCTCAGTCAATATGGGTCACATCACCTGGATCAGCCACCACAGCTGGGCTAATCGAATGCTTGCTTACCTTTCTGCCATCTTGCATTCGTGTGACGTGTTTCCCAACACTGACTCTGATCACGAGCAGGGTCTCTGATGGCTGCCCTGGGTGAACACTGAGAATGACGTCAGACCTAATTGAACGGTACGGGGACTGACTCGGAGTGACCTAGGTCACCTACGTGGACGGCACCTAATGATTCATCTCATGTCTTGGTGTTATATAAAAGCTGCTCCTCATTCCTAAAGTCAGTGTTAAGCCGTGATTTTATTCAACTGAAGGGTGTCCTTATTCCTTTTTTATGTGTTGGTAACAGCGCCAGAGACATTTCCAGGTTGCAAGCTTTTGTCTTACTTGTCTATATTATGGACTGGAGTCAGGGCGATGCCAAATGGGTCACAGAAATGTTCACAAATTGTTTTGTTTTCTGATGGTGGCTATTACCCAAGCCCCTAGATGAATAGCACAAAATCAAAGATTAAAATAACAACTTGTATGCATAGCTTAGCTACATATATCATAGCTTTGATGATTGGAACCCTTGGTCTACTGTGCCCTACCTCCATGATCTACTGGACCTACTGTAAGGGTTACGATCATCGCAAATAATCTGTATGAAGGTACATTCAGACATATGAATACGCTGTGAAATTATGTGAAATAAGGACCTTTTACATTTTATAATAATAACCTAAAAGCACAGTCTGATGCTACAGCATGTAAATGCTTCAGGAATGCTTAGGTCAGTGTATTGGTTTGCCAAGTGTGGCAAAAATTTAACAGTACAAAGTAGATGACAAGTTAAAGGGATGGTACAGAACTGGTTTTTGCGACAAAACCGTTGCTGATAGTAAAGCACATTATGTAGTCCATCATACCTTAACTGACAAGCCTGTAGAAGTTTGAGGTCAATCAGCCATCTGGGTCATGAGAAAATAGTGAAAACCTGTTTACACATTTCAACGATATAGGCCCTAATGCGTTCATAATAAAATGCTTCGAAGCGATTTATTCCAATCGGAAAATAGTTTCATTTATTTCTCAACGAATATGGCATTTCAGACAAAAACATTTCAGGGGATGTTTTCTCCTATCATCACCATTATACCGTGTAAGTTTTATGTGAATCTGTGATCTTGAAGTGTATTTTGTCTTACCAATTCTGTACCATCCCTTTAAGCTTTGCTGTGGTTCAAACTACATGTAGCTGCAGATATGGGTGAAGAGTTTGCAACGAGTTGGTCAATCGCAATGCGCGGAATGGGTGGACCCTTTCAAGATGTGCTTTGGGTCGACAAATTCTGTGCATTGTGATTGGCCAAACTTGGAACTCTTGGAGGTGCACTTTTGTGAATTGCCCGTATTGCTTCATTTGAAGCGAAAGTGACTTCACAACTGGATATTTCAACAAATATTCACAAGAAGTTAAGCACATTTTAACTTTTATGATGTCAAGTTTGCTTCAATAGCGCTCCGCACTTGTGCTAAAAAAAGCACCAGATCTCAGACAAACATTGCAACCATGCAAACGTTTGTGGGTGTACATGTTTGTCTGACATCCCGTGATTTTGTGACGTCATAAGTGCGGAACGCTATTCACAATGCACATGAAGTACGAAGCTCAGGCTTTAGATGGCTATAGTTTTAGTGATTGAAACAGTTTTGGTTCTTCTCCTATTTCAGGTGGATTCAATCATGCCTCAACACTACCAGGATGTCGTGACGGAACGATCAATCATCAAACATTGCGGCTATCCACTGTGTCAAAGGTCACTCGGCAACATCCCCAAGCAGAAGTACCACATCAGCATCAAGACAAATAAAGTGTATGACATCACAGACAGAAAGGTACCATAATAACCAAAGAATAAGAAGATATGGGGGTCGATTTCACCAAACTCATCGTAACTTCGTAGGACTTATGATGCATTGCAGCCATATATGTACGTAGAATATGATGGGTTTATCCTTCGTATTCATGAGTGATCCCTGGTCTGTCTTTTGCTAAATCCACCCTGCCTGGCATTGTCAGGGCCAAATTTGCCGATCTCCGTCTTTTTATTTGCCAATTTGCAACAAGGTTATAAGCATTTTGTGCATTTCTTTGACTGATTCCAATGAGACAGCTTAGGTTTCTCAGCCACACAATTTGTAAGACCTAAAACTACATGGGAAAAGAAAGTGCTCTTGAGGTGGGCAAAGAAAAACATTTCTCGAGAACTTTAACATTGGGTCAACCTCACTGCCGTGTATTTTTGGTCTTAATTGTTTTGTTCTATTTTTACTGGCCTCGTTATCAGCCACCGGTCAAATAGAGCCATTTAGAGGTCAGGTGTGCTAACCATTTTTGTAGGGAGCTTGGCGTAAATAATGTAGGCACAAAGTGGTTGAATACTGCCAGGCGCAATCTAAGCACAATCTGCTTGAAAATGCTGATGTATTCAAATGCAAATAAAGGGGAAAAATGTTCAATTCAATCAATTCAATTCACATTTATTTCCATACTTTTTAAGGATACAATGCAAAATAAGCACAAGAAAGTAACTTTACATTCCAAGAAAATTAATTTTAGGCAGAATGTTCCACAATGAGCTGATTTGGGGGGACAACAAACCTTGATTGAACCTCTTGTTCCAGACAGTACCCCCATTCAATGTATTTCAATGGAAATAACAAAGCAATAATGAATTCCCATGCCACGAGGGGAACTGCTATAGCAGCTTATCAGGTGGAAGGGGTTTAGAAGAGGCTCAAATTCTAAAACCTTCATGTTAAAGCAATTAGCATCATTAATTGTGCAGAACCATGCAGCACTCATTAAAACAAAACAAAAAGGAAACCAATTTAGGTACCAGTAATATTTTTGTGACTGATCTTATCAGAATTTTTGTGGACTTATGCACTTGTAGTGAGCATTAGTTGTCATCTTTCAAAAGGAATGCAAATCTCACATACCCCTCAGACCTGATTTTGTATGCTTGCCCTTTCTTTCATCCTTAGTGCTTCTGTAGTCAGTTCTGCTACAAGGCATCAAAGTTCTACGAAGCACAGCTGTCAGATTCTCCACTATGGACCAGAGAAATGGACGAGTAGGTATTTTTGTTTTCAAGATACAATCTTTGAAGGAAGAAGTATTCAATGTCTCCTCACGTCACTCTTTCTTCAGCTATACTGCTCCTCCTCAGTATAAAGCAAGCACATCTCCCAATATTTGAATTTGTAGTTGATTACATGAATGCGAGAACCCTGAGGGAGAGAAACTTTACCGAAAAGCCAGGCCTAACCTGGGGCCAATTTCATGGAGCTGTGAAGCACAAAAATTTGCTTAGCACAACATGTCTTGCTCAGTAAAACAAACTATTATTGAAAATTCCATTTGATACTCATGCTCTTCAAATAACAGCCAAAGAACAATCACAAGTGATACACAACACATGGAAATTTGGTTCAGTGTTAATCCTGTTTTTATTAAGACAGACATTGCATGATTAGCAAATGTTTGTGCTTAGCAGGGCTGCAAAATTGGCCCCTGTGCTTACCCTGGGGGCTTGGGCGTCTTCAATCGCTAGCCTTGAACTATCAACTTCAAGCCCCTGCTTTGTCCTGGATCATAATTAGCTTGTCACCCATGTGACAGATTGAGTCCAAATTGATCATGGACAGTATCCAGAAGCTGGGCTTTATTGATTTTAGACAGCTCTGTTGTAGTGAATTTCAGGATTGACGGGAGGAAGATTTCAGGATTTGTTAAGCAAAATTATTATAACCTCACCAGCTCTTGATTCTTGATCTTGACTCTCTCAAAAATTGGTTTAGAAACTTTACAAGCATGGCCAATATTTCAGGATGACAACATTTTACATCCCCCTTTAGAATATTAATATTTTGTCCTGTCATTTTTTTGGATATACCTAGACCACTGGACATCACAATTCTGACCAGGGACATGGAGGCTGACTCTACGGCAGCGGGTTTGATTGCCAAGGATAACCTCGTCCTCACGGAACGTCTCGAACCTCAGGACGTGGAGGAGGCAGGCCGTGATAAGAAGGACAAGCCTCTGAAAGAGGAAAGTGCTGGGCTTCTTGAGGATGACCTCTCCAACTTGACATTTGCCGAGACGCGGAAACAGGAGAGGTTACAGGAACCCTCTGATGCTCGTCTGTCCTCGGATGCGTCCCATGAGCTGCAAAGAGTTGGGCAGAGAGATCACGAAGCTGTAAAGGAAGAGAGGAGTTCAGAAGCAGCCGACCAGTCCTTAACAGAGTCACTGTCCTGTGGAGATGACAGAGGTCTTAGCAATTCCGAGGAGAAGGCAGAGAAGAAGGGATGCATCCAAGAGAGAGACTCTGAATCTGCAAAGCCCGGAAGAGAAGAAGTTGGAAAGGAAGATAAGAGTTCAGGTGCAGCTGACCAGCCCTTACCTGAGTTGCTGTCCTGTGGAGATGACAGAGGTCTTAGCAGTTCCGAAGAGAAAGCAGAGAAGAAGGTATGCATCCAAGAGAAAGACTCTGACTCCACAAAGCCTGGAAGAACAGAGGTTGTGGATCAGCACTGCGAAAGGAACTTGTCAGGCCTTGACTCTCAGGAAGCACACATCTCTCTCGATGCCACTGGAAAGCCGTCAGCCACCAGTCAGTTTGACCATGTGCAGCCTGGTGGAACCAAGCTCAAAGCCAAGAAGAAATCCAAGACATCCAGGACAGAAGCAGTGTCCATACTCGAAAGAGTGAATCGGATTGTCAAGGAGTGGACGACAGATGCAACAGTGGAGTTCATATTCGGATGCCAGCAGCCACCCTCACTCCAACAATCACTTATTAGCCCTACAACAGGCTCAAACCTTGAGAGCCCGACATCCCTTCCGACCTCTGACCCTGCCGCAGCAACAGAGCCACTGGCAGCCCCCGCCAAGCCATTGCCCGAACTAAAACAGTTGCGAGAGGAAACCGAGGAGTACTCTTTGAGGGTCCAGGAGCTTTACTACAGGAGACATCTGGAGGTGAAGATGAAGAAGAAGCAGGCAGATGATGGCAATGAGGTAGATACATCTACATCACTTGTTCCACTAGGTCCAGACTTGTTTTATAGGTGACAGTGCCCCAGTTTACATCAACAGTCTTGTACTGGTTGTCTAATACACAAATGTCCTTCAGCTCAAATTAAAATCAATCCAGCTTCATTCAATTTCATAAAGGAGAGGAGTTTGCCTCTGTAAGCTAATTCCTCAAGGGCCATTTTGTCTACATGTAGAAACTTTCCTGAATGTGCTGAATCAACCAAAACCAAACACAGTACAGTAGCTGTATGGTACATTCTTTTTAAATAGCCATGGAATAGGCCTACAACATACATTATATGATTACATTGTGCAGTGTCTGGGCTCTTTTGGCCTATTCCTAGGGGCCGTCTTAATACAGCTTTTTTTCTTGTACTTCACAGGAAAAATGTGTGCTTAACTTATCAAGACCAAGACACAACAATGCAAACTTGTTAGGTTCATGGTTTGCATGGTTTATTGTTCTGCACAGCACATAATAATGATAATAAACCACTTTTATATCACTAATATCACAATCAATGATGTCTCTGTGCACTATGACTATTATCCCTGGTCATTGGGCTACATTTACATTCCTGAAACTATCCTGTGGAGTATACAGCCTGCAGTAAAGCACACAAAGGCTAAGCACACAAAGCACACATCTCTACACTTGCAGGTACCCATTTAGTCCTGGGTGAAGAGGAGCAATATGTGAAAAAGCGTCTTTCCCAAGGATGCAAGCACTAGCCCATGGCAGGATTCGAACCCCAAAATGTTGAGTAAGACATGCCAGACAATTAGGTCACAGCACCCCACACAGAAGCATCACCTATTATCCTTAATCCTTAATGCCCAACATTCAATTTTCTTTAAGATAAAAAAATGTGATTTAAGTCACGCGGTGTCGTCTTGCTGGCAACAACGTTTCAGCTGTTGGTATCAGGCAATAGCAGTACCAGCAGCAGAAATGTCGCTGCCAGCATCACGAAATCTCGTGACTTTGATCACCTTTTTTCCTTATCTGTATCCACCACGATGAATAACCCTTTCCTTTCTATTCAGTTTTCTTTGTTGGCCTATGAAATAAAACTGTTATTATCATTTTTAATGTTGTTCAGGAGAATGATGCTGATAGAGCAGTTCGCCTTCCTCTTGTGGACTCCAAGTCTCAGATGGGCATCCGGAGAAAGATTGTTAGCGACCGCCTCAACAGAGTGTAAGGAGCTCCTCTTTATCTTCTTTGTGGGATTTCCTGTTGTGCCATTTCTCAGGTTTGCCTCCCTGTTTCGTGTTGCTGGTATCTTAGGGTATACTTGTACTTCGATGTTTCCATCATGAGTATCTTGTGGCATCTGACTAGAAAGAGAAGAAAGGTACAGTGAAATGTCACTCTAATGAATACTGCTATACCAAGCATTCGGCTATACAGAACATCATCCTTGGTTTCCAATGGGAGACTTTGGAGAACCGGTCTTCAAGTCAACAGCGCATGCGCACGCACGCGCAAAACTACGCGCGCATGCTCACAATTGCGCAAGCATGGTTTGCGCGTGGGCAGTTGACTCAAGACTGGTTCTCCAAAGGCCCCCATTCTTGTGTAAAAAACTTCCCCGACATTCCTTGATTTTACAGAAACAGGTAATATTAACAAGGTAAATCAAATGCATCTTGGCCGTTCCACGAAAAAATTATGGAAATTATTTGTACATGTGTCTACATACAGCTGCAAAAATGTAGAACATGCAATTTTTTTTTATTAATTGGTTTTTACTCTTTGCTGGATAAATACAACTTTTCAGACAGAAAAGAATAAGATGATTTCTACCATCATCATCTGTATACCTTGTTATAGGTATATTTGTGGAGATTTCTGTTTTGGTACATGCTACCAAAGTATGATGTTTTTCAAATTTTACAGATATTTATAACCAAAAATGTTCTTTTTCTTTGGTAGGTATTCTGATTTCTTGGCACCATTAGGGTTGTCGATGAGGGACATTTCGTCTGATCTTCAAGCCTTGATTCGGACATTTCAACTAAGCAGCACCAACATCACTCTCAAGCCGGCTGGCTGGACGATGCTATCATTCCTACTGCTACACATGTAAGTGAACAAACACTTGTCATTCATTCCGATTTCCACCTCACGTATTGCACTGTGTATTTCAATGCATTGCATTGCATTTGAATGCACAGTGAAATAGGTGCTGGTATCTAATTTGTGCATTTTCACGTGCCTGAATAATAGAACAAATAGAGCGTTTGATTGATGCAGTCATCTGCTACAACTGGGAAAGCCTTGTTATCTGCTGACTTGTGAGGGCGCTATTTATGAGGTCCATAGAGTTGGATAAAAAAACTAGAGTGTATAAAGTAATTATGATTTGGGGTAATACCATGTGACATATACTCTTTTTTTGTGAGTATGGGGTGGCTCTGAAAGAGCCAGTAATCATGTATGGATGCAGAGCCGCCATCGTTGAAGAGGGCACTGAGCAATTGCAGTAGAGTCAAAATTGCAGAATGTTACTCAAACTCACCCACTACCCTGTTTGTGACAGGTGATGCAATGTGGGGAACTACATCAAACAGTTCATTCTTCACTTGGCCAGCTGCGCCAAAAGAAACCATTAAGAGACATTTGTAATGTGCTGGCAGGTGAGGGCGCTGTTTATGAGATCAGAAACATGCTAGGCTTGTTTCCTGCCTGAAAATGACTGTTCAAGTCCAGGACAAAAACTAGGACCAGTTTCTGCACCACATGATTACTGTTCCATTGCTTGCAAGGCTACAACTTAGAAACCCTTGTTATATGTTGACAGGTGAGGGCACTGTTTATGAAACCTCACCTCAGCCAGCTATTTTTCCGTCTGATTTTATTGATCGTTCGCTAAATTCATGTGTAATCACAATTTCTGCACATGTGATGACAGTGATGCCTATCCCATGCTTGTGCTTTCTCAGGTATTTTTCAATTTAAGAAAAATTATGCATCAATTTTTTTGTGCATGCATACACACAAATTTTAATTCGTTTTCACTGCATATGCTGATGATACCTGCTACGGGGCTCTGATTCTTTGCTTACCCGGTATTTCAAGCACTAATTCTTTGCTAAATGCTAAGCAGCTTTTCCTTGCTTGCAATAAGCGTCGGTTCTTCTCTTAATACAGGAAGCAATTATTTCTTTGCTGATACAGTAAGCATCAATTTTATGCTTGCGCTTGCAGTAAACATTTTTTTATTTTTTGCTTACCATAAGCGATTCTTTGGTTTATGATGAGCAGTACATGTAGTTTCTCTTGTGTGGTTAACAGTTATATTTTCCATTTTTAATATTATCAAAGCTACAGTTCCTTTGTTTATTGTGAGCAACAGTTTCTTGCTTACCATAAGCAGGAGTAGTTTGTTTACAGTAAGCAGGGTTTCCTTGTTTGAATATAATAAGTAGGGTGTCCTTAATACAGTCATGACAGTAAGCAGAGATAATTTGCTTATAAATGCTAAGTCAGTATTCCTTGTTTATAGGCAGCAGGGATCCCTTGCTTACTTTAAGCAGGCATTTCTTGCTTTCATACAGTAAGCAGGGATTTCTTGTTTACCAATAAGCAGAGATCAGATTTCTTGCTTACTGTTAGCAGAATTCCTTATTGTAAGCAGGGATTCCTTGCTTACATGTAGTACCGGTAAGCATAATCAAGGAGGGGTACAATATAATGTATTAACTGCCTGTAAACTTCCAGCAAAGGTTGAAAACCATAAAAATAACATCTTTTTGCCGCAGTTTAAGCCAATGTGACCTTTTCAACCATCGTCTTGTGGGGAATATCTTACATAAGATTGCATGATGTTAAAGACCAAATCCATAACATACATGGACATGTTAAATACCGCTTGTCCCAGTAAGGTTTTAACTGATTGTAGAACAGATGAAACTCTACGTATAAGTCCCTCTCAAGGTGACATTGGCTCTTCACACAGATATCGTTCTTTTATTTCTTTAACTTCTTCTCCTCCTGGTTTGTCAGTCTTGGCGCGAGGATCTTGCTTTATTTACTCATCTGAAGAGCTTTCACGGTTGACATCTGGTCAGTTTGTCAGTTTAAAAGCAATCTCACAAATTGCTTTCGTTAAAAGGCTTAATGGCAGGGGGCTGGGGGGCGAGGGCTGTACTTCTAATTCTGATTTGAATCTTGGGAGTGAAAATGGCAAGTCAAGGTGATGCAATGTGGCAATTTATTCCCCCTCTTGCCTCCAAGATCTGATACCTAGGTGTGGGTCTGCGACAGCTCTCCGACAGATTTGCATATTTTCAGGCAGATTTTGACGGCCAAACATCGAGCAGGTCTTTCTTTTTGCCTATATTTTTTTTCCTTCTATTTTTCTAACATCAAATCAGATACCGATGCTTAATGGACTGATTGTTTTTTTCTTCGTCGCTTTTCCGGCCTCGAATCTCGTTGACAGCTTGGGAAAGCATATGAGCCTTAAATGGAATTACACAACAAAATTGTCGCCCCGTTTACCAACAATGTTCTACTCCTCTTGTTTTTTTGTTTCTGTCATTTCAAGTAAAAAACCTTGAGACCGTGGGGAAAGAAAACTTGCACTAACGTTCCGAACCTTTGGCTGATTCTTATCGTTTGACAAAAATGTCAGATATTGTCTGGCCTGACAAGACGGTATGTATTGATGCTGTCGTCTGCAATTTCTTTTCTTAAAAGGCTTCCGAGGATTGACATTTTATGGGAAGGTTATTGCCCTGAAAAGGATGCTGCATATCACAAGTTTTGTTTTCAAAGGTATAATACATGTACATGATTGGTAGAGGTTATGGAACAGCACTTTGTCTAATCTAGCAAGTTCATGAAATGATAAACGTGTGAACCTTTGAGCTCAATCGGACATCTGATTCACGTGAAAAAACCCGACTCAATTTTTCTTATAAAACATAAAGAATAGTTTTGATCTTACCCCGAGATTAAAACTGTTTTCAGTCTTTGTTTGACTAATTTCTGGATAAATACACAATTTCAAGCGGAAATATTTTAAAAGTATGTTTCTACCACCACCATCTTCATATCATGAAAGTTATAGGTAAATCTGTGAACATTTCTGTTTGGCAATGTTACAAATTCTGTACTATACCTTTAGGTAGGGATGCTTTATTCTAGAATAGGGCAATTCTGTAAAGCCAGCGCATCACATTCAAGCAACAATTTGATGATTTGGTGTCACCCTTAATATCGTTTTCTTTTCCAAGGAAAACTTGTAACCTCACAAACTGTTTTTTCATATTATCCTTGTGGACTGAAATTGTTAATAGAAATTGGTTAAGTTGGGTTTTTTTTTTACAACAAAATTAATCAAATAGAATAAATATCAGGGTATATTTTAGTGCACAGCTGTGTGTATGAAGTCTGACTATAGCATCTACATGATCATTTGAGGGTTCTGTTGTCGACAATACAAGGTTAAATTCAAACCTGTAGAATGGTATATTGTGCACTTTAGCTCATAAGCTATTGCCACAAGTTTAAATACATGTATTACTGTAGGCCTACTCCATGAATACAATTCTTTCAGTGAGAGAAATAATAGGCCCTTATACGCCGTTGGAAAGTGAACAAAGAAAAAGTTACTGGAGTGGGATTTGAACCAGCGACCTCCGGAATACTGTACTGGTGCTCTTACCAACTGAGCTATCCAGCCCTATGTTGGTGGTGTCCCCGTATAGTCAGTTATCTTTGTTCAGTTGGCAGTCGGAAGCCATGAAACCACTCACACACTGCTTTATTTATCCCAATGATCATTTATTTTTTTTATTTTTTACTTTCCAATATTCTTTAAATTATTCCAGTCAGTTTCCCTTGTGCAGTTGTGATTATTTTATGATTATAAAAATAATAATAGTTAGGCCTATGTCCAGAAACAGAAATGACATTCAGGATACATTCTGCACTAAGTGTTTTCAAGGTACATGTACTATGTAGGTCGTCGACATGTGTTTGTTAGAATTTTATTTATTGATTTGTGTTTATATTTCCCTTACATACAGTATGTACCACAATCATTCTTGAATATAAGTTTTGAAAATGCTTCTAAAAAGCAAATATGCAATCATTATTAGTTTGTTTTAGGCATTTTATTTCCTTATATCCATTTGTACTTTAGGTACTGTACTGTTCCATTCTATTTGCTCTTCCCATAAGTGTTTGGTTTTGAAATCTTTGTGGATTTGAAGACCAGGAAATTAAGTTAATGAATAAGTTGGCCGTTTGCCCTGGGCGTAGTCGTTGACACCCTTCATATCCCACGAGAGGGGATTGTATCCTAAGCAGGCCAAGTATTCAGTTGGCTGACCCGGGGTGACCATTCCTACTGATCTTATCCCATTACATCTGGAACTTTCTTCCCAAGCACCTCCCCCCGACTCCCTCCTGAAAACTTCATTTGAAGACAATACAGTCCCACTAGCATGACTAGTCGGTATTACAAATGCACCGTGAAAGTCGGTTTCACGTCGGCAGTGACTGCACGGCCGAACTCTTTTGCTCTGTAGCGCCGTGGGAGGCAATGGTCGGACCCTCTGGGGCTGTAGAGATAAGTCGGCACTCGGATTTGGGATCCTGCTGGTTGTCTTATCTGTGCAGTCAGGCGTGATGCTTCTTACCCCGCCTAGCTATTGATTAGCCTGAATACAGTCAGCAGATTGATGGAAGATTGGTGTTAAAACCTCCGGGGTATCTGTGATGAGACCGGCGTCATCTTCGGTCGTCTTCTTCCAAAATTCTCGAGGAAGAGTGAGTTTCAGGAACAAAACCCATCCCTAAGAAAACAACGGAGGAAAATGGGAGGTCCTTGACTTGGAATTCAAAACTGAGATTTTTCTGCTAGTTGTGAAATTTCATGTTTGCAAAGTAACTGAAAATGGCTTCCATAATTAAATTTAAAAATCAATCTTGTAGTTTGAGCAATGGTTCTTTTTGAATGCATGTATCATGCCGTATCATTTTGGGGGATGTGTTGTCTTCAGCTGGGTCTGGGTACAAAATGCACTGTATGCTTAAATTGTCTTCTACAAGTATCCTATAAGCTCCTCTTACATGTAGGTCCGATACCTTGTTTTAATCATGTGCATGTTTGCTCCTATTGTAACAGGGCTGAAAGCCACTCTGGCTAATGGGCTACAGAAGGATGATATTGCAGGAGGCAAAAATAGTAAAATATTAATGTCATCATCAAATAGCCACAAGAGAAACTGACTGAATTTTAAGTCATTGAAAGGTGAACTGGAGCGGGATTCAAACCGGTGACCTCCTGAACACCGTACAGTGACGGTGTTCAGGAGGTCGCTGGTTCGAATCCCGCTCCAGTCAATTTTTCTTTTTTCACCTTTCAAAGTATATACCTCTTAAAAAATTTCAGATTGCACAGTATCGTATGGAAGTATGCACCAGGAATTTTTCAAATGTTTTGTGTTAGGAGGGCCTGAGGTTTTTGTTCCGAGCAGGATCTTCTCAAAGGCTCAACATACTCAATGGATAGGGCCTATGTATGTTTTTTTTGTATGTTATTCTTACTGTTGCCTTGATGAACTGTGTTGTGTAGATTTGCTGTGGCCAATGGGCATTTTGTTGCCGTCTCTGCCCTTGCTTGTAAAATAAAAAGAAATTCTCAACCCAAGGAGAATAGATTTGGCCCCAGTGAAGCAGACATAAGCTGCACAAGAAGCCACCTCCACCATGCCGATCTTAAGACCTCTCTCTAAAGTCACTCTCTACCCATTACTACTGTATCTCACAGTTAGGATCAGATCAGATAACTGGAGGCGGGCCTTTCCCCCTATCCTCCTCCCCCCTCTCTCTAGGTGGGTTTTTTTTTGGTCTTGTTCTTTTCCTGTGTGTTCGTTCTCATGATTTTGTTTGTCACAATTTAATGGGTGCTTCTGCTAGAAAATCCGACAAGATTAAGATTGTAATCAGCGGGTTTACCAGCAATCAACACCATTAACACATCCCTGGCCTTTTTTTTCTTTCCTGAGTGTGGCGGGGTTTTTTTTGCTCAAGATGAAAAAAAAGACCAAGTTGACACACGCATACATGTCTGTGAACAGGTTGAAAGGTCCTTTCATTAGGTTTTTAATAATATAATAATAAAACCACATTTATATAGCGCATTTAAAATCACTGATCTCGCAATGCACTTTACACAATTAAAACTAATCCATAAACATTACCTAAAATACCTTACCCGCTGAATCCAAAACCACTAACTAAAAATACGATAAGGAAAACCATTTAAATAAAATAAAATCATTTGAGCTTGAAACTGAAAGTAGCGTATTGAAAACAAAGTGGTAAACAAAGTCACTGGCAATGGTATGATGTAATGAAATTAGCTCAACGTTTCAGTAGTTTTATTTGTTCTTGATGAGAAAAGTTTGCATTTTCAGGTTTGTGTGGGGTTCGAACTGAAAGAATAGGCGTATTGTGAGAATTTTAATGAGATTTTAACATCAGGATCTTACAGTACACATTACATTGTGTTCATAGGGCCTTTACGAAACCTGGCTCGAGGCTAGGCTTGGTACTTATTTCGCTACCGCCATTTGAGGCCCACAGAATGAAATGAAGGGATTGGGCAACACAACAAAGCCAAAGAAAGGCTCCAGCTTCGCCATTTATCTCGCCCTTCATTTCATTTAATACACAAAATGGCAGTAGCAAAATAAAACCCATTTCGTAAAGGCCCATAGATTGAATCCTACTGCTTAGAAATGAAAATGTCGCCCTCTGTTGGTCAATGGCCTCCAGTCAGTGCCAGTGGGTTTCTCTCCATTCATGGCCATCCAAGCTTAAAGATCAATTGTGCTAGTTACTGTATTTCATATAGATTGTGTAAGACCAACTCAGGTTTCATCCTTTCCCCATTAGCCAACTACATTTGTACAGGTTCAGTCTGATTAGTGAGAGGATTACCTTTGATCACATGCCCATTCTTTGTACAGGTGTACATTGTACATGTACAGTACATGTACATGTACATAAAAATATGCATTTCAAAAGAGCTTGGTTGAAAAACAAAAGTTCTGGTGTTCAATTTTATACAGGTTAATAGCATTCTTTTGAATGACTCAAAAATCAAAAATATGTCTATCAAAAATATGTAAATTATATTTAATTTAATTCATTGGCCAGTGATATAATTCCCACCAAAATGTGGGCATTCCTTGAAAAGATCTAAAGATGTACATGTGCTAGACCTTGTAATTTCTTATTTCTGATGCTGTTTATAAAGAGAACTCACCACAAGAGAGCGGTACATGTATATTCAAGCATGTTGAAAAATTGCTGCTACTGGCTAAGAAGAACTTAATGGGGAATGGCTTAGACTTTACCACAAGTACAGGTTTGAGCGTCGTGATCCAAATCCGTCCCTCACGTGAGGGATGGACATCAATGCATTATTTGCTTTGCCAAAGATTTCTTGAATATTTAATTTTTTTAAAGAAGATTTTAGGGCATGAGGACGGACATCATTACAAATTCACATGTACATGTAACTACCTTCACCTGAGTCTACAGATTTTTTGTTATTATGAAAACTTGGAAACATTTTCAACTTTATTAAATAATGTAAGAAATTTCTTTTAGATTAGAAAAATTTTATCCTGTCTTATTGAAAAGAAGTAATTTTTAAGGGAGTTGAAAGAATTTTAATTTACCTAATTTTGGATCACGCTCGTTTGTCAGCCTACATGTAAGTAGTTCCCCAGTCCCACACTGGTACACAGGAGAGCATGCAAGGTGTGGTCCTTTTGTCATGGTTCTGCTTACAGCAGTTAAGCACAGAATTTACTGCTTTCAATTTTATGCTTATTTAAGCAGAGCCATGAAATTATGCTGAGCTAGGCCTATAGATGCTTTCCCTGTGTACAGCCTTTGAACTGACCCCTTTGTATTACCTGTTGTTATTAGTATGTAAGTGCTTCAGACTGATTGGCCCTCTTCTTGACAATTTCAGGCCGATCGTTGTTAATCGGCATTTCATAAAGCAATCTCACCTACATGTACATCTAGGAAAACTCCAAAATATCCTGCATTTAATAATGTCACCCTTTTGGGCCTTCAGTCCAAAATTAGTCACCTACCCTGTAAGCACAAAAATCCTCCAAAACAAGATTTACAGAATCTAGAACAAACCAATATTCCATGCAAACCCAGGAAAATGCATTTTGCGTAAGTTGGTGGCGTTAATCAGCCTTCAGTTTTGACAAATAATTCAAGCAATATTTCTGATGAGGTTCAGCTCAGCGGACCTTTGTGAGGATCGATGCCCCCCCCGCCTCCAACTGCCGCTCACAAAAGCTAGACTTGTAATTTGTTAAAAGCATCCATGAATCCTTCATGAGCTGTTGTGCCGTCTACTGACGGCTCGCACAGTAGGAAGGCTCCATGCAGACCCTTTATATCCAAGTAATCTTTGAGCTATCAAACTCAGTATCAATAATTGATACGGTAGCTGAACCAATGCAGAGTAATGGCTCGTGCACTTTTTACACCATCGTACGCCACACTTTCATTGAACAGACTCAACAAGTGCCCACTGAATGAGAACTTAAGCAGATAATTTCCATTGTTGGTGGTTGGTCTTGCGTGCCCGAGCAAAATGATCGGAGACATATTTATTACTTTCAGAATTTTCTGAATGAGTCAGCCAGTACCCAACAATATTGCATTGTTTTCTAGGCGGCGCTGCATCATGTATTTTTGATACGCAGTACACTAATAAATGAAATTTGTCCCCCCTATCTTGCGACTAAAGAATCTAGCTTAGTTTTTAGTGCTCTTTGTGAGTTTTGTTGGTTCAAACTGAAAAGTTTGACTTTGTCTCGGGTTTCTCTCAGCTTTGAATTTGATTTACCATTTTTCAGAATGTTCACCTTGGTTCCATCTTTGTTGAGGGTTTGTTAGTGGGCGTGGCACTGGGTGTGGCCTCAGGCTGTTGAGCAACAAAATTGCTTAGCACAAAATGTCTTACTCAATGAAACAAACAACCATTAAGAATTCCATTTATTTGATATTCATGATCAGCGAAGAACAGCCAAAGAACAATCACAAGTGAAACACTTCACATGGAAATTTGGTTGTTAATCCTGTTTTTTTTAAGACAGAAATTTGATGGTTAGCAAATTTGTGTGCTATGCATGGCCGTGAAATTGGCCCCAGGTGGTTCTGGAGAGGCTTGGAGTTGGTTGCAAATTTAAATGATGGCTTTTCTTTTCTTGTACATGGACTTTGTGCATGCTGGCATTGCTAGGTGGACAGTAAGACTAGAGAGAAGGTTCATTGTTCTGCAAGATATTGTATCATTCCTCGTTCAGATAAACATGCTTTGTACACTTTTCACCTTCATTATCAAACACCCACATCACAAAAGGAGAGACTTTCCTAATCAAACAGGCAGTCTCTTTTTTATAATATGATTTGCAAGGTCACTGTTAAGCTGGGAAGCCAGCCAGGGTGAGCCAGCTAGCCAGCTGGGAGGCTGGGGTTGGGGGATGGGGGTGTGCCAAGCAGCCAGTTTATAGTGATGATTCCCACGCAGTCATCTAGCTCCAGGGGGAGAGGCACCCTGCAATTGACAATCCCTGTTTAATCTCTCCCCCTCTCTCTCTCTTTCATTATTATTAATACATTGTCAGGGACCAGGGGCCAATTTCACGGCGCTGCTTAGCACAAAAATTTGCTAAGCATGACATTTCAGTCTTAATAAAAACAGGGTTAACAACGAAATTTCCTTTTGCTGTGTATCACTTGTGATTGTTCTTTGGCTGTTGTTCACTGACCGTGAACATCAAATGAAATTTGTAACAGTGGTTTGTTTTATTGGGCAAGACATTTTTGTGCTAAGCAAATTTTTGTGCTTAGCAGCGCCGTGAAATTGGCCCCTGTCCACACGTTATACACCCTTGCAATCTAGCTAATGTTGCTCTTAAACCTCCATTCCCCCCTTTAGTCATTTTTCCCCGGCTCGTCTTTGCCTAATGTCCATCAGGGGCCTTTAATTTTACATGTAGCGTATACCGTAATTCGCTGATGGAGAGTGTTTTAACCAAATTGGAGTAGCCAGCCATGCTAGGCATGCAACAGTTGTATCTATTATTGAGAAGCCCGGGGCTTGGGCTTGCTTTTGTGCACTCTTGTGGAACAACATGGTTGATTGAACTGATGTTGTTAGCCACTGATATTACATGAAGATTAGGAAGCTTCAAACTTGAACATCAGAGTCAGTTTTCTGCCTTTAAACATGTTAAAAATGGCTTCTTTTTCTTAAATTGTGAATATAATGTATAATTATAAACAGGATTTTGAGGCAGCGCACAAAATCGCTGACGACCCCGCAATAATGATTCTTGCAGTGAAGTTGATATTGAGTGCCAATCTTTCCGTTAATTTTTTTCTTACAGAATGTTTTTGACTTTGAATTCTGTGGTTCATGACCAATTGTATTGCACATCAAAGCATGAAAAAATCTACCAAACTCAAGAAAGTCTTAATTTAGAGGTACTATCATACTTTGGTAGCATACCGAAACATAAATCTCCACAGATATACCTATTTATATCTTACAGTGTATAAAGATAGTGTTGGTAGAAACATACCGTTATTTTTTTCTGCTTGAAATGCTATAAATTTATTCAGAACATTCTAAACCTTGACCAAAAACAATTTTGATCTTTTGAAGATAAACAAAAATGGTGAAAATATTTTTAAAATACTGTGGGCGTTTTTCACTGTTTTCTCAAAAAGTGGGCACGCATATGGGACTGAACATTTCACAGATGACTGTTACTTATCTTCTTTGATATTTTTGTCATGTGAATCAGCATTTCTTTGACAAAACCAAAGTATGATAATTACCTTTTAAGGAAAGTAAGATAAACATGCAAGAATAATTGCATCCTGAAGGCATAAGGAGTTAAGGACTTAAAGGGTCGAACCTCAGCACTGGTTCGCCCGGCGAAATGCACCTCAAAAAGTTGGGATGGACTAAATAAACTAGTCAAGCTAGACAGCCTCAACATGCACATTTAGTGCAGTTGGACCCTGGAACCAACAGCAGTAGGGCTAGAATATAGGACCGGTGAAGTAAAGTGCAAACCATGAGGTGTACTTGCATGAGAACTATGCCTTAGAGCTAAATTACAAAACCGCTTAATAATGACTGCATAAGTGTCAACACAAAACCTGGAAACTCAGTGAGAAACCAATGGTGACAGTGCTACTCAGATAAAAAGCCAGGCTCGCTAGTCCAGACAGCCAGTTTAAAGATTGAATGAAAAAAAAAGAATGAAAAGAAAAAAATCAACAACAAAAACACTGTATTAAGGGGAAGACCCTGACTTGTCAAAATAACTGATTTGTATGTTTGGACGGGGAAAAAATGATTGAGGAATAATATACTTGGGAAAATTATGGAAGGCGGGACTGGAGGACGTTTGCAAGATGCTGTCTATTGTTGTTGTTTTTTTATATGGGAAAACAGTGTGTCAGTAATTGTGTTTTTCTGTTGAGTGTTGTAATGGCTTGTTTGGCTGCATGTGCTGAGGAAACAGATTGCCAATGGCAGGGGCACCCAGCGCGGCGTGAGAGACGATGGGCGTCGTCTTACAACAAATTTTCTGTGATTATAGCCGTCGGCCCAACGCGGCACGCCCGAACGAATCCCTGAGAGGTGAAATGGATTACAATTTGTAAGGTATCGCCGTGTAATTTGCCTGACTACAGAGCGTGTCCTTGTCTTTCTCTCACGTACCTCCACCCCCCCCCCCCCCCCCTTCACACACATAATCGAGAACACTCTTCAATCATTTGTGAAATATTTTATCTGCCAAAAAATAGCAAAATTTCTGAGAATGGGAGTGTGGCAGGGCAGGGGCTTGGGTGTGTTGATTGAACAGCCTGAACATGCTGAATGGGTAGTTTGTTACGTACTATTATACGCGTCCGAGGGTTGCTTTTGTTTGTCTGTCATGGGAACAAAATAACCCCTCATTCCCCATCTACCCCCCCTTTCCCCCTCCCCTTCCCCCCCCCCCCCCTCCCCCACTTTATCATGATTGCATTGTCACCAGAGATTTTATCCCGTTTTGGATCCAATTCTTGGCCAGCCAGTCTAGGCTATTGTTAATGAGCTCAGGTAAACAGCCTGTTAGCTTTTTGATTGCCATGCATGTACCGTTTGCCATCTGACAGTTAAACCATCTATTTCAAGCTCCCCCCCCTCCTCCTCATTCCCCCCTCCCTTAGTGCTGCGGGCACAATACTCCATTTTCAGAGCTGCCTTCCATGTGCATCGCGCCTAATGGCGGTGATTAGTGCAATACCGTGAGACAATTGACTGTAAATCTAGCAAGATGGAGCCAGTACGTTAAGCCCCGAGCCGTCCCACACACATTGTGCTCCTCTAAATCTACTAAAAGCATTCCCCCTTGTTCTTGATATATAACGCTGATTTCACAAGCCACACAAAGCATCTCTTTGATGCTTTCTACCGCAAAGGTCATTATTGCATTACACAATAGCTGCTAATGCTGATCCTACAGAGTCTTATGACTGTAAATGTATGATAAATCTAATGCTCTTTTGATTAATTTTCTCTAGATGTATGGTTTGGGATATTTTTTTCTTCCATGAGCATGAGGGGAGCTGTTGCTAATTTCAATGTTTGAGTATGCTGTTTGACATTTACGTATAATGTATGTACCCATGTACAGTACATGTAAACGTACATGTATGTACATTGATTTCATTACTGCAATGGTCCCTGATGGCTCTTGTATGTCGACTTACATTGTGTGACAATGGTTTTTTATCAGTTTCTCACTGTACAAAATTGTAATGCTCAGCTTAGCAGTAATTCATGCCTCAACGCATATGGCATGGAAAAACCAGTCTCTCATACTGATACAAGACTCCTTACAGTTCAATAAAGGACTGGAGGGGGTAGCTAGTCCACAGCAAGGCAACAATTAATGTATCTTAATTCCTTTATGATGTGGAGAAACCAGTCCTTCACATTGAAACAAGACTGATGGTCTCTTCCTTGTAGTACAGATAGGACTGGAAGGGGTACCTAGTCCACAGCAAGGCAACAATTAATGCCTCTTACTTTAAATGTGGAGAAACCAGTCCCTCACATTGAAACAAGACTGATGGTCTCTTCCTAGTAGTACAGATAGGACTGGAAGGGTTACCTAGTTCACAGCAAGGCAGCAATGAATGCCTTCACCTCTATGGTGCGGAGAAACAAGTTTCTCACACTGAAACAAGACTGATGGTCTCTTCATAGTACAGTTATGACTGGAAAAGGTGGGCCTACCTAGACTAGAGTAATGTAGCAATGAATGCCCCACTCCTATAGTCATGATAAGTGTGTAGAACCCATGTCCCTCACATTGAATCAAGACTGATGGCCTCTTCATTGTACAGTTGGGACTGGAAAGGGCACCTTGTCCACAGCAAGACAATTTCTACCCACTCCTGTGATGTGAATGCTAACCCAGTCCCTCACATTGATACAAAACTAATTGTCTCTTCACAGTACATTGTAAAAACTCATACTGGAAGGGATTAGTATTGTGCAGGTAGTCCACAGCGAGGCAACAGTTACAACTGTGTTCATGCTGTCCCAGCATATTGTTATCCCCTGTTGGCTACCTGTGCACCTGATGGTCAGTTGTGTAACTGCTGTCAGGATTATAAATTGAAATATGATATTTGATCCAAGTATTGAATGCAGGGCTCTTACAGATCTTTCTAATGGAAATTTGCCCTGTTTAAAGTTAATGCTATTTATATGATTCAGGGCTTAAAGATGAACGCTCTCAGTGAGGAAAGATAGGTTTAGAATAATAGAAACACGAAAAGAACTGCGTCACTGAAAATTAGAATGAGAAAGAGCTCTTTAAATAGAGCTTTTGAGTCCTCTTTAGACTTTTGATGAGAAAAAAAACTCAACAAATTTCATGCTTGTCCACCATTGATGTCACCATGTAGAACATTGACCATGAAAATATCTGTGAAACAAAGCAAGGATGACAAGAAACATGTACGGAGTGAAACAGAGGCTCTGTCTCAGGCTCTGGCTCCATTTCGTGAATCCATTCTGAAAAAACGGGTATCAAAGAAGATTTTTGGCTGTGGTTCAGAAGTAGATTCTCTGGTTTGAAAAGGAAAACAGAGCTTCAGCTTCAATGAAAATCCACAACCTGTATTTTCAGCATATGGATGACAGAGCCGTAGCCTGAGCCTGAGCCTGAGCCTGAGCCTCTGTTTCATAAATGCCCATAGTTATTGTAATAATGGAGCCCAAGTCTCCACCTATCAAATTATCATTTGTACTCCTGGCAAACCCCCACCAAATGATCGGCATCAATTGCTTTTGGATTTCAGTGCCATCATGTATTGTACAGCAGTACCCCTGACTTGATGCAATTGTGGCCCCTCATCAACTACTGTATACCAATTTGTTTTCTGTGAGCAAGTGCCAGCAGAAATAAAAACAATTACAATGGCAAACAAAAAATGATTGAAATTTGATGACTCAATGAAAATCAATTTTTCCAGGTCGTTTTGGTCATGCAGCAGCGGGGAACTTTTATTCTCAGCAGTTTTGTAACAAACAAAAAAGTCATGTCATTACGAAGAGAGTGAGAATATCTTTTTTTTTCTTCTTTAATCATAACACTGATCAGTTCTCAGTGTCGTCTCTCGAGATGAATCTTCACAATTAACTTCAACGGCTTACACCGGACAATCTTGTTGTTACCTTGTTGGCCTGATAACCCAACATGTTGTCGATATTTAACGGATTTAACGGCATTGTGCTGGCCTAGCTAGCTTCTGACCGGATACAGAGCCTCAGTGTCCAATTGATCTGTTGGAACATTCTCCAAACACAAGTAATCCCACCAGCTATTGATTAGTATTATCCCTGGCTGTCCTTTGATGCATTCCCCAGGACCTCAACAGGTTCCCCCCTTCCCTTAAATCACCCCTGTGATTGTTTTCTGGACAAGATTAACTCCCCCAGGGCAGGTTTAGGATGAGGGGGACTCTTACTCCCCTCACTCTCACCCCATCACAATTACACTGTGTGATTTAGCTGGCTAATCCGTCCCCACACCGCAAACTCAGAGACAATTTAATCTCTCCTACATCCAAAGCCAGCCAACAGACTGTTTTAGCCCTAAGTCCTTAAACCCCTAAACATTCCTTCAGTATCTTCCTCCCCTTAAGAGAAACTGTATTGATGTTGGCTAAGATAGTATTGATTGGCGGGGACACTTTGTTGCATTGCTGGTATCTTGGATAACATCCTCGCAACAAAAGCTTAAAATCCTTGATAAGTTCAGAAAGTGAACTGGGCAGGAGCCATCTTCTTAAGACTAATTGTGGCCGTTAAGATGTGTTCTACAAATTGTAACTATTTCCATTTGATTAGATCTTGATGAGCCTGATCAGGAGTGGTTTCAACTCCTGTAAATGCTGAGCTGTAAATGCAATGAGACAAAGCTTTGACAACCCTTTGTAAAATCCTTGTCATTACTGCAAGGTGCAAGGAGTTGTATTGTAGGATTGTGGTTGAGGGAGTTGTTCAAGTGTGGTGAAGGGAGTTATAGGAATGTGGTGAAAGGAGTTATAGGAATGTAGTGAAGGAAGTTATAGGAATGTGGTGAAGGGAGTTTTAGGATTTTGGTGAAGGGAGTTATAGGAATGTGGTGCAGGGAGTTACACTGTATAGGAAAGTGGTACATGAAAATGTAGGATTGTGGTGAAGGGAGTTTTAGGAATGTGGTGAAGGGAGTTATAGGAATGTGGTGAAGGGAGTTGTAGGAATGTGGTGAAAGGAGTTATAGGAATGTGGTGAAGAGAGTTGTAGGAATGTGGTGAAGGGAGTTATAGGAAAGTGGCACAGGAAAATGTAAGATTGTGGTGAAAACTGAAGGGAGTTATAGGAATATGTGGTGAAGGAAATTGTAGGAATGTGGTGATGGGAGTTGTAGGAATGTGGTGGAGAGTTTTGTAGGAATGTGGTCAACGGAGTTGTAGGAATGCTCAGTGTCTTTAGTTCTAGCTAATTGCTTTTAATAATTTACTTGGAGTTAGCAGTTAGGATTGGTCTGACATTTCAATCCTAGCAAGATCCCTCTCAAAGGTTTAGAGAAAGATCCTGCTAGGATTGAAACGTCAGGCCCTCCTAACTCCAGGAATTTTATATTGTTCAGGTCATTATTTTGGTTGATAAGCTGTTTGCACTGCAGCAGTTTGTTACTTGTACTTAAAATTCCAGAAAGTAAACACTGCATATGCACATAATTACTATAAATGAAGACAACTGAAAAGTCTGATAAATCGGACATTGGGTAGCTACCCAATTCTGGTGTTTCTCATTCAACACTCTAGCCCTGATTACTGAGCAGTTTGGAGTATCACTGTCTTTGTTGTAAATGGAGAAAACATTCAGGCACCTTGTGATGGTCAAGAACATGTTGAAACTGAGTGTGCACGTAGTCGTAATGGCCTTCTCACACCAAGTTCACTATAAAAAAAAAATTGCAAATTTTTCTCATGCTTGAGAAATCTTACGAAAGTGCCGTCGAGTGAATGGACACCAATGCTTGAGAGTGACCGACGTCCCTGATGAACCCTTGAGAAATTTCTCAAGCATGAGAAAGACTCACAAACTGTGATGGTCATTGACTTTCACAAACCTAATATGATACATGTTCCGAAAGGTGCTTTTGTCAGACTGCCTGGATAAATTTGTTGCTATTTTGTTCTGCTAATTTGGATGGGACTCTGCGGCCCTGGCCAGGTGTGTATCCTTGACGGCCCAACAAATTAATCGTTTTCATTTTTTGTGTGCAGTTTTACCCCATTCAGATTATAAGTACCTGCAATTTCATCAATTTTTTTTTTCCAGTCAGTAACCAATGTATACTATAAAAATTGTTCTATGGGCAATTAGCCACGATAAGTCCGGACATAACGACTCTATTTATAATAAGAACCCAAAAATTAATCAACTCATTTGAATTATCTACTGGTATGGTGTTTCTTAACCACACCAGGGGGAGGGGAATAAAAACCAAAAACTTAGTTAAGGTCAGCTGTTCTCTGCATACATTTATGGTAAAATAGAAGTCAATTTCTGTTAAAAAATACAGAAATTAATTTGTTGCTTTTATTTTTGGTCCGGCAATTTTGTATACCGTAATTTTTATTTTGTGAGGGTAGTAGCAGCTGCAATTGTGTCATTTTGAATGGGATCAGAGTAGCCATATAAACTTCCAATGGTTTAGTTGGTTTCCCATTTCATTTGTTGACTTTTTCAAGCAATTCTACAAGAAATAATGACTTTACATTGTTGTTTTTGTTAGTAAATTGGATTCAGCAATTGCCAATTCATTAACGTTTGTAAAACATTTGAATTGTACCTTCATGGCCATCTGACATTTATAATTTGGTTTTCAAATGAGATTGTTTACAAACCTTACCCAAAGCTGCAATTATAACAAGTAGATAATGCATTTTTTTATTTGTTTGTTGTGCCAGTCTTCTCTTTTCATGCACTTGAAACTAGACAAAACTAAAATTTTGCTGAAGATTTCAGCAAGATTTTATGAATGGTATTAATGAGGTTAGCATTCAACAGGCCATTTGTGTGCTCAGACTTAGTATCAAAATGTGACCTTAAAGGTACAGTGCAGGATTGGTAACATACCCAAACAGAAATGTTCACAGATTTATGTATAACTTTCAGGATATGAAGATGGTGCTGGTAGAAATATACCATTTAAACATTTCTGCCTGAAATGGTGTATTTATCCAAAAATTAGTAAAAGACTGAAAACAGTTTTGATCTCGGGGTAAGATCAAAACCATTCTTTATGTTTTAAAAGAAAAATTGAGTCAGGTTTTCGCTATTTTCTTGTGACTCAGATGTCCGATTGAGCTCAAATTTTCACACGCTCATAATTTCATGCTGGATCAGACAAAGTGTGAGTGCTGCTCTTTGACCTTTACCAATCATGTAATATACCTTTAAGGTAGCCTTGGTATTTTGACCTAAGCCAGCAATCATTTGGCAGTCGCCTAATTTGCTTCACCCGTCTAAATATAAGTTGTAATCAAGACAATTTAATCAGTCCAATCATATTAAAATGGTTTGTGCTACTGCACAGACTCAAACCGACGGTAGGTAGACCTCGGACCTCCCCCCCCCCCCCCCTTCCTCCCAGCTCCCCCCTCCCCTCCAAATGAAAGTGCACGTCCCCAACCTTGATATGTTTCTATGTATAATTAACCGACGTGATCATCAGTTTCTCCCTTCTGTTGCCGTGGAGCTTGGCATCCATCTTGCCGTTGCCATGCCATTGAATTCTCCATCACTCAAGCATGCAACATATGTGTATATACCCTTCCTTATTAACACTAAGATTTGACTAATTACATGCATGTAATGCTTTCATCAGATGGCATTCGGGCATACAGATGAGAAATTGTGCTTCATCAGATTAAATGTTCAAATTTATACTGACAATCAAGTTTCCTGTTAAAATGCCCTTAAGGCCACACCTACTGAATGTTTAGCCATTTCTTCGATGCTGAGCAAAAGTTGGCTGGGCACCAGTCAAAAGCTATACATTTTACACATGCTTAATGGTAACCTGCTTATAAAGATCTGCTATGCAGTTTTACCTATATGAGCCTCGCCTATTTTTTGAGTTTAGCAATTCTAGGAACTCTGTCTCTTTCAGACAAGGACCCATCTTTACAAAACATGACAAAAATGCAAGTTTGCTAACCTAAAATTTTCCAAAGCTTATTCTTCTGATATCCTCTTAAGTTCAATTTGGTTCTGCGTTCATCTGGCAATGCATTTTATAATATCGCAAAATACTCCCAAAAGATGGTATTTTCGGTGTCAAAGTTCATTTTATGAGGGTTTAATTTTCTTGTATCCTCGGTCATTGTGTTTTATTTTTCCTAATGTTGGCCTGTTTTCTGTGGGGAAAACCACTTTACCTAGTCACCTGGAGAATCAGATTACGAACGGCTCATAAGATCATAAGAGGGACTTCACAAAAAGAGAGGAAAGAGTAGGCCTAATTAGGCTTAGAGTCAAAGTGACTTGCTGTATGTATGCCACTGTAACCATGTCATTATTTATGTATCTGTTTACATGGTAACATGTATTGGTTGAATGACAACGGACATGTACTGTAAGGATCTGGAAATGTTAACCTCCTGCACTTTTTTGAAGGTTCCAGCAGTGTTGTAGTCGAGTACTTTTTTCCGAGTACCAAGTACTGCCAAGTACTTTGACTGCCGAGTATCAAGACAGGTCGAGTACTTTGCCAGTCGAGTACAAGTACTGGTTTCCGAGTACAAGTACTTGTGCACCCGAGTACAAGTAAGAATACAAGTACTTATCTTCCGAGTACGAGTACGAGTACAAGTACTTATCTTCCGGAAAAAAAGAGAAAATTGCGCTGTACCGTTTTACTCCATTCTGAAAAAATTCTCGGTATTCTTTGAACCCCCAAATTAAACAATGTTCAGTTGATGTGGACGACATGCCTAGAGCTGATCTAAAAATGGTGGTCAACACACGTGGCTATGCATTGCAACAGTAATACGTTACAACAACGTAAACACCAGGCATGGTTCGAGTGCGAGTATGAGTACTCAGAAAACTGTACTCGAGTAGTACTCGGGTGCGAGTACCGAGTACGAGTACTACAACACTGGGTTCCAGGCCTTCAAAACTTGGACTAGGTTATGTAATGCCACTCAGCTGTGAGCTGGTATAGCAATGAATAGGTTTTCCTAGAACTTGATGACAATTTGCTAACAGACGAACAAACTGCAAACTTGCATCACTCAGTCTAAATGTCATGCCATTGTGTGGTGAAAACAGCTGCTAAACTGCACAGCTCCCTTTTAATGGGATCGTTTGCCTGAAGGGACTTGTTGCTAGTCTCTGAATTAGAACACACGTGTATAATTCATCGGGTAAAATGCTAATCTGTCATGTATCAGTCAAGAGGACCTTTTCAAAACCTAAGCTTTGACTTGAAATCATCCTTCCTCCTTGTCAACTGAAAGCCAGTTGTGTTTGTCTGTTTGTTTGTTTGTTGAATGGTTGAAGTTCAAACTGTTGTTGGAAACAGACCCTCGTTAGAAGCTGTAGCCAAAAGCCATGTACCTGTTAAACAAATACTGTACACAAATGGAAGCCAAAGCTGGAGCCTCAATCTCACAAAATCTATTTTTGCAAGATTCAAATCAGGAGAACAAAAAGCAAAAAAACCCTGAAAACCAATTTCACTCCCTTCACATTTTTTTTTTCAAAATGAGCACCTCATTAGGCAGCTCTCCTTCTTCTTGCGGTTGTCATGGTGACTTTTAAGTTGCCCTGGGCAACGGGGCTATTCCTTATTTGGCAGGAAGCGTATGGATTACATTTGTTTTTATACCAGTAACAAGCGACATGCTCATCCCATTTGATTGCTGTAGTTTTATAATTATGCTGTTGAATTGGATTGCAAAAAAACCCATGGTGGGAAACACAGCTTGTTTCACATGTAGCAACCGTCAACAGAGGGCGCTGTGACATTGCTCTGTAATGTATCATGCATTGTACACTATACTATGATGGTCCTTCAGCACTGGTATCCAGTTTTTATGTCACATTGTACCCAATAAAAATGTACATTACATTACACATGAATGCACTGCTAGTGTGTTTAACAAAGTATATCTGCATCTGTAGTTTCTCACTTTTTATTCAAATAAACAGGAAGTTTGTACACGTATGTAAATGTGAATGTAAAAATCAGACTTAACTTCAGCATTCATCAGGAGACTAAATACAATGGCACAGGCTTGCTAAAGCTACATGGACACTGTAGTTACTTTATGTTTATTGTTTCCAGTAGTTTCTTCAAAATCTTATCAGTTAAATGAAAAAGAGGGAAAGCAAATATTTTTCAAATCCACAGATTTGGAATTAATACTGGGATGCGTGGTTCTGTAGTGCTGTGGGCTGTTCAATTTTGTGGGAATGGATTTGCTGAAATCCACCTGTTGTGTGTGGGGGTTTGGTAATCAGTCAATAGTCATAAGTCTATTATTGATTGCCTGTTCCTGTATCCCTGTTTGATACGTGACATGTTGGTGTACACTCAGTTAAATGGATGAGTCCTGTGAACTTATTGTATCGTGTGAGCAAATGTGTGGTGCAATCGAGGCTGTGGATTTGTTTCATGATTTCAATAATAATAATAATAATAATAAAAATAATAAATATAGATACCTGTAATGTTTATTTAACACATTATTCTGAAGGTTGCATTGCGCTTTGAAAAGGCCACTCCAGAAAAAGTGGAAATAAGAAATTAATAATCTGCCTTAATTTAAAGTCATTGAAAAGTGAACAAAGAAAAATTGACTGGAGCGGGATTCGAACCGGCGACCTCCTTTTATGGTATTTGGGAGGTCGCTGGTTCAAATCCCGCTCCAGTCAATTTTTCTGAATTTAAAGTCATTGAAAAGTGAACAAAGAAAAATTGACTAGAGCAGGATTCGAACCGCTTTCTGAATTTTGCACTGG
Source organism: Astropecten irregularis (assembly GCA_963971285.1). Lineage (NCBI taxonomy): Eukaryota > Metazoa > Echinodermata > Asteroidea > Paxillosida > Astropectinidae > Astropecten > Astropecten irregularis. The sequence continues at coordinate 11,274,502 of OZ020260.1, read as the reverse complement.
AACTGGTGAAGAGAGTTGGAATAACGAATGTTGTTTAGGTAGTGAGTTCCAGTATCTGGGCCCAGCAACAGAGAAAAGCCTTGTCACCTGCATTTTTTAATGTGCGTTGTATTTTATTGCTGGATATCCGATGGCTGGGCCAGGGACTGAGAACAGTGGCGGGGCGAATCTGTGGGAAAATGACTGCGTGATTAACCCCACCCATCAGCTGCTGACTGTCACTAGATAAAACTTCTTGACGTAATCTCGTGCTTGTCTGTAACAGAGCTCCTGGTTGCACGAATCTCCCTCCAATCCCCCTACACCTTTATTGTATTGTTTGATAAGAAACTGAGCTTTATTTAAACAGCACTGGCCGGACATGGATTTGGGGATTTAGGGATTTGTTTCTCTCTGTTTGACAAAAGAAAAAAAAAGGCATTGATAAGTTCCAAAATCCCAAAATCTATAAATCTATGGAGGGCACGGCATGAATAATTTAGCGTGTGGAAAATCTATACATTTTTCAGGGGGACGAGGTCTGAAGGAATGGCGATGTATTGATTGTCTTGAGTTAAGTGAAGAATGTTTTGCGGGGTTTATTCGGTTTGCTTGGTCTAAGAGGCGTGTGAATTTCCCACAAGTTTTGACTTGTCAGGAAATCTGAGTTGCGCTAAGTTTCCTCCCGTATCTTGAGGCCTGGTATCCACGGTCCTAATTAAATAACTTCATTGACAATTGAACGAAGCTTGTTGGATTCTCAGCTGAAGTCTATGGATGAAGCGGTTACATGGTTTTGGAGAGCCTTGCTGCTCAAGTCCACAATGGGCTGGGGGTTCTTAAGTGATTATCCCAGGCTAATCGTATTGAATAGCCAAATCACATTGCTTCATGTTGGTCCAATACAGGGTCAGTTGTTGGGCTCAGGGCTGGAGAGAGCAGTGGATTTGGGGGCCAGGTGAATTCAGAATTGTGTTTCTCCTAGTGCTGACAAACAAAATAAAAAAGCCATTTGCGAGTTAAATCTGAATAACATCTGGCACACAGACTTCTTTCATTGCGCACATAAACACCCCAGTTTGAATTTCACATGATTTGGGGCAAACTTTTACATAGAGATACCCATACATATGTGTATCTGGAATGTGCCATTCTTATCCATTATGAACATAGCATTGGTGCAAGACTTATAAATGTTATGTAACCAGGCAAAAGTTTGCCCCAGTCATGTGATATAGCAACAGTGTCTTTAGTCTGGAGAATTCAGGTTTTGATGTTTATTTACAGTGAAAAAAAAAATTCATTTTACCAATTTAATTGTTAAATTTTAACTCGCGAAAGGCTTGTTCCAGGTTGCTTTGTGCCATAAAGTTGAGCCAGTCCATAAAATACATGTAAGATGAAATGATCAAATGAATGTAGTTTATGGAATTGTTTCCAAGTTAAGTGTCAGTCGGTCAACGGTGGCAAGTGATTCATATCAAATTAATGGAAAATGATGTTACTCTCAGTCTCTTGACCATGGGTTATTCGTGAGTTTGGGAAGCTTACAAACTCTTATGCGTAGTAGAAATTACATAAAGCTTTCTTTGAATAGTAAGGGGCAGTCTATGGGAATCCCATTTTATTCTTGTAGGTAAATGTGGCCCATGCCACATGAGACAATTTACATCTCCACGCCAAAGTACATGATCATCTTTCAAATTTGTGTCTAATTGTCTTGTGTATGGTGAGGAACTGCTATAAAACAAAATGCATCCAATAACCACAAGAGAAACTGACTTAATCCAGTCAGTTTCCCTTATGTTTATTTGATGATTATATTGATTGAAAAGCCGCATCCTCTTTGAGTGATCCCGCATATACTGTTTCTCAGGTTGCAGTATTGCTAATATTGAACATATCTCAAATGATCCTTGGGAAATTGGGATATAGCGGTATGTGCATGGTTTCATGGCTTCTGACTACCAAACAAACAAAGATAATTGACTAGGGCCTATTTAATTAGGGAAACCACCAACATAGGGCTGGATAGCTTGGTTGGTAGAGCGCCAGTTGAATATTCCGGAGGTCACTGGTTCAAATGCCGCCGCTGTCAATTTTTCTTTGTTCACTTTTCATTAACAAAATACACTTTGGTGATACCAGAATTGTCCTTATTTGCCTGCATTGTGTAGTTTGTTGCCTCCAAGTTGCCTCTAAAAGTTGTCTCGTGTGACAGGCCTCTTTATGTGCTAGGATAAGATTTTGGGCAGATCAGAGTTGCCAGCTTAGCAGCTCATTCCTAGAAATCAGAGCCTGATTCCATTGGTTTTAGCAAAGACCGCTTGTTTGGGATTTCTGTTTCTGTCGCTGAGTTGGGGAGTTGGAGCATGGGAACCAAGAAGAACGTTTATGATCACCAAACTTCAGCAGTTCCAATGTTCAGAGCTTCTTTTATTTTCAGATTTTGCTTGGATCATTTCTCCTGGAGAAAGATCCTGCTAGGATCGAAACATGTCAGGCCCTCCCAACTCCAAGCATTTTATATACCGGTAGGCTTATTTCAGGTCATTTTGGCTGATGAGCAGTTTATTCAGATTTTGTTAGACACCTAGCTGAGGCAAAATGCGAAATCCTTTGCCGGGCCTGCGAAGGGTATAAAGCTGTGGGAAAAAGATGAGTAAAAAAGACTGTTGGATCACTTTGTCCCTCCTCTCTCAAATCCAACGACATGTTCCCATCAATAGGTTGTAATTGGTCCTACTGTTCACCCTTGCAAGAAGATTATTGCCTCTCTGTACCTTGTCCAAGCTTTAAGAAGTTTAAAGGGAGTGAACAAGACAAGTACGCACCCCCTGACCAGCTGGGTGTTTTGTGGTGGGGTTCCCATTGGGCCTCGACAATGCAGACCTCAGACTCCTCTTCACAGTCAGGGCGCAGGGGGGCTTGTTAAGCACCTCTACTAAGACCTGATAAGTCGCCCCTGGCTTCTGGGTCCAGAGCACAAAGCCAGAATGCTGTCCAGAAGGTTTTTCGGTGAAAAGGGATTCCTTCAGTGGGTAATCTTAAGGCCGTTGTGGTTGTATTTGGGGTTTTGTTTTAGCTCTTAAATCTCCGGCTTAGTAGTACACTATCATGATACTAGGCTTGAGGAGATTTAGAAACTGTGAAGACTGTATAGGGGAAGGGGGGGGGATGATGGTTCAAAGAGGGTTATGATTTGGATTAGACTGAGATTTCTTCTTGCTAAGCTGCTTTGATGAAGGGATAATTGCGGCAGGGGATAAAGCAAGCTTTGGCATCAGTTTCTTAGGCATAATCAGATTGTCTTTCTTCTCCTCTGGAAGAAAGAAAATATTTTGGGTATGATGTCACCTCTTATGAGCCCAGAGCGTGTGAGCCAAAATGTAAGTACTGTAAATATCTGCACCTGTCTAAGGCACTGTGTTCTGCTTTCATTTGGCAAGACTGGCAGGGAAACTGTAAAAGAAAAAATGCCTTCAAATGACACTTTCTAGGGATTCATTATTAGTTTGTAGCCTGTGTCAAACAGTCTGAAAGTGAACAGAATCTCCCCATAATTCCTCTGCCCTTGCAAAAATAAGCAGTTGAAACGGCTACAATTAATATGGGCCTTTACGAAATGAGGCTTGAGGCTAGACTTAGTTTGCTACCGCCATTTGAGGCCCACAAGACAAACGAAGGGATTGACCCACTTGACGTTGCCGAAGAAAGGCTCCAGCTTCGCCATGTATCTCAAGCCATTCCATTTAGGACACAAAATGGCTGTAGCAAACTAAATCCCAAGCCTAGCCTCAAGCCTCATTTCGTAGAGGCCCCATGTCAGTGGTTGATATAAAAATATTTACCAGCATGCTCAGAAAAGACTTTACACATAGAGAGAGAATTTAGAGCCATCGTTCAATCTTTCTGAACAATAGCTTCTCGCGTTTTATGGCCTTTTTTGTCACTCTCAGTGTTTCATAGATGCATCATATGTATGGGGACTCATTGTCACGTGAACAATCATTCAAACATGCTCGTTAAACCTGTTTCATCCCAAGGCAGGTTGAATTCAATGTCATTGAGCAGTACAATACATGTACATGTATACCATCTCTTTTTATTGACTGCATGTAATTATTGCCATAGAGTACGCATAAATCACCCCGGACAGTGAAAAGGTACAATGCAGATTAAAAATGAAGCCAATTTCAACCTATAACTTGCACGGAATGTGCACGGAGTTTGATGCACTGGGTTCCCATGGCAACGCAAATCACTGAGGAAAAATACTGACAAAGCTATGTTTTTAACTTTACCATGCACGTGGTCGATTTCATGAAGCCCTACGTTCGATAGTAACTCAAGGTATGAAGGATAACCCAAATGCGTAGTGCTGCATGCAATGCATCATAAGCCCCACGATTGATAGTAAGTTACGATGAGTTTGTTGAAATCAACCCATGGTCCCATTATAAACTACATGCAATACAATGCAGAAATGTTTCCATATACTCGAAGAGATACTGCTATGACTACAATGATATTTGACTTGGAACCAGACCATTAAAGGTATAATACATGATTGGTAAAGGTCACAGAACAGCACTCGCACTTTGTCTGTTTCAATATGTGCATGAAATGATAAACCTGTGAAAATCTTAGGTCAATCAGACATCAGAGTCATGAGAAAACAGCAAAAAACCGACTCAATTTCTCTTATGAAACATAAAGAATGGTTTTGATCTTACCCCGAGATCAAAACTATTTTTGATCTTTGTTTCAGTCATTTCTGAATAAATATACCATTTCAGGCGGAAATATTTTAACAATATGTTTCTACCATCTTCATACCCTGAAAGTTATACGTGAATATGTGAACATTTCTGTTTGGGTATGGTACCAGTCCTGTACTGTGCCTATAAACCCATGGTCTCTTGTACACTTTCCTATACAAATTGAAAGCTTTAGTCATTGGTGTATCATGACCATTACCACCATTCCCCATTGCCCCAACAGGTAACTGTATTAACATCTATACAACTCATTCATGCACTGTTTTCTGTTCTGTCTTTTTAATTCCTGTGCTCTAGTGACAGATAAGTAGACTCTACAGGAGTTGATAATTACTTGATGCCTTTATAGAATTTGCTTCTACTTTGACTACAGGAATCAATACATAATCTCCTTCTTATTGTGGTTGGTCCCAACATGTGTCTTACATTGGGGTTTTTCTTCTCTTATTCTCACTGCCTTTGAATAATGGTCAGGTTTGGGGAGAGCTTCCATTGATTTACCTGTCGCATCCTTTTGTGGAATTCTCCCCAGGCCTTGGCTGATAATGAGACCCCAACAGCAAAATTCAGATTTGAGGATTAATCAGCTTTGCATCGCTAGGGAGATTATCCCAAACAGGCCGAAAGCCGCCCAGGTATATAAACCTATAAGCAGACATCCCTCTGCTCTGATTGGTCAAGAGTCTTCCCCCTCCCCCCTTTCATTAGCATAACAAAGGACGCCCATCTTCAGCCATTTCAGGATCGAGCGTCCAAAGTTTCATGGGAGAAAATTCTTGATGGTCTTAGGTAACTGTGGCTTATAATCTGGATAAAAGAAGAATTGATTGGTGTAATAAGATTTTAGTTGAACATCTGTTGGATTCACAGCTTTGATGCACTGGGATATCTTTTTTGGAATTGGCATCTCGTCAGAAAGGTACATTGAAACACAGACAGATAGGCAGTTAGATCACCTGCTGATGGACAAACATACAAGAATTTGCTCAAGGAAAATACACTCTATCAGCAACTGAGCTTCAGAACACCCTAATAAATCATCCGCACAAAAGATACCATCTTATTGCAGTCAGAATTCCATATAATATGTGACTATAACAGAGATATAGTTTTGGCCAGTACTCCTCTTGCTGATAGTCATAATTATTCATTGACCTAAGAAACAAAACTCCTGATCCATTTTCAGTCTGCAGCATGGAAGCGATGGTTATATGATTATACCAGACGTCCACGTCTTTTGTAATAGGGGTGTCAGACCAGTATAGATGATGACCTGAGGAAAACTGAAACCTCGTTTAAACCCAACACCCATCAATTAAAATGCACTTGCTCCAAGTTTGTAAAGCTCCGTAAAGCTCCATAGTCAGCATAGGGGAGTTAGTTGAGGGAGGAGGCCAGCCACAATGATTATAAATCAGCAGTGCACGGGCCATGATCTCCCACGGATGGATACAGACACTCCATAGCAGATGTAGAACAGATAAATGAATCCCAATACAGTATCACATAGCTGTAATGTTAGCTGTCTGGCACAGATGGCCCTTCGTAATCCACCCTGTTGCCAGTAACACACACCTGTAACTGCCTGCCATTTAATTATAATACCATGCAGAAACTGGTGGGTGGGGGCCAAAGCTTTAAAATATGGCCTTCCCATTATTACATGCACAAGTCAAACTCAGATGCTCTATAAATTTTTAATTTTGTGTATTTTTCTGTATGGGGATAGTTTTTTAGCATTACGTTTCACTGGAATTGGGGACTATTGATATAAGCATTGTTTGTAATGCTTGTGTTACCGGGGATATCAGTTCCTTGCATTTGGGAATCGGGCATCTGGAATAATGCATTTAGCCTTGCCGAGCGGCGATCATTTGTTTCACGGACAAAGGAGAAATGAAACGTTCACACATTTGATAATGACGCAGGCTGACACCAATTAGAATCTTCCATACAAAGAATGCTGTTTATTGACTCTGTTTTCAGGTTTGAACCGAAAAAAAAGTAACTGCACAAAATGAAATGATTTCAATCATGACTTCTCTATTGATTCAACAGTTTGTTTGTTGATTTATTTATTTGGGATGGTTTATCGAGAGAATGCATGGAACTTACTGCTACATGTATTGCTACATGTATGTATGGTGTTACTATAGCCGTATGTAGGTACATGCACAGTGTATATTATGGTTTAGTGTAGTATGGGATTCATGTTCAAGACAGTAGTGTTGCCTAGGCCCCTAGTGTCTTCATATCGATGGTTCGAACCCAGCGAGCATAAACCAGGGCACCAAGTGATTGTGTTCTTCAGCAAGACACTTTACCAATTAAGGTTTAATGTGGTGAGAGATGCATGGCTAGTTGTGTCTTTAGATTGGTGGTTCGAACCAGTGTAAACCAGGGCACCAAATGCTTGTGTTCTTTTGCAAGACACTTCACTAAATTGAGGTTTAATGTGGCAAGGGATACATGTTGAAGGGTAGTGTCTTTAGATTGGTGGTTCGAACCCAGCCAGTGTAAACCAGGGCATCAAGTGCTTGTGTTCTTTTGCAAGACACTTCACTAAATTAAGGTTTAATGTGGCGAGGGATGCATGTTCAATAGTAGTGTTTTTTGGTGATTCAAACACCAACCGGGAATGGTTGTGTTCTTAAGCAAGATGCTTTACACATTTCCTGGTGTTAACATGCCCGACAGTCAGTCAATAGGAAGTGAAGCATGGAAATGGTCGGAAGCAGCTGCAAAGTGACCAGTCCCAGAGTTTGCAGGGTCAATTTAGTTGAACCTCTAAAAAAGGGCTACCATAGGCCATAAATTTCAACAATGGACTGAGGGCATTCAGTAAATAGATACCAATTTACTTTTGCTGCACAGGAGATTCAACAAATAAATATTAAATAAATAGATGAATAAATTAATCGGTACCTGTCTATTTCTCAGCGCCATCATCCATATTTATACTACATATGATTATCCAGAATTACTACCATTTCCCCCTCCCCAAAGCTTCTCTGGGTCTGGTGCCCTGCCTCCCTCTCCTAAAACAAAGCCACAGCCAGGGATGCCGCCTGTCGGCTTTTGCACTTTCATGCATCAACATTGCACTTTTGTTTACCGTGACCTTCAACCGTCAAATTGTTGAGGTTTGGTTGCCCAGAGATTCACATATTCGGTGTGGATTCAGAATTTAGATTGTGGTAATTTTTTGTTCTTTTGAAGGGGCTGGGCAGAGCTGTTTTCAGTTTTATTGGCCCGATGAATAATTGATTTCCAAAAGGAGGTGATTGTGCCATCAATATGCATGAGTTTTTAACATTGTGTGATAATTTCTCTCCAAAAAGTGCATTTTGGATACCAGCCTCTCGGGCACAGTGTGAAAGGTTCTCGGGAATTGAAATTAATTACCATTCCATGAACTAGTTGGGAGGAAAAATAGTACAGAAGGTGTCAACATTCACCACAAATGCCGCTATGTAATATAATTATCCTGGGGTCGATTTCAACAAATTCATCGTAAATTACTATCAATCGTAGGATACGATGGGTTATGCTATATACCTAACTCGAGTTACGATCGATCGTAGGGCTTCGTGAAATCGACCCCAGCCATTTATGTTTATAAAGAATAGAATCGTGTTGATTAGTGTACCAAAAAAAACTACCAATATAATTTCATGAGTTCTATCCATTGGTGTTAAATCGAGAATTCTTGTTCAATAAGCCAGGTGAGGGGGACATTCGCGCTGTCCTAGGTCTGGATTTCACAAAACTTTAAGATTAATTTTAAGATGAGTTGTCAATATCACCATAGTGATTTGCATTGTGGCATCACACTTTGCTTAGCAATTAGGATTGGTTCATGATTTAAGATTGATCTTAGTGCTTGGTGAAATCGACCTCTGGTTAAGTGACAATGTCACCAAATTGTAGAAAACATGTAACTAGAATTATAACTTACGTTATCCTTTTATGGCACAGTTTACGAATCGGTGATGAAGTATTGGGGAAATACCGGACAAACTATGTATAATGGGCGGTTAGCGTGAGATGGGACCAAAGTGCTCTGACCTCTATACAATGTGGCCGAGGGCGCCCTTTTCACAAATGACGCCATGTGGATTGCATAGGGTCACATGCCTCGTCATAACCTTGGCTTTGACTTCGGCTGTGGCTTTGGGTTTGTCTATACGCTTCATCCAAAAACTGAAGATAGTGGGATGTGGTTCGTTATTTTAAACTCTCTTTTTTTCCTCAAAACCGATAATTTATTTCCAAAGCCGTTGTAGACAAAAAGGCCCAATATTGATACAATCATGATACATGTAATGGAAATGCAGTCAAAGCCGGACCCGAAACTAGTGTTCCGATAAAGGTCACAGTGTGTGTGTGTGTGTTTCTTTCGGAATAGCATTATTTTGATGATTATTATGTTGTCTTAAGTGTTCGCTTCCTTTCCAGTGACCGAAGTTAACATTGTAGGGCTTGGCGGTTTGTGCGACGGTGACACGTAATGCATTTTCAAAGCACCACATTGTAAACTTCCCAGCCGTGGAGCTAGACCCACGTACGTACGTATACCATACCATGTATCGCACTGCACAGCGGCACGGGGGCTTTGCCCAACTCAAGCTCCAAACTCGGTCCAAAATCCAGTCGGGTGAACCTTTTAACCGAAAGTTGAAGTCATTTATTCATTTTGGGAGTGATGCATTTTACAAGTAGAACCAAACGCACCATTGGGAATGCTGACAACATGATTTGACATTTTCTGCAATTTGCCCCCAAAGTTCAGTCAGGCGCTACTGCATAATTCGGCTGACACTTTGCTCTCCGTAACGGGATAGCCATGTCAATAATATTGTCAGTTCATGTTACTGTAAATACTGCTTCTCTCGTCATGCTCGTTCTTGATATTGAATAGTGTAGTCTGTCCTACATAATAATGACCGGGCGTGGGTTAAGTTATCAGATTGCTGTACGACGTGGCATATTGAGTAATTATTTCTTGTCGAAAAGGCGGGCAATTATTGGTTAGTTTCCTCATTTGGTGATGACGTGAGAGCAGACAATGTTTATATATGTATATAATGTAGTGTGAGTTGGGGCCAATTTCATAAAACTGTTAAGCACCAAAATTTGCTTAGCACAAAAATGTCTCGCCCAATAAAACAAACCACCATTGAAAATTCCATTTGATATTCATGGTCAGCGAACAACAGCCAAAGAACAATCACAAGTGATACACAACATATGGAAATTTGGTTGTTAACCCTGTTTTTATTAAGACAGAAATGTCATGCTTAGCAAATTGTTGTGCTTAACAGTTTTATGAAATTGGCCCGGAATGTTTTGAGCATGTCTCATTCTATTAGTTGGTGCAAGTCTGCCACTGCATTCCGTGTACAGCATTATTTCTAACCTCCATTTTTTTTCTCTAATTGGTGCGCGTATAGGTTGTCCATCATTACTTACAATGAAATCAATTTATTGTAGGAACCTATGAGTATTGTAATATTATCACTGCTAAATGACTATAGTGAATGTCTGCTAATGTAACATGAACACCATACATTATTATACCTATAACTTTATAGTGGAATGACCGTGATACAATACACAAACATGACTGTATATCATTTAGGCTATCGACTCTGTTTCAATATGCTTAATTTGGCCTTCTTCTAGCGAGCCCGGATCATGAAATCGGTTCCATATGAATTTTGCCTTTTGGTACCGTCAGGTTTTCTTAAAGATGTATTTAGGATTTGCATACAGTGTGACGTAAAACAGAAAAGACACACCCAAACAGAAATGCTCACAGATTGACGTATAACTTTTAGAACATGAAGATGGTGCTGGTAGACACATACCGTTAAAGTATTTCCGCCTGAAATGGTGCATCTATCCAGAAATTAGTCAAACAAAGACGGAACACAGTTTTGATCTCAGGGTAAGATCAAAACAATTCTTTATATGTTTTATCAGAAAAAAATGAGTCGGGTTTTCACTATTTTCTCGTGACTCAGATGTCCGATTGAGCTCAAATTTTCACAGGTTTGTCATTTCATACATGCTGGATCAGACAAAGTGAGAGTGCTTTTCTGTGACCTTGACCAATCATGTTTGACATCTTTAAGGTTGAAAATAGAGCAAGTTTATGCTTTGAGCTTTTGGTTTTATCGTCGATGTCTTTAGAAATCGTCTTCAGAAATCGTCTTCGGTGTAGGCCCTACCATTCGCCTGATAGCAGATCTATATTGGGGGATGAAGGTGGTGATTCTGACCGTAGTCTCCAAGTTCTTGGCCTTACATGGCATGGTATAGTCGGTGTCATATTTTGTCCAATTGTATACATCCTCTAATTGCCTTGTGTCGGAGAGTGATTATCCCCACATGATAGAACCTCTCGTCATTTTCTTTTATGAGATGGTTGATAAAACAAGGAGGGAAGTCATCAGGGTAGTGTCATGTCAAAGCATGCAGTCGTCTGCCGAATGACTCAGGAGCTGAGGGAATACTCCTAGAGGAGTATACTGGTTTTGCCCCAGCACGCGCTTAATATCTACAGCTTTGATGATGCGTGGAGATACTGGCCTGGACATCTCCACGACCTAATCCCAAACCCTTTGCCCTTTTTCTTCTTCTTCTTCCTCTTCTTCTTCAACATTATTCCAATCCTTCCGGTATTCTCTACGGGTACCCTTTCCCCTGGATCTCAATAAGGAACTCCTCATTACTTCCTGACGTTCAAATTGGATTCTCCGGGCCCCGGGTCCATGCATGCAGCGCCGTGCAACCTTTCCCTTTACCCCTCAAGTGGCGCGTGAATTGCCTGGCTGGTTTTTCTGATATTGCCGCTGTCCCGCGGGGAAAGATTTCGCCGAGAAGTTGCCCTAGGATTTCTCTTGTACGCCTAATCAATCTGACAAGACGTCCGTGAGGGAATCTGTAGGATTTTAAATCAAAACACGAGTTTTTTTTTTTCTTTCTTCTGCTGCTGTTTCTTCCTCTGTGTCCCGCGGCATGCCGAGGAATATACAGGCTGCGAGGGGAGTCCGCGACCCAGTGGAGTATAACCGGCAAAGGGTTTATTGCCGGCACACTTGGCTGCTCTTTGCCGTCGTCACCTCGGTATTTAGGTGGCCATCCGTGGGAGGCGGCATGCACGTCCATGTTTTGCTAAGGATCGAGTTGGAGTTCTCCTGTAAGTCCGTCGAGTCTCCCTCCTGCCGATAAAGTCTTTCAGGATGTGACTCTAGGATTCTTGGGGGATGGATGGGGAAGCTAGTCGCAATAATGAATGCTTCGAGATGCCGCTGTTGCCACCTGTCTACAAATTAGCCACCGTGGTTAAAATCTGCCCACTCTGTTTAGTATTATATTAACCAGGGATTTTTTTTGTACTCTGTCAAAATATCAAACTGGTGGTATTAACCTGCTCGAATGAACTCTGTCGTGATATGAAACTCAGCATGGGCGTCTAGGAATTTAAATCTTGAAGATTTTCTTCAAACGATTGCACATTTTCTCCAAATAGGTCTCCGAATAGGTCTGGGGCCTGGGGTCAATTTCACGAAGCCCCTACGATATATCCTAACTCGAGTTACGAAGGATAACCTATTATATCCTTCGTATGGCTGCAATGTGTTCTAAAAAGGCTACGACTGATAGTTTGGTGAAATTGACCCCCCGATTGTACTAATTTGACAACACATTGCTATTTATGCTTAATAACAATGATTAATTGCGGTATACCTGCCGCGATATTGGATTCGACATATACCCTGTTAAGCAATTACTTGGTGGCTTATATTGGTATGACATCTGCACTTGTATAGCAGGGGGTCGTGGGTTCGAATCACACCTGAGCCAGCAAATAATTTGTTCCAGGTGCACTCAAAAGTATACAGAGTATACAGGGCTCATCTTCGTCGGTGAAGTGCAAGACCTAATTTCATAATAATGCATTGCTAAACATGCCTAAGTAAGCCTAAATGATTTGACATTGAAGCTAAACAAATATCACTCGTTGAGGGGAACCGATGCTCGATCTTTGTCCTTGGGCTGGGCTGGGATAAGTTGAGGATAACTTGAGGCTTCCAAAGTTATTCTGATCAAAAGGAAACAATTCTGCAAATTGTTGACTTTTACCGACAATCCATAAGAAAACCAATTCTACCAAAACCTCCTTTTCACAAGTAATAAACTGCTGCAAACTGTAGCTCATCAATCAAAACAATTACCTGAAATATATAAAATGCTTGGAGTTAGGAGGGCCTGACGTTTCGATCATTGCGGGATTTTTCTCAAAGGCTAATATTTGTTTACAAAATTGGAAGAAAATTCTCGTGGATTTAAATTAAATTATTATAATTATCAAACTTTTCATTTTATTAATGCAAAACTTGTTAAAGTGTGTACTTTGTGTGGTTTGCGTATACCTGCTGACCATTACGATTTTATCAGATTCGGTAAGATTTGTATAACATATGAAGTAGCAAAATGATCAGATTTTTTTAAATTAGTTGTACGTACATTTTATATGTATTTGCTGAAGTTGTGAGTGAAAGTATAAGATGTTTACTTTAATTTTGCATGCAACATAAGATTAGTGCAATCCATGAGTTTAGATATAATCATCTTGAAATGTTGACTGTATGGGTTTGTTTTATTGTGTGTAAACTATTATGTATTGTTACCTTAACCGTCACGGTGGTATATGGAAGAGATTTTACATAGCGGTGCCTGGCCGGGGAAAATGTCAAATAGATGCATATCGATTTTTCAGTTCAGTTTTAATCGATATGGCCTATACGATTTACGATACGATGTACGATTTATATCTCATGTGGTTTGAGACGGTGGGGAGTATGTTACGCATCGCTCCCTATACTTGTACTATAATTGTCAATTGCACTATGAGCTTATCATAATTATAGTTCCCGTCTCATTTCAAAACCGATAATTATCATGTCGGCTCCGCCCATTATAATCCAGCTCAAATTTAATCATCATTATCACGCGGACATAAATCACAAACCACATTCATTGTATCGCATTCTCTGATTGTAGTTTGTACTCAATTATTGCAAACCGGTCGTTTGGGTGTATGGCTTTGTGTGCATCACTTTTAGTCATATCGCTGTACAGTGCGTATATACAATTATTACTGAAGCTATGGACAATGCCATGCCATTGGATGTGCATTGTTTGTGTTTGTGTGGAGATTATTGATGACTTGGAAGAATTCGTCATTTATTGATACTAATGACCGGCGAATTGTCATCCATCGTTTGCGCGGAGTAGTCTGTCAGTCTGTCGGGAGATTTGTGTCTGTGTGTTTGTCTGTCCCGGGGTCGATTTCACCAAACTCTTCGTAACTTACTATCAATCGTAGGACTTATGATGCATTGAAGCCCTACGTGGGATATGCCCCTTACGATGGGTTATCCTTCGTAGTTACGATCGATCGCAGGGCCTCGTGAAATCGACCTCTGGTGTCCTTTGATATTTCCTTTGTCATATTTGTCGAAGTCACGTGGTGAACTGAACCCTGGTATAGCGAATACATGTAGATGGAAAGTTCATGGCAATGTGCCTTTTATTCAGACGCAACGTGCATAGGCATTGACTTCTGCCATGAAAACCTCCAGAATAAAGGAATTTATAGAATAAGAAAAATGAGTATAGGATCAAACCATGGCAGGAACAGGATCAAACCATGGAGGAATGGGGTCACACCATGGAGGGAATAGGATCAAACCATGGAGGAATGGGATCACACCATGGAGGGAATAGGATCAAACCATGGAGGAATGGGATCACACCATGGAAGAGATAGGATTACACCATGGAGGGAATAGGATTACACCATGGAGGGAATATTATTACACCATGGAGGGAATGGGATCACACCATGGCATAATATGATCAAACCAGGAAGGAATGTGACCAAACTATGATGGCAGGAATGTGATCAAACCGTAGAAGGAATATGGTCAAACCATAGTGTGAATAGGATCAAACCATGGAGGGAATAGGATCACACAATGGAGGGAATAGGATCAAACCTATGGCATGAATAGGATCAAACCATGGATGAAAATAGATCAAACCATGGCATAGGATCAAACAGTAGAGTGAGTGGGATCAAATAACGGAGAGAACAGGATCATATGATGGAAATATTGTGATCCAAAAATGAAGGTAATAGGATTAAACAATGAAGGGAATATGAACACAAATAAAGGGAACAGGAACAAACAATAGAAGGAGCAGGCTAAAGGATCAAACTGTGAAGGAAACAGGATCAAACTATATGGAAGTTTTAGTTTCACACCCCAAATAATTTACTTAATGCATAAACTATAACAACAATGTTGGAACCAAAACAACCCTAATTTACATTGAATGACCACGTCACTCATGCACACTGGTCAAATCTGGCTCTTCAAGCGAAAGTAAGTACATGTATACAACTCCACTCGCTCTTTAAATTCTACATGGATCAGTGGTCATATGGTCGCCTATTGTAGATGCAATTTGTTGGGGTCTTCAGCATTATGTATAGACCTGTTGTTATCGCATTATGACTCTATGCCTGTAACAAGTTCACGGGTTGATTTGCTATATGCAGTGGTGTAGCTTTTAATGACAAAAGCATTATTTGTACAGCATTTGGTTATTATTTATTGATGACGAGGAAAGTGCAAGATGTTGGCGTCTGACGCAGAGTCACTCAGGTTCATTTCAGTTCATCAGGCCTCACTGCATGGGAAGTCGAGCATCAGGCTACGCGTTTGTAACTCAGAATGGGTATTGGTTAAAGTGAGGAGAAGAGAGGGAAATGTGACTGGATTTGAACCACAGACCTGTGAAATACCTCACTATGGTGGATTAATGCATTGCCGAAGTATGGTTGTTAAGAGGTTCAGGCCATGGATGTTGTAAAGATCAAGGGACTGAAATATAGTCCAGTGTGATCAAACCATGCATGAAGTTGAGTAGAAGTTATTGAGTCATGTAGAGAACATGGATACAAACCATGAAGATGGGCGGATTAAACCATGGAGATGGGCGGATCAAACCATGGAGATGGGGGATCAAACCATGGAGATGGGGGATCAAACCATAAGGATTAAACCATGGAGATGGACGGATCAAACCATGGAGTTGGGGGATCAAACCATGGAGATGGAGGATCAAACCATGGAGATGGGGGATCAAACCATGGAGATGGACGGATCAAACCATGGAGATCGATGGACGGATCAAACCATGGAGATGGACGGATCAAACCATGGAGATGGGGGATCAAACCATGGAGTTGGGGGATCAAACCATGGAGATGGGGGATCAAACCATGGAGTTGGGGGATCAAACCATGGAGATGGAGGATCAAACCATGGAGATGGGCGGAGCAAACCATGGAGATGAGGGATCAAACCATGGAGATGGGCGGATCAAACCATGGAGATGGAGGATCAAACCAAGGAGATGGAGGATCAAACCATGGAGATGGGCGGAGCAAACCATGGAGATGAGGGATCAAACCATGGAGATGGGCGGATCAAACCATGGAGATGGGGGATCAAACCATGGAGATGGGAGGATCAAACCATGAAGATTAAACCATAGAATCAAACTACGAAGAAAGTAGGATCAGACCGTAGCTCATGAATATTGATGCAGTGAAGGGCAAGCCTAATTTGCAGACCGTATAGATCATTGCCAATGACCACCATTATTTTTCCAACTGTCAAACCCTGTTTACCCATTCCCCTCAAAATACTGACAACAAATGATGCCAGCGACTTGACAGTTATTGTTCGTGGTGAAAAACGAGCTCCGACGATACGGTGGCCAAATCACCCCACCCCGTCTACCCCTTCCCCGGTCCAATCCACCGCAGCTCCGCACCTGGATTTATCAAGCACCGACTCTGTTCTCTCCTTGGGGCTTAAAGCAGCCCCCTAGGGTAGGAATGAATACAATTGCTCATCGCTATATAATATAGTCTTGTCGTAACGACCATCCAGTCATTTTTTACTGCCATGGCGCTAAGTGGCAATCCATTCACCCATTCCATGGCAATTAATATACGCTTTCCACTCCTACTTGCTGTCATTTTTATTTTGTATGCCTGTTGTGTTTTCTCCCCAAGGTTTATTTTATTTTTTATTTTTTCCTGTCTTTTTGATTTTTTGTTCCTCTCGCCTGAGTGGAATTGTTCATTATACTGATCGGATTTGAGTCAATACTCCTTTCACACACTCAAGCAATTAGCTTATTGAGCACTGAGTGGCCCAGCCCTATAGCCCTGCATGCAGTTGCAGTGCCTGAAATCCAGTCCAATTCTTTCGCTTGTCAATCTTTTGTCAATGCCGGATTTATTTTTTTCATTTTTCATATCTTCACCCTTCCTCTTTTATAACAAGATTACGATCATATTATTTTCGTCTGAATCCGAATCGAGCAACAGGCTTACCATCTGGTTGTATCGTGGTGTGCCTGTGTGGGCGGTTGGCCGGTATGATTTATAATGGATGCTGCGAGAAAGCAACAACAAATATCGAGGACCATTGAATCAAAAGAGCTGAAAGTTGGTGTCAGGCTCGATTTCACGAAAGGCTACTAAGACAGATCGTAACATGCGTATCAATCTTAAAGGTAGTATCATACTTTGGTAAGAAACCAAAAACAGAAATGTTCACAGATTTACGTATAACTTACAGGGTATGAAGATGGTGGTGGTAGAAACATACCGTTAAAATGTTTCCGCCTGAAATGGCGTATTTATCCAGAAATCAGTAAAACAACAACCGAAAATCTGTTTGATCTTTTAAAAGATCAAAAATAAAAGAGAAAAGACTTAAGAAATACTGTGGCTGTTTTTCACTGTTTTCTCAAAAAGTGGGTACCGTGTGGGACTGAAATTTTCACAGATGACTGTTACTGTATCTGTCCTGATATTTTTGCCCATGAATCTGTATATTACCTTTAATTGCTAAGCAAAGTGTGATGTCACAATATACTAGCTGCTATGGAAACATGAACAGCTCATCTAAAAGACGAATCGCAAATCTTTGTGAAATCGACCATCGGTTGTATTTTTTAGGGGAGGTGGAAAACAAGAAACAAAAAAAGAAATTCAATGGAAATTGCATTGATGAGTAGGCCAGGCCCGTTGTAAATGTTGAATAGCGTGATAGATACCCATTGGGCGTGTCTGCATGGTAATTGCTTGCATGGGTGCATTCAATGATACCTGTTTCCCGTTGATGAGGTCTTTGGTCTCCTCCCTACACATTGAATCATGGAGCACGCTGCATGTTTTCGTTTACAATCCTGGCTGGGAGGTTTGGCCACACTGATTGGCCAATTCGAGATGATCGTCGTGAGGGAACTAATTACGCATGCGCGACTGCAAAAGTCTCAGTCACACCCCACCCCCAATCTCTTCCTTGTACTACTGCGTGGGACACACAGTTTGCTTAAAGTCAGGTTGCTTTCTTATCAGGGTTCGGCTTCAGGGACATGTATACAATATTGGTAAAGGTGACGGAGCAGATTCAGGCTGATCATAATTTGATTTGTCATGGAATAAGAACAAACCTGTGGAGTTTTCAGCTCAATTGATCATTGGAAACAGTAGAAAACCGTCGCATTGGTTATGCCAAATATTATTGTGTGGGAATAGCTGTCTCATTGTTTTATCTTGCCAAGATCAAATATGTTTCGGTGGTTGATAATTATTACTATTTTGTGGATAAATAAAGCATTTCAGGCAGAAACAATTTTACAGTATGTTTCTACCATTACCGTCTTCATACCCTGTAAGTTATACGTAAATCTGTGAGCATTTCTGTTTTGGTTTGTTATACCAATGTTGTACATGCCCTTTAAGCCTGATTGCCAACCTAATTTAAAAGAGTGTCACAGAACATTTCAATTGCAGCTCGGTAGATGTTAAATGTAGTTGAATGCGAGCAAGGCAATAACTGAGCAGCAGGATCGTCACATTTATGCCATTTACATTATGAGAAACCAAATATTCCCGACAAACAGTGCATGAGAATTGATCCCGTATAGGAGTTTGCCTGTTCGATAATAAGCCAATTAAAATAGCCTCCCTAGCTCTCCGATGAAACTTCACCTCATTTATATCCTTTTAATCTATATCCTGAATGGATTCATCGAGGCAGAACTCTACCGTCCTTTCCCCCCACGCTATCTATCCCGTGTGTAAATACATCCTCCAACACCCCCATCCGTTTAAAAATTGACCCCCATCGCTGGCCCAGAAAGTCGAGAAACAAGGAGAATTGGAAGTGACATCCCTGCAAGCTGCGGTGTCATAATACGGATACATGTTAGAGTAAATTTACCCGGAGGAGTGGCTCGTCTGTTTGTCGTGTCGGCTCATCTTTTTTGCCACTGCATGCTCGCTCCTGGACTATACGGGGTTTGTCAGTCAGTGCCCATCCACCGGCAGGTTAGCGCGCGGTCCGCTCTCGGGCAATTCAAAAAAGAGATGATAGAGGGAAGATTTCACCCGGTGTACGGCCCCGTAGTTGTGAAAACTAGCCCCCGGGGGCCCTCTCCAGGGATTGCCATGATTGATGGTGGAGTCAACGGCGCAAAGGCGAACCGGCTTTGCAGATGTGTCGGCAAACTTCCCGGTAATAAGTTGGGTGTCAGGGACGATCAAGACACGCTAACCTCATAAAGATCATCCGGATACAATTCGCGTCTATATCTCCCCACGTCTAGTCTACACCTGGGCCTCTCTTCTATAAGGGAAGATTTATACTCGGTCTAAATATTTCATTGCTAATCTGTTTTGATACGATTATAAATTTTCGTTCTTTTTTTTTTCGTTTCTTTCTCATTTTTGTCAATTATGTTAGTGGCTGGCTTACTCTGTCTGTTGCCCAACTGCAGGCCATGTTGAATAGTTTCATTTCCCTCTCATTTATTGACCTTTCAATTTATTAATCAATTTATGTATTAATTTAATTTTCCTTTCTTTTGTTTTGGTTTATTTTTTTAAAAGTTATTTGGTATTGAGGTATTGAGATATTGAGATCTTGAAGTATTGGGGTATTCAGGTATTAAAGTATGGATGTATTGATGTTTTGAGGTATTGAAGTAGGGGGCCTATATGTATTGAGGTATTGGAGTATATCGAGGTTTTGAGGTATTGAGATATTGAGGTATTATATGTATTGAGGTATTGAGGTAGTATTGAGGTATTGAGGTATTGAAGTATTGAGGTATTGAGGTATTAAGGTATTAATGTATTGAAGTATTGAGGTATTGAGGTTGTATTGAGATATTGCGATATTGAGGTATTAATGTATTGAGGTATTGAGGTAGTATTGAGGTAGTATTGAGGTATTAAGGTATTGAAGTATTGAGGTAGTATTGAGATATTGAGGTATCGGAAGTATTGAGGTATTGAAGTATTGAGGTATTGAGGTATTGAGGTAGTATTGAGGTATTGAGGTAGTATTGAGGTATTGAAGTATTGAGGTATTAAGGTATTGGGGAATTTAGGCATCGAGTTATTTATGTATTTAAGTATTTATTTGTTATATATTCATTTTTCATGTATTTCTTTATTATTTTCTGTATTAATTTTTTTTTACGGAGGTGTCCAATTAATGTTACCAAACAAGTACCAAATATTACAAAATATTGCAGGTATTAATGAAATAAAATTAAGCTTTCGTTGAACAAGGATTGAGGTGACGTAAATGTATCAGAAAATAAATTACAAATTTTGTTTTTAAACGGATTGTTTGGTGAACTGCTACTGTATTTTTCTTAACCTTGAGTATTTATTGAATAATTAAGGAGTTGTTACAGATGTTTGCAGAGGGAAATTCAATGAATTGAATTAGTCATAATAGTGTGAGTAAACCTGGTGAGCTGGCTGTAGTGTTAGGGCATTCACGGTGGTTGCATGGTTCAGCCCCAATGCCTCGTTCTGTTTGTGTTATTCAGAATGCAACAACAGTTGTGAAGCGATGTGAGCCCATCGCATATTCTTCCTCTTCTTCCTTCTTCTTTCAATCCTCACGGGAGCATGCTCCTCTTGCCATCTGCCTTCCCATCCTCCAAGCTGCCCGGGTCCCGGCTCATCAGTATGCCGGTGGGGTGAGACTCCCCTCATTGGCGATTCTCCGGTCGTCTCCCCGGCTGAGCCAAACCGTCATCTGCGGGCCGGGTGTACGGCAGGGTCCGGTCTCCCGTCGGGGGGAATGGTTGATACCGGACCGTGACAGGAATAACTTGATTTTTCATGCCGAGAGCTGACAGGAAATGAGGCTATTTACACATTTTTTTTGTGGTCTTTTTTTGTGGAGGTTCGGAATTGATAGGTGAAGAATTGTGATACATGTGCCTTGCTCAAGGCCTGATCTTAAAGAGATTGTTTACGATAGGAGTCACCCTCTTAAAGGCGCTTACCTCCTATCACTGATAGTATTGGAGAGTCTTGCAGAAAAGGAGATTGTATAATTTACCTTGATGATGAAACGGGAAGAGCTGCATGCATTCATCTGAATGTTTCAGGATCAACTAATAATGGCGTTGGATCCTGGAAACTTTGAACGTTAGGCATTGAGGGCAGTGTGAATGGGAATTTCAACCAACCATGAAGCGCGTGGACCATCGGCCATCCAATGAGAACAGACTGGTGCCACTTCCCCGCGTCATTAGGGTTTACGGAACGGTTGCTTCGGCTCTTGCTCAGGCTAAGGCTCAGGCTCCAGCTCCATTTCGTGATTCTATTCCAAAATAACTGGTAACAAAATAGAGGCTTTTGGCTGCGGTTCGGAAGTAAATTATCTGGATTGAAAAGGAAAACAGAGCTTCAGCTCTAACGAAAACCACGCACAACCTATATATATTTTCAGCCTGAGCCTGAGCCTAAGCCTGAGCCTAAGCCGCCGTTTCGTAAACCCCGGGAACCCCCCTAGTCTCGGTAATAATTGTGAAGCAAAATGATGCTCGCGAACATATAACAAGAAACTATCTGAACAAATGCAGTGTGAAATCATGGTCATATACCGACACTTCTGACTTCTCTTCAATATTCATACATCAGTTTATACGTTAGCAACCTACTTCGGGGAAATAGCTCAGTGGTAATGAATATCGACGTTAAAGGTACATTACAGGATTTGAAGCACACCCAAATAGAAATGTTCACAGATTATTAAACGTGTAACTTTAGTATGAAGATGATGCTGGTAGAAACATATAACCGTTCAAATATTTCCGCCTGAAATGGTGTATTTATCCAGAAATTAGTCAAACAAATACCGAAAACAGTTTTGATCTCGGGGTAAGATCAAAACCATTCTTTATGTTTTATAAGAACAATTTAGTCGGGTTTTCGCTATTTTCTCGTAACTCAGATGTCCGATTGAGCTCAAATCTTTCACGTCTATCATTAATGTACATATTTGATCAGACAAAGTGCGGGTGCTGTTCTGTGACCTTAACTAATTATGTATTTTACCTTTGAGCAACGTCGACCATGTATAGTATAGTTGGATGGGAGGTATATTATTAGGTTCGCCTGCAAGCGGTTCTTCCTAATCTGATAGTACCATTATTGCCTGGTTTCTTTAACTATAATCAATGGACGTTTCGAAACGTTTCCCCGATTAGTCTTCTTTTTTGAATCCTTAAAACAAACAATAATAAATTTACTTTACGTCGCATGTTGGTGATTCTGATTCGTTATTATGAAGCTGAGATCCCCCAAACGTATATTATCTGTAAACAAAGCATAAAATATATACCTATATTATCCGCCAGTATCATAAGTGTTCGATTTATATGGTGTGGTTGGGTTTCTATGTCACTGATATTGTACATCCATCTCTCATTCAGTAATTCTGCATATAGGAGAATGAATGAATTTATCATAATGCGTATAGCTTAAGAAGCCCAATACCGTACCTGCAATTAATATTGTAAACCAAATATCTCTGAACTAAACATAAAAATATTTCCTTTGTTGACTGTGGCAGTCTTGTGTTCGATTTATAGGTGCGGTTTGGGTTACTGTAATACAAATACCGTATCGAATGTCAGATTGGGTTAACAGATAGGTGAAATTTGGTGTCATTTTTTGGAACAGCTGAAAAGGGTTGGGGTTGCAAATTGTCGACAGTTTTGAGATATTTGATACGAAAAAGTCGGCGAGCGTTCATATGCAATTAATGAAGGGAGCTGTATGATGTGATGAGTTGAGCATGGGGGCAAATGGGGGAGGGGCTAGGATGACATTGTGGGAGGGATTACGGCTTATTGTGTTGTGGCCTTATTTCAATGGGTGTGGCAACACAGTGGAGATATTTTAGCCCTTCCTTGATTGGGTCTGAGCTTTCAAACTCAAAAATTCACTTTCATAACCTTGCATGCAGGAGGAGGGGGCACATGCCTTGGGGCCACTTTTTAAGGGCACAAAAACGGAAAAAGAGTAGTTGTAGCCTACAGTTAAAGTTTTTGGAAAACGATCGAATGATCAGAGAAAGAAAAGTTCCAATTTCAAATTGTCTGATTTTGTTTTCATTGGCATCAGAAGTTGGAATTATACAGGGGCTCAGTTTAAGCGTTTGCCCGGGCACCGTTTTCCTATAGGTACGCCACTAAAGCTTGCCTTGCTCTTGTTGTCCTTAGTAACACAAACAAATAAACAAACGACGGACAGACAGACGAACGAACACAACCTAACCAACAAAATAATCTGGAAAGATCCTGCTAGGATGGAAACTCCAACCAATTTATAGATTTCAGGTCATTTTTAACTGATGCAGTTTGCAGCAGTTTATTAATTGTATCAACAAAATAATCATCGAAATATAAAAATTTACATCAAATAAATATCAAAATGAACATTATTCAGTATACGCTGATGACGTACAAAATAATTCCTTCAAAGAAACGGATTGTCCGCCTAGATCATAAAGTCTTTTGGTGGTGTAATATTTAATATTTAATAAACAGAAATCTTCACAATGTACCTACAACAATACAGGGTATAAAGATGGTGATAGTGGAAACACACCGTTAAAATGTTTCTGTCTGAAATGCTGAATTTATCCAGAAAAGAGTAAAACCACTGACCAAAATTGTTTTTGATCTTTTAAAGATCCCACCGCATGTGACTGAAATTTTCACAGATGAATGTTACTATATCTTCCTTGATATTTTTTTGATAAACAAATAACGGTGAAAGATTTAAAGGTTTACTGTAATCCAAATTAGTATAGGGGTGAAAGAGCTTTAAAATGATTGCTTAATGCATAATTAATAACTATATAAATGTATGTTTATGTAAGTGCTAAATTTGGACTAACAAGTTACAAAATCAGTACATGTATGCCCCGCCCCCTAAAAAAGCCCTCCTGGGAACCGATCCACGCAACAATAGAGTGTGACGTCACATACAGAACTAGTATAGGCTCACACCACAGTATACTGCGTGGCGTTCTGCATGTGACGTAAGCAAGGTTTTTCGTCGCGAAAAGTGGGGTGCTAAATTACTAGTGTCTAAAATAGCGCCTTTTTCTAGAATACAATATTTTTTAGCACAAACAATGATAGCCAGGTTGAGTTTTATAACAATACAGTTGTATTTAACTTAATATGTGTTTTGATTACATTCAACCTTTAAGAAATACTGTTGGCGTTTTTCACTGTTTTCTCAAAAAGCGGGCACCGTATATGGGACTGGGAATTTCACAGATGACTGTTACTTTATCTTCCTTGATATTTTTGCCCATGAATCTGTACTTCTTTGACAAAAACAAAAGTATGATATTACCTTTAAAGACCTTTCAGTACTATAGCCATGGGCAGGGCTCCCGTTTGCATATTATGTTGGCTGGTGGTGACAATTAAAATATTTGCAGACGTGGAATTGAATCATCACTTATTCATGGAACATATGAGAGAGAGAGAGATATGGGTTGGATATCGTAAGTCGGTGGTGTCGTACATCACTTGTCGTATGGTGTGTGTTTGGAGGTTGGGTCAAGCCCATAGCCGAAAGCCACCGTCCCTGAGTCATGCCAGTTGACGGGGACATCGTCCAAAAACCTCGGCGTATAAGTTCCAGCGCTCCGGGCTTAATTTCAAATACCTACATTTTTAAAGGTAGTATCATACTTAGGTTTTTATCAAAGGAATGCAGATTAATAGGCAGAAATATCAAGACAGTAACAGTCATCATCCTGTGAAAATTTCAGTCCCATGCGGTGCCCACTTTTTGAGAAAACAGTGAAAAACAGCCACAGTATTTCTTAAGTCTTTTCTCTTTTATTTTTGATCTTTTAAAAGATCAAAAAGATTTGTGGTCGTTGTTTGACTAATTTCTGGATAAATACACCATTTCAGGCGGAGAAATTTTAACGGTAGGTTTCTACTAGCATCATCTTCATACCCTGAAAGTTATACGTAAATATGTGAACATTTCTGTTTTGGTCTCTTACCAAAGTATGATACTATACCTTTAACAAGACATTGGATCGTTATAAGCATCGGTAATTATTAAAAAAAAGCTCATGAAGCATGGGACCAACATTTCTTGTGATATTATTTCCCTCTTGCGTTTCAAAGCTCTTTGTTCAAAATTGGGGTGGGGGAGAAGTTTTTTGGGGGATTGTCTCTTGATAGTCAAGGTCATTGGAAGTACGCCATGGTTACTCATGCATGTTGTTGGGACAAAAGTAAACCTTTATAAGAGTATACCGGGTTGACTGCCTGTATAATGCATTATGGATAGGCTTATGATAGGCTATAGGATGTATTATGCCAACTCATTGATACAGCAAACTGGATGGTATGATTATTCACAATATTCATGATGTAGATATACACGCATGATGGCCGCCGCGTGCTGGCTGTATAAATAAGGCCGTTTGACCCCGATTCTGATGCACGGGATAAAAAAAAAAAAGTAGTTACAGTATTAATTTACCCATATTATTAATGTTATACCATCGTTTACAGTGTTTGGTCCATCAGTTTTAGAAAGGGTTTCATTCAGACTCGGTCTCTAATCACATACCAGTAAAAGTTTGGGTTTTTGAAAACATTGACGAACTCCTTGCTTTTGGTCATGGGGTAAAGACCCCTTTGGCGCCGCAGAATTTTATGATCCTCTTCAGTTAATGTTTCAATTTGGAACTCCGAAGCGATTGCCTTACTTTGGTCAAAATTTGTTTGAACTCGGCGACGCAGCTGCAACGGAGTAGGGGTTGGATCATTGGTATGGCTGAGTGCAAATGTGACGATCATCCTAAAAGTTTGAAATTACCTTCCTTCCCCATTTAGCTCGTTCCCATTTAACCCAATCAGACATGAGCCCATGTCTAAACAGGGGCCGGTTTCACGGCCCATGCTTAGCGCAAAAATTCGCTAACCATTAATTTTCTGTCTTAATAAGAATAGGATTCATGAATATTAAATGATTTTGGTCGGGAAATAGAAAATATGCAAATTAGGCTTGCCCTTCACCGACGTTGATGAGCACTGTTTACTCAGTGCTTGTGAGAGCACGTGAAAAAATCACATGCTGGCTCAGGTGGGATTCGAACCCATGACCTCATTCTTACTAGTGCAGAATAGGATTAACA
This sequence comes from Astropecten irregularis, assembly GCA_963971285.1. NCBI lineage: Eukaryota > Metazoa > Echinodermata > Asteroidea > Paxillosida > Astropectinidae > Astropecten > Astropecten irregularis. The sequence continues at coordinate 11,248,083 of OZ020260.1, read as the reverse complement.
ACCAAATTTCCATTTCATATTCATGGTCAGCGAACAACAGCCAAAGAACAATCACAAGTGATACACAACCCGTGGAAATGTGGGTGTTAAGCCCAGGGTGTTTTTATTAAGACAGACATTTCACGGTTAGCAAATTGTTGTGCTAAGCAGGGCAGTGAAATTTGCCCCAGATCGTGTGGATTGATGGTAGGTCAATAGACCTTACGGTGCATACGTTCTACATTCGAAGCACTGCAATCAAATCGAGTCTTGGATTCAAAGAAGTCTGGTACCCGTTTTTATTTTTAGAATTGGTGTTATCTTTCCCAACGGGTATACAATGAAGGCGACAAGATGGATGCACCATGAATAAGGCCTATACTTTGCTCATTTTGTTTTATTTTGTTTTCTTCTTCTTCTTTTTTTTTAGTCTGGCCAGGCGTAATAGTGCTATCAGAAATGCGTTGGAGGAGGAGGCAAGTAAGCGGTTCCTCAACTCCCTCCTGGTGAAGATGGGCAGCAGCACAGATCAGCTGACCGATGCCGTCAGGAGACTCGAACCGCCCCCTGGGCCTGGCTCACCAACCTGACGGGCCAAGTTCATAAAGGTTTGCTACTTACCATTCATGCCTTAAAAATATTTGTCTTCATAGAGCATGTCCATCATGGTTCATGAAGCTCACTCATTTGTGTTTTGCTCGCGAGGTTATCATTACTACCAGACATACCGCTTAAAGGTAGTATCATACTTTGGTAAGAGACCAAAACAGAAATGTTCACAGATTTACGTATAACTTTCAGGGTATGAAGATGATGCTAGTAGAAACCTACCGTTACAATTTTTCCGCCTGAAATGGTGTATTGTATTTATCCAGAAACGAGTAAAACAACGACCGAAAATCTTTCCGTATGGAATTGAAATTTTCACAGATGACTGTGACTGATATCTTCCTTGATATTTTTGCCCATGAATCTGTATTTCTTTGACAAAAACCAAAGTATTATACTACCTTTAATACAAACAACCAAGGGTCGATTTCACGATCGAAGTCCTACGATCGATCGTAACTCGAGTTATGAAGGATAACCCATCGTATCCTACGACCTCTACGTGGGCTGCAATGCATCATACATCATGCGATTGGTTGTAAGATACGATGAGTTTGGTGAAGCCGACCCCAGGGGTCGATTTCACGAAGCCCTAGCAATCGATCGTAACTCGAGTTACGAAAGATAACCATTAAGAAGAAACATTTCGTATCTGGACTGTAAACCAGCCTGAAGCAAATTATCACGCTGTTGTTTTTGAGGCTGTCGTCAAACATTTCATTTATTTGTAGTAGTCATGTAAATACTAACCGACGGCCAACTCCTTCCCTCTCATTTGCATGTTTTATCTTCTCCTATTGATCCCCCTTGTTTAGTCTGTTACTGACATCGCTAATTTCTTCTTCATAACCCTTCTCTGCATCTCATAATCAAACAAGCAAATAGTTATTTGCTTAATACCAAACAAATCGCGTGAATTTATGCTCTCAGAAATTTGCTTCCATCATACTTTTGCTTTCATTTCGAACGAAATCATTGTGTAGGATTTATATTTTTCTGGAAGTCGGGCTGATGTGAAATTAAGGGTAGAGAGCTTGCAAGGTGTGTTTTGTTGAACCGCGAAATTCCAGTTACACCCTTTGAGGCAGGGTGTGATTTATTAGGAAGTGGCATTTTTCTTATGTTACTGAGGTATCGTCAGAAATCTTCACAGATTTACCTACTGTATAACTTACCGGTTATAAAGATGGTGATGGTAGAAAAATACCGTTAAAATTGTTCTGCCTGAAAAGCTGAAGAAAAGAGTAAAATCACTTATTCCAAAACAGTTTTGATCTCAGGGAGATCAAAACACTGATAACTCCTGTGAAAAGATTTGAAAGTAGGCTTACCGTGAGCGGTTTCCTCTGTTTTCTCAAAAAGTGGGCACTGTATGGGACTGGGAATTCCACAGATGACTGTTCGTGTATCTTTCTTGATATTTTTGCCCATGAATCTGCGTTTCTTGCAAAACCAAAGTACGATATTACCTTTAAGACACATTAGTTGTGCTATTGCCGATGTATAGTATTTTTGGGAGGGAGGGGCCTAGTAGTGACCATTGACACCTACGTGACCCCTTCGTGGAGTGGGAACCAACCCGCAAGTCTCTATACCTGCCGGAGCGTGAAGCGGTTTGCCCCTGTCCCTCCAATCCGCCCCAGCCGGTCGGGGAGCCAGCCAGCCAGCAAGCCAGCCAGCAAGCCAGCCAGCAAGCCAGCCGACCATGGGTCGGCAGCGCTCGCCGGGCCCACCAGATGGAGACGGTTTTCCCTGATTCATTGCTGTCGTACCATCAATAAATTAAAGCCAAACACTTTTCACTATTAAGACATCAGCATTAATATTGCATCGACCGGCAATATTATGCGTGCATCAGTTTCATCCGGTTTTTATTCTATAATCATCAGTGCACTTTTTTATTTTTTCATATTTCCCACTATTCTGTAATCCTTTTCTCCATTCATGACGTTGTACGGCTTGCTGGGTTGTTATTACCTTTTCATCAAAAATTCACCGGTGATATTCATTTGGTTTTCCCGCCAAAGATCATAATTTTACGGCAGAGTAATCTTTAGTGGATTTGGAGCTATTTGCTGACTGTATACGGTATAATGAATGCAACAATGATGATAATGGTGCGGATGGATGCATTGAGCAGACAATACACGGCATAGCCGGTGTAGTTTTATAGAGCCTCAATTTGTCTCACTATTAGGCAGGCATGGCGGTGGTGCATGGTGGGTCACGGGACTAGAATCCTCCCTTTCGTTTTGCTGTGATGCCCTTTTTTGACAGGCATTTTGCTGTATGGATATTTAATTATGTTGACATCCTTGAGTGACATTGTTCGTCAATCACTATAGGATGTCATGAGTCGTATACCTTCAGTGTCATTCCATTGCTTCTCTTAATACATCCTTGCCAGTGCGTTATACTCTTTGCTAACCCTGTGGAGCATCTATCTACCACTTCTGCTATACTACTATGTACTTCAGTAGTTGCTATTAGATCTATACGATCTCCACCTTCTGTACTATTGATATAGTAATCGCTTCCTCTCTGTAGATTCTTTACTTTGCATGTCTGCTCGTAGAGTGTTTTCCCTCCACCCATAACGTTGTAGATCTCCAACTCACACCTGGGACCCTATCGGTGCATGATATTCAGTGCTTGTCTGTTTGTCCGTCTACCCATCTTCTATCTAGCACACCCACATCAGTATCTCTCTCTCCCCCTCTCTCTCTCTCTCTCTCTCCGACCGTCCTAGATTCCTCCTCCTCTAAACTCCCCCTCTACCGTCTCCAACCTCAGTTCTCCCTGGCCGAACCCCTCATTGATTGATGACGTGTCTGTGTATCTACTCCCAGTGTGCCATTCTAGCGGGACGTGATTATGGTATTATGATTCCATCTTCACACCCTCCTGGCAGGTTTTTTTTTTCGTCAACTGCATCTCTACTGCCCTTATATCCTCTGGTTCTTCTTCTTCTTCTCCTTCTACTTCCCTCGGCCGCGGTGTGACCGGCCAGCTGATCATGAAAACCTGCATCTGTGTCGACTCCTCTTTCCCTCCAGGACGCGGCAAGGTGGGATGGACATCAGAGGGGAACACAGAGGGAGAGAGAGAGACAAGAGAGATATCGCCCGGAGTCGAGAGACGAAAGAGGTCGGGGATAGACAGCGCGCGACTGGAATCGCTAGGGACACTTCTCCAGGTGCTACCGACTCCTCTACCCGTTCCCTATCATTAAATGCTTTCCTTCATCAAACAGATGGACGGAGTTAAATATTCAATTCACTCCGTGTAAAAAGAAGAAGAAGACGAAGGCACAAAAAAAGCCATCCGACTCACCTATCACGGTTTATATTTCAAACGTCAACTCTGTACATATTTATATATCCCATCGGCTGCATACTGACAGCTCATGTCATGATCACGGTGAATAAATTTCTGTGGGTTTTTATTTTGCACAAATTTTTTTCGAAAAAACATCTTTGAATTTTTTATTTTTTTTTAAGGAAATTGATGAATTGGTTATTTGTTTTTCACAACATGAAATTGGAAAAATGTGAAAATTGGCACGATTCAATTTGCCTTCGATGTCATTATTCCATTGGAATTATTTAATTGTAATGTTTAATGCCCTGTTTGTATAATAACTTGTTTCCACCTGACAATTTAAATCCACGCGACGTCCTTATTTATGTGATTTTAGCGAAAAGAATCGTATGCGGTTGACTTGCTGTTTTATTTGGGCGGCCACAATCTGCGGCCTTACGCATACCCAAAACAAAACATTGGTATATTATTATATACTTAAGCTGTATGATCACAATAGACATACTAGGAATTAGTCAATTAGTTAACCTTTTTTAGCACACGGACGTGCACATGTCAATTTCAAAGCATGGTTCTTTCTCCTTCAATGGCAGGATTTAATCCCGTTAACCTATCCACTGTTCACGTCGTCGTGGGGTCGAGGTTGGCAATCTGCATGATGGGTTTAATAGAGGACCGTCGAGAACTACTCAAAGACGTTTACGAAACGGAGGCTCAGGCTCAGGCTCAGGCTCAGGCTCCAGCTCTGACATCCATGCTGAAAATATAGGTTGTGGTTTTTCATCGACGCTGAAGCTCTGTTTTCCTTTCCAAACCAGAGAATCTACTTCCGAACCAATCGCTGCTACATTTTGATACCCATTATTTCAGAATGGGTTCATGAAAATGGACACAGAGCCTGAGCCTCCGTTTCGTAAACGCCCTGGATATCGAACTAGACGCATTGGAATTTTATTTTATTTTGTTTTGTTTCTGTTTCTGTTTGCCATGATAATAAAAAGCATTTTGATATCACTGTCGCCTATAAACTCGAGTCTTTTAGTGGAGTTAATTTCTACATGGTAACGTCTGCCTCTGTGTGTCTTTCATTATTTTGTTACACTATACTATTCATATCTTAAGAATAGTAATACCATCTTAAATTACGATTAAAAATAAGTATTTATAAAGCGCCCTCTATCTAGGAAATCTACTGCGAGAAAGGCGAGAAATAAAAAGACAAAAACTAATATTAGAGCCAAATTAGAGTGCATTTTTTGGCGGACAGAAGATTTTGACTTAAAGGTACTATCATACTTTGGTAGCATACCGAAACCGAAATCTTTGCAGATTTACATGTAACTTACTGGGTATAAAGATAGTGATCTTTCGTGATATCGGTGAAGTTTTTTCTGCCTGAAATATTTTATTTATCAAGAAAAGAGTAAAACAGTAAAACCAATTTCTGAAAACAATGTTTACCTTTAAAAGAAAAAAAATAACGATGAAAATATTTTTTCTTTTAAACTTGGGGATTTTTCACTTTTTTTCTCTCAAAACGTGGGCATCGTATGGGAATGGAAATTTCACGGATGACTGTAGCTGTGTCTTTCTTGATATTTATGTTCATGAATCTGCATTTTCTCTGACAAAACCAAAAATATGATACATGTATATTACCGTTAAAGGTGTCAAAAGAGGTTGCGATGAACGTGTGATATTCCAGAGGTTTGGTGCTTTTTGGGTGTCATTTTGTGGGAGAAGATTTGTTCTGAAAATGGAGGGCGCTTTCAAAACGAAGATGATTCTTGGCTCTGATTAATTGGCATTTACATCAGATGATAATTATGCATATTTATGACATCCCAGGAGTGGTTCGGTGTGGTATATGACCGAGGCACGTGATAGAGGGAGGCTATACCAGCCAAGTAGACTCGGGGAATAATAGCACTATGATCCACCCCGCCCTTCAGTTTGACTCTGATCACAAACAAACAATTGCCGTCAAAACCAGAAGTTGGAAATGATTTAGTGCAGCTAATTAGAGCCCGTCTTTTTCTGGCGTGAAAAAGCCAGCCCACAAAGCAGTACACACATTGTATAATGGTCACACGACGGGTCATAACGTACGCCAACCATAACGCACTATTATTGGTGTAATCCATTGTCTTATGCAAATGGTACCTTGGTTGGTACGCCAAACAAATTGGAACTTTTTTAAAGAATTGCTTGCTTCCAAAATAAATGCATGAACAAGAAGGGCGGTACAGACACACGGCTAAGTAGCTCTTGTGTTTGGGACCTTGTCGAGAAACGAACGGGAAACACTTTATCAACGTGAACAACATCGTGAATGATGGATTGTGTGATATGTCCAATACAACCAACTATTGCCGATGTGTATATTATAATATACACGTGTATAATACACAAAAGAGCACAGCGTGACGGTAGAGAATTACTCTTGCAAGGACATACATTTTGATAAATTGATTGAAGGATATGCTTAAACGTACCTAAGCCCTGATGGCAGCCAGTGGTAACGTTCCACAAACGAAAACAAAAACAATCCCTTTTGAATGTTTTGTGTATATGGGTGCATTCGTTTAGCTAACACGGGTCAGCCCATACTGGGAATGGTCGTGTTTTACTGCACAAAACAAGCGAGATAATGGGGACGAGGTTGACTGGTGTCGACCCGGGGGAGCTAAACGAACGGCACCCTATGATGATGATAGAGATATTTATGAATGGCAGCAATAGAGCCGAATAATTGTATTTGAATAATGATGTATCTAATGGATATTCGAGCATAAAACCGAATTTCCTATGAAAGATGCCTATATGTACGGAGGTCGATTTCACGAAGCCATACGATCGATCGTAACTCGAGTTACGAAGGATAACCCATCGTATCCCACAACTTCTATACGTGGGGCTGCAATGCATCATGCGTCTTACGATTGATAGTAAGTTACGATGAGTTTGGTGAAATCGATCCCAACTCAACTTAAACCGAATTGACTTGATATAGATAGGCCCTATTTTGTACCACACAAAGCAAAGACGATATAATTATGAAACATGAATGAATGAAAATGTTGCCAAGCTTGCTCGATACATTATCTTTTGATTTTAAATTGGAAGGCAATTTGCGTGGGTTTTGTATAGTGAAAGATGTTGGTTTTCTGAAGCACAGAAAACAGAAAGTGTTTTGACACATTCTTACATTTCTTTTGAAGGGGAATTGAAAAAAGCTGTTCATTCATAATGTGACAAGATAATGAGCGATTCAAAAATAACCAAAATGGGGGTGACCAAACACATTAAAACTTACAACCAAATCTTGTCGTTGTTGGTTTTCAATTATAATGCTAGGAACTTACATTAAGAAAGTGATTTCTAAATAATGCTCATAGAAAAACTGCTTTCCGTTGATAGTGTAATGACTGAGGTGCTTTACTATAAGTGCACAATCTCTCAATCTTGTTTGGTGTTTCAGGCAGTTTGATGATTTGTGACAACACCTTCATTGGTTAGCCACACGGCCATGCAGTTATGTACATGTATTTGCCAAATTGGCATTAAAGGTAATATCATACTTTGGTTTTTATCAAAGAAATACAGATTCATGGGTAAAAATATCAAGGAAGATACAGTAACAGTCATCTGTGAAAATTTCAGCCCTGTACGGTGCCAACTTTTTGAGAAAACATTGAAAACAGCCACAGTATTTCTTAAGTCTTTTCTCTTTTATTTTTGATCTTTTAAAAGATCAAAACGATTTTCGGTCGTTGTTTTACTAATTTCTGGATAAATACACCATTTCAGGCGGTATGTTTCTACCACCACCATTTTCATACCCTTTAAGTTATAAATCTGTGAACATTTCTGTTTTGGTTTCTTAACAAAGTATGATACTACCTTTAAGCAAATTATTTCGTTATTTGTTTCTTTTCTGTTTTGTTTCTGTTTGTCTTGTTGGTTTATACTAAACATCTCAGACACTATACTAAATGTTCTATGGGCCAGGGTTCCCGTTTTAATGTCATAGAGATTGATTTTCACTAAGGATTTATCAGGACGTTAAGCTCCAAATAATTGTAGTCGGTTGTGAATGGAAAGTGCCCCAAACAATCTTCTGATATTCATGTTATAATGTGCTCACCTCGGTTGCATATATGACTTATATTTATCAACGCTCATGTAAGCATTGTCAGGCTTTATAAACACAGCGTGTACTCAGAATCCATATTGCGAATATAGGTTGCTGTGTAAACAGACGATTCAGTCCCTTAAAATTCCCAAATCTCCCACTTTCCTATTCTCAATGTCATAAAGTGACTCAATTGTGACGTTCGACAAATGTCTTTTCCCTCCTTTTCTGTTTCGTTTCCATGCAAAGGCGAAATCCGCAACAATAATAAAAACATTCACCAAAAAAATGTCTTTCTTGAACGGACTGAGCTTTCTCAGTATTTGTTCAATCCGGGACCTTTCTGTTCGCTAAGACGTTGTGAAAATATCGAGTCGGGTTAGATTGAATAAAACCCAGATTTATCCAGTCAGTTTTTCTTCTTTCTTTCGTTCTTTCTTTCTATTTTTGCGCCGTTCCGAGGGGTTGCTCAGCCTTCGCCCTTCCATTACCCCGCTCCTAAGACGCAGAAGCTAAGCCGTACTATCAACAAACCATGTATCTTTTCCACTTAGCGTGTGCATTGTCAACGACGGATTTGGAGTCTGTTTGATTTGCCTGGACGTTTTCAACGCACGTTTTTGTTTCTTTCCTATTACTGTCGAGGTCTATCCCAACGAAAATGACCCGTATTGAAAACGAATGAAGAAAATATGAATATCATATTTAGTCCTATTGTAGTCTTTGTCTGGTGAAAAGTATCTATTTGGAAAACCTCATCTTTGGGTTACATGCTTATAACCCTGAATGAGGATTGTGTTCTTGCTATTTTGATATTGCAATTATTTCAAAGGATTCCCAGGCTCTCTTTCCTTGTATTTCTCCTTCTATCTCTTTAAGGTCGTTAAAGTTAATTAAGTTGATTTAGGATGCTGTAGAATGTGGATCGGTTTGCGGAAACATCATATAAGAATCGTTCGTACTTTCGCATTTCGTTAATTGGCACTTCTCGAGTCGTAAGGTCTCAACGATTCGACTAGCCTGCTCTCTTGATGATGACTAGAGCAGGCTAGTCGAAACGTTGAGACCGTGTGAGAAGTGCGACCGAAATAGATGTGCGAAATGTCCGTTTCGTTTTGGGGTGTGTTTTTTTTTTACGCTGGATTTCATTGGTTTTTCGGAGCGAAGCCTTTGATTTTGTTCGGATTTGTTTAGATTCATCGAAATATGGCCACTTTTAAAGCATAGGATCTGAACAAAAATCTTGGTATAGGTGATTGTATTTCATATTACATTCGGAAAAGCCTTATGTTTTGTTTTGAACGGACATAAATATCTAGTTTTATTGATTTTTTCTTCTTTTTCTACAATATGACTGCATTTCAGAGAGGATTGCTACTTCACAGACATGTGATTTCCATACAAACAAAACATGTTCTAGCTTGTGATATCACCTATCCTCGCATTGAAGGTTGTGGCAAGGCAAAGCGTTATAAACAATTTGTGTAGACCAGCATAAATTATGATACAAAATAATAATTACTCCCGTGCATTGAGTTCTCATTTCCGTCACACCCTCAATTTCCACTTATGCTTATAATTAATTTTTTTTTGGGGGGGGGGGGGCTTACTAAAAGAGAAAAAAATTGTTATTCCCGAAAATTCCTGTTTTGTCTCATTGTCACAAAGTACAGTGGCCCTTGAACGACCTCTTATCAGAACAGTTTGAAAGAAACTATCAGTGTATCGAGGATGCTTTTCTATGTATGAAGAATGCCTGCAGAATAGTATTAATAGGGCAGGAATCGAACCCAGTTCTTTTTCTGCTGGTTACTTGTTGATTGGCTGCTCCACCCCCCCCCCCCCCCCCCCCCACTAGGTTTTATAGTCACCTTAATTCTTAAAGGTAATATCATACTTTGGTTTTTGTCAACGAAATGCAGATTCATAGGCAAAAATATCAAGGAAGATACAGTGACAGTCATCTGCGAAATTCCCAGTCCCATAACGGCGCCCACCTTTTGAGAAAACAGAGAAAAACGCCCGCAGTATATTCCTTAAGTCTTTTCACCGTTATTTATTTATCTTGAAAATATCAAAATTGTTTTTCGTCATTGGTTTTACTTTTTTTCTCGATAAATACAGCATTTCAGGCAGAACAAAATTAACGGTGTTTCTACCATTACCATCTTTATACCCTGTAAGTTATAGGTAAATCTGTGGAGATTTCTGTCATCGGTATGTTACCAAAGTATGATAGAATACCTCCCCATACAAACAAGTTGAATGGATATTTAACTCACTATATTATAATGCTTTCAACCGTAATACATTTCATTCTCCCTTGTGGTGTGAAAGAAATTGTCCCTGCTGATTTTGATAATTTGTCCCCGGAATATTACACTGACTTGATTAGCTTGCACGACCATTAGGCCGTGACGACGGTACATGTACATTGTAATATTGACGCGCTATCATAATCACATTAAAGAAATTAACTTTTAATACTGGTATACAGTTATTTTCACCGCTACATGTAGGCCTGTACACTGCGGCAACAACCAGCAGAAAAACTTCTTAAGGTTACCCTGCTATCGGTGACCTTCAAGGATTCTACGGTCTCGGTGCCTTCGGCGCCCCCGTTCCTTGCACACGCCGGGTCACACGGCACACGCCGGGCCATACGGCGCATGTGCCCGCTGCACCCAGCATCTTTTTTTACCACGTCCGGTCAAGGAATATAATGGACCCCATCGTATAACAAAGGGAGAAAAATGAATCAAATCTATTTTAACTTGAAGAATCTATTAGAATCGTCTGTAAACCGAGTGTTTTTTTTTGACAAGCTTTTGTAAGTGATTGCCTTAATTAAGGAAGAGATTAAAATCAAATGTTTGCACAGTGTGGTATAGTTGCTACGTTGACCCGTATGCCTGGTGACAAAAAAATCTGAATAATTTGAGTTTTTGTTGCTGTTTTTTTTTGGGGGGGGCTGAAGCCATATCTATAGTGCCTGTGGCACAAATAGCTAGAGTTGCTGTTTGTTCCCTTTTCGAACAATTTTTTTTGCAATAATAACGGTAATAATAGATTTTCAATGTTACATCAGATAGCCTACCCGGTCTTTTTGTATAGGGCCTACAGGTTTAAGTTAAATTCCCAAAGAGACAGAGGTTATTAATTTCGAATTGAAAATGGATCGCTTGAATCTCGTGTGTTACAAGTTATGATGATGGAGGATTATTATGATGATGCTGGAACTGCAGTTCGCAGTCCAGCCCGGTTGGAACTTCACGCGAACGTGATGTCTATCAGGCGTGTTTTGGTGGCACTCCCGGCGGGCCGAGCGTGCTGACCTTCCCGGTCGGACACGGGGAATATTCCGCCTCAGTCCTAATCCGCTCGGAGTTGATGAGGCTCGGCCGTCGCCACGCAGCCATGCTGAAATGCTGGCGCGTGACCCTAGCCCGGGGTCATAGACTCATTCAGACTCATGCTTGTCTCTCTTTATACCCCGTCTTTTAATCAATCGCTCTAGCTACCTGCAACTGGGTGCAGACCAGTAAATAGGTCCATTAATGTTTTGTATATATAGACCTACCCTAAAAATCTTCTTCTTCATTTTTATATAAAATCATTTGCTGGGCCCTACATGGGAAGTCTTGTATAGAAAATGGATGGAACCCGGTCACCAGAGTTTGGACTTTGAGCTGTTTGCTAAATGAAATCAGGCTCTAAAGTCCCTCTACTTTGGCATGTAGGGGAGGGGGGGTGTACTTTTTCAGTCTGGCACCACTAGTCAACTTTGCCGTTTTCAAGGTATTTTCCTTTGGATGGACTTTTTTTCAAAAAGTCATTGGTTACCCTATAAAAAAATGACAGGAAAGTGAAAATTGAATTTTTCGGCTTCAAAAACTTCTGAGTATTTTAGTAATAATCTCTTGAAATTGGCCATTCAGCATAATAATACATGTATAGACATTTATAATGCGCAACATATACCCAGAGGGTGTTCAAGATGCTTACCATTATTATCCCTGGTCATCGGGTCCCACTAACATTCCTGACACAATCTCAACTCCCTGGGGAGTATACAGGCCAGCTACTGTAAAGTACTTAGGCTAATTAAGCACACAAAGCCACCTCTACCCTCCCAGGTACCCATTTAAACCTGGATGAAGAGAAGCAACATGTGACAAAGCGTCTTGCCCAAGAACGCAAGCACCACTAGCCCATGGCTGGATTCGAACCCACAATCCGTAGATTGACCAAGATATCGAGGCTGACGCGCCGGACCACTATAGGCCACAGCACCCCACGACCCCAGCTTGTGAGCTGTTGGGAACTTATTTACTGGTCTGCATCCAACTTAGTCCGGCTTCCGCCATCAATGTGTAAACAAAACAAATCAACAACCAATAATTCGGACAATGATTGTTATCCTCTGATTCGCCAAATGAAATTCTGAATCAATCAATTCATTCATTAAACCACGATGTCATCTCCTTTCATCCGCACGGACGGTGTTGTTGGTTTTAGCTTGGATGAGGATGAATGAAATCGCCACACGCTATGCAGCTGCTGGTGTTAGCCTCGTTAGCACGGCGAGTACAGAGCATGATCACGCCATGAAAATACCCGCACACGTACCGTACGTCGGCGATTTCCGTCCCAGGCGAAACAAAAAAAAGCTGAATGTGGACATCCGGTGCTACATTCACTAAAGTTGACCACGTGCATGGGGAATTATTGTTTTGACAGTGAGTGAGCAGTGCAAAGCATATAGAGCATGTTGGGTTCTGTGGCCTAGTGGTCTGGCGAGTCATACTCAAGATCTCGTGGTCAATCTATAGATTGTGGGTTCGAATCCAGCCATGGGCTATTTGTGCTTGCGTCCTTGGGCAAGACGCTTTATCACATATTGCTCCTCTTCACCCAGGTGTAAATGGGTGGATGCCCGAGGATCTAAAACATCATTGAACTGACTAAAACCCTGTGCTGTAGTCCGGCTAGTCCAGTTAGCATAGGCATACTGCAAGGAGACCATAAAGCTGAGTGTATACACTGTCAACATTTTCCGTAACAATCTCGGCAACATGTTGCCCAGTTAGGGCAACACACCTGGGCAACACGACTTTGGGCCCTGTGTACACTAGCAACATTTGGCCAACATGTTACCGAGATGTTGCTGCGACATGTTACCCAACTCGTCTTGCTCGGTGTACACTGTCAACATTATCGGCAACAAGGTACCTGGGCAGCATGTTACCGAGATTGTTACCGAAAATGTTGACAGTGTACACTATCTAATTAAGTCTTGTTGAAGTACATGTATGAGGACTGATTTTTCCCTTTCCTTATAAGCTAACAAAGTCCTCCTTGTTATATTTCTATTCCGCACAAGAGATACCGACTTCCCATGTGACGGTCTCTTGCATTGTTATATGGCACAAATAGCTAGAGTTGCTGTTTGTTCCCTTTTCGAACAATATTTTTTCAATAACAACGGTAATAATAGATTTCCAATGTTACATCAGTTAGCCTACCCGGTCTTTTTGTATAGGGCCTATAGGTTTAAGTTAAATTCCCAAAGTGATAGAGGTTATTAATTGCGAATTGAAAATGGATCACTTGAATCTCGTGTGTTACAAGTTATGATGATGGAGGATTATTATGATGATGTTGGAACTGCAGTTCGCAGTCCAGCCCGGTTGGAACTTCACGCGAACGTGATGTCTATCAGGCGTGTTTTGGTGGTCTCTTACATTGTTATACAAATGTCTTGAAATTCCGCCGTGGTTAAAGTCGATGTTGGTCATGTTCGGTCTTGAGAGTGTGTCCTCCCAAAACATCTCCAACTTGCAAGACAGTTGTAAGCTTTGCAACGCTTTGCTAGCGAGCGTATTTCAAATCAAAATGGCGAATTAAGGACATTTCAATTTGAATACATTGTAATGGCAAAGTGACGTCGCAGTCACGTTTTGAGAGACATTTGCATATAGGCTGATGGTAAGTTGTCCTGATAAAAACACTCTTGACCAAAATTTCATAGTCAATGAAATCCAGATGGTGTTGAATATAAGGGAGTTTGATGTCTCGTATACGATATATTATGTTAATACTATTCATGATATACTCAACCAGTCCATTTTTTATCAGGTTAAAGATAAAACCTGTACATGGAGTTCATGCATTAATTATGAGCAATCAAATGCGGAATGAGACAAAACGCGTGTAACCACATTTTTTACCTTAAATGCGGGTTTGAACTTCATTACATTCGGAGCATTTTTTATTATTATCGGGGGGGGGGGCGCTTTGCACAATTCTGCGTCTGTGCATGGTCTTCCATCAAATAATACAATAATCTTGCAGTAATTAATTATCGGTCGTTTTTTCTTCTTCTTCTTCTTTCTCTTCTCTCGCTTTCTCTTGTCATCGATTTGTTTGTATGGATTCTGGACAGTCTGTGATATAATGATGAAGGCACGGCGGTGTCTGGCGTGCAGCGTGCAGCGGTGAGAAAATGGGCCGTCGTTTTCCACCTGTTCCCCCGGTTCTCTTTTGGACGCGAGCCGGTTATTCTTATCTGGCTGTGCAAACACTATAGAGCTCAACCCGATTTCCCAGCTTTCTATATCTGGGCTATCACGTTAACTGGGTCTATTTTCGGTTTAATCCGATGTGTTATTAAAAAGGTACAATACGGGATTGGTAAACATATCCAAACAGAAGTGTTCACAGATTTACATACGTGATATAACTTTCAGTGTAGGTGCTGGTAGAAACATACCGTTAAAATATTTCCGCTTGAAATGGTGTATTTATCCAGAAATTAGTAAAACAAAGACCGAAAACAGTTTTGATCTCGGGGCAAGATCAAAACTATAACGTTATGTTTTATGTTAAGAAAAATTGAGTCGGGATTTTGCTATTTTCTTGTGACTCAGATGTCTGATTGAGCTCACATTTTCACAGGTTTATTATTTCATGTATACATGCTGATCAGACAAAGTGTGAGTTCTGTGACCTTTACCAATCATGTATTATACCTTTAATTGGGATGGGCATGAGCAAGATATAACATTATAATACACACACGTGAACAGACTGAGCCTTTTTTGGTATTCAAGTTTCTCATTTTGTGTTTTTATTTATTACCGATTGTCATTTAATTGCCAAATGTTGCACTTTTTGTTATTATAGAAACGAAAAAAAAAAAATTAAAATAAGAAGTAATGCAGTGTAATCCTCAGTCATTGTCACTCGTCTTTATCGTACTTGATAATCAGCCTCGCTTTAATTCTCACTCCCTCCCCACTCTCATTGCCCCGCCCCTTTTTCTTTCCCTTTTTTTTTTTTTTTTTTGGAATATGATTCCTTCTCGTCTACATTCACTCATTGTCTCACAATAATTGTGTGGTTTTACTTAAAGTGGCCAGTAAAAACCGAATTATCGTACCATTAAAAAAAAAGAATTGTATAGAATTTTGGTGGGGAACATTCAGGGGCTGTCATGTTGGGAACCACCCGGTGTTTCACTCTGGTTCTGGAACAAAACAAAATTCAGAAGCCTAAGCTACATTCTATAACACTTCAAAAAATTCCAATCACATCCAGTTCATTTAAACAATTGTTCTATAATTATGTATATTTTTGGAAATATATTACACTTTAAACAAATATTATACCATTAGATATTGACGCAAAATGCGCTCTTCTTTTTAATTAAAGCAATTGCTTTGTTTATATTCTTATTCGTGACTGGGTGTGTTTGTTTGCGTGACAGAGTGGCTGTTATCACGCAGTAACCCGAAATGTTCCTCTTCAATCACGCAAGTGTCCGTGTTGGGTGCGTGGTGAGCGTGAATGCTCAACGCAGGCTGACAACACACGCGCACATTGGATGAGGCCGCAAGTCCATAAGTCACGTTCCTGTCGGCTCCACGCGTGGCGATCCCCAGAAACAAAATCACGCGTGGCGATCCCCAGAAACAAAATCACGCGCGCCTCACAGTCGTCCTCCTCGTGATCACGACGTCATCGGCTGACGGTCAGGCATGATCACATGGGTAACAGTCCCATCGTGGTGGCCACACTCCTGTCCTGGTCCGGGTGCTGCGTTTCGAAGTGTCTCCTCAGGTCCACCTTACGCTGGAACGCTCTACCGCACGTCTTGCAGCCGAAGGGCTTGTACCCGGTGTGCTTCCGGCTGTGGGTGATGAGGTTGGAGGATTGGCTGAACGCTTTGCCGCACACCAAACACTTGTGGGGTTTCTCACCTATAAATCAAACAAACAAAAACAAACATATCCAGATTAAAATACCAATCAAAATACCGATATTGAATGCATTTAAATCGATTATCGGAATACGATTATCGATTTGCCAATTCATAGCCATACTGTTATAATGGTATTCGATTATCAGCTTCCAAGTTATTGATTATGATACAGGACAACCTCAAGCCGAATTCAGTTTCATTATAGGATAACCACCGCATTCATTTAACTTAATTTTGCATAAAAAACCACGATATTACTATAAAACACTTAAAAAAAAATTCTTGAAACGATCCACTTTAACCTTTCAAACCACAGCGAAACAACACTCAATTATCTCGCCACTCACAGACAAACAGACACACCTATCCACACCCGACAAGCATACACACTCGACTCCGCTCAAACCTGTTTTATTGACATAAACTTCAACTTTTCACAACTGAGCAATAAACCAGCCCCACCCTCGCCTTCAAAACCCGTTTGAAACGAATTGAATCATTATGCGGCTGATTTTCAGTCAATTTCCTTGTTTCAAAACTACATGAAACAGAAACAAGACAGTAGGTATAGGAAGGACCCTGACTATACACCCTTCAAGTACTCGACATAATAATAATCTCTTTGAGGATTGTGGGACTTTTATTTGAGTGGATAACTTGAGTTGAAATCTCAGTTACTATTTTTAGTCATTTTTGGTCAGTGATATTATGGTTTTATACCGCATTCTAGTAAAGCGTTAGTTTCCATAATTGCACTATAATGCAGTCACACTGGACTATGGCTGTATTGACCACTAGCATTTGGAAATTACAAATTGGTCAATTCTTTGCTCATGACTGGTCAGTTTGTCCACACGTTACAAATTGCTGCAGTAAATTGACCGAGAGGGTTTTGCTTGTTTTTGCCATCCACCGGCAGAGACAAAAACATTAACAGCAACTAAATTCCACAAGGAGATTCTTCATGCATTAATGAATCTCTTGTACCATATGGAAATATTATACATTCCCTGCGAAATCAGACGATGCAAGAAACATGCACTTCCAAAGTGCAGCTTGAATCCGTATATCAGGGGCCGCTCGTGTTATGTTGCATTAGAATCCAGCTTCATTTTTATGAAACCTATTTCTCTCGTACGATCGTTGTTTTATTAATTAAGTACTGCGCAAAATGAAGTACATGCGTAACAGGATGATTATTAGAAGATGAGAGGGGGAATAAGGAGGTGTAATCATAGCTTGGAATTGATATTGCCAGGCGAAATTGTAGGCCAGATGTTTGCGCGTTTCCTACTGGTTAGTGAGTGTGTTCCCAGGGACGCAGTCTTACACGGATTTCAGACAAATTTGTCGGGAATAGGAGTTTGTAACCAATTTTGCGGGGCGTTCTTGCGTGCCATGCCCGGGCTGGGAGTGGGCTCGGTGGTGCGTGTGTACCGGCCTAGCGGCATGCCTTGAAGGTGTCTCGCCACTATGCCAAAGTCAATCCCCGTCTCTACCCCTCTTTGCCATAACACAGTAGGCCTACCACCCTTATTTGCTCGCTTGCCAATTGCACCATGCACGGGCAAATTAACAGCCCCGAAAAGCCAACACTTCATAAGTGTAAGAATCAAGGAGGTGGTGATAGGGAGACGGGGCGTCTCAAGTCCTAAGTAATAGTTGCCAAGTGGCTTGTGACGGTGGAGAAGTGTGTGTTTGCTCCTCTGGGGACTCGGCGGAACTGTCTCGCCGTAACTAATGCCAGGCAGCTGTGGCACCCGATACGCGCGCGCCCCTAGTTGGCCGCGGTGGATACGGCCGTGCGACGAGTAGAATAACCGGTGCGAAGGCAGCGGGGACGTTGCGGTGAGTGTGGACAGGGCCGCCGACGTTCTGCTCGGTCGCATTCGCCACCTGCCGAGAGGGGATGTCGTTGTCACAGATACGATGTCTCGCATCACCCGGTTGGTGTACACCTTTTGATGATGTGGGGACGTGTTACTAGGCCGTCCCGTGGAGGCAGACACGGTATTGCGTGTTCTAACCTGAGCATGCTGCGACCGATTGCCGGTAACAAGTCCGTCCTCTAAAAATGTCTGTTCTTATACACGTCAACTGACTCATGTTCACATTATCATGTGCTGTTCCATCATAACACTCCATGTTTATGAGATTTGTGCAATTGTCAATCTTACATAAACATATGTCTCTCTCCATCTATTATCACAAATCTGGTCAACTTTGCAGTATTCAACGCTATCATTTTTATAACTTTGATAGCACTGCTTCCTTCGAAGCAAAATCATACAAGCTGGTAGTGCGCGCTTGGTCAGTCAATAAAACATAATGGCCAAAAGTAATAATAAAAACAACATGCATTTTTTGTTCTCGATAAGCCCCCATATCCAGCATGGATGGGACAAAGGGCCGTCGTACAGCGCAAAGAGACCCACGGGGGTTTATGGCTCAAGTGTGTCCACTTCGCAGACGTCAAGGAAAATATGAGGGTACCAAAATATGAATAAACCCCGGAGGCCATAATACACGCTTATTGACCAATTATAATATGCCTTCATTTTGTAACTTTGTAACTCTTTATAATAATGATCATATTGTCCGTCATTGTGGTAGTTTTTTCCCTGCTTCTGCAGGTATATAGTCAGCGGTTGTTTTGCTTAATTTGGTTATTATATTTGTGTATATGGTTATTTGATTGTATAAGCCGTTCAATATAGATGCTGAACAAGCCTAGTCTACTAAAATGTACACAGTGTATTTCAAATCCATTGGGCGAGATCGCTGGTGTTTTGCCTGTCTTAAACTCGTGTCAACATCTCCACAAAATGCATTTCACATGGTGTAAAGGATGAACATTACCATCAGGTCGTTAATTTATGGTCAGACCGCTTCGACTTTAACGATGGTGTGAGAAAGGGCGGAATATTCACAAAATCGGGCGATCATCGCAAGATTTGGTTTAGTGTGTTGAGCTGAGGCACGAGGGCTCCAGGTTTTTGACTAATGGGACCCCACAAGCGCTCCATACTTTTGAATCGAGGTGTCCGCTCATGGCCCACACGGCGAAAGTGACAAAATTACCCCCAGGCCATATTTTAACTCTCTCCACAGTATTTCCAAAGTACTAAGGGAGAGGATTGCTGCAGAAATCACAACAGATTCGAACTCCTCGGGACATTTTGGCCACCTCCTTCCCAGAGCAAGCAGGAGGGTGATTCCATCATAGTGAGTCAAAGTTGCCAAAATCCTTCACGAACTTAAAGCCCGATGGCCATTTTTGTGGAGGGATTTGTTTCGGCTGAGTTTGTAATTGGGAAGCTGACACACAATCGCTGACACGGCGGATGCTAAATTTAGACTAATGCGGTCGCATGCATCTTGTAATCTATAGACAGCAATGTAGGCCTATGATCAAAGCATGGTGGAAGTACTAATAAGGTATACAGTGTGGTTTGCAGTAACACCAATTAATATCTTCTGTAAGTGTGTGGTTCTGAGAAGAACTGATGGTTTAACATCACATTCGACGTTTCGAACAATGTACTCGGTTTGTCTTCAGGAGGAGTGACTGTAATGTATATGATTAAAAACGAATAACGTAGGCTTGTTTCAAGCTTTGCTTGTAAAATCTCCACACGATTGTGGTCGTGAGCTTGAGGACTTTTATAACAGAACCAATCCCTTGAAATACCAAACTCAGCGAAATTGCTGCTCAATATTCATGGGACACGTGGCCAACCGATAATAGTCCACACCGAGTCCGTGTCTCCACAATCTCGCGAGAACGACGCCCACGCTCGCGTGATTTCGTTTCCCCGACACCATTTTGTGGCGTTTTCATTAAAGAAGAAGAAGTGAAATACAAGGACGGGCCATGCCACGGCAATTATTCCTCCTGGGAGCCGATGCGACGGGGACGCTGTCCGCCTAGCATCCCGCTCTATTATCACAGCGGTGTGCGTGACTGCACCCGCAAAGACACCGTGGCTTGTGTGGCGGAAACACTGAGACACACCGCTGTAAATATTGCATGATTTAGGAGAGGGTATCTTGTTTTTTCTCTACACTCTTCATCAAGGGGTATGCATGATATGCTCGATAGATGGAGCAAGATTCTGAACTAATTATTAAGGGTGGGGGGATCGCCCGGCCGTGGTATATATCATCAATGACGGCCTAGTTTTCTATAGTAGATATAGATAACAGAAAAATGTTGACTTGAAAATCATCGATCGCACGAACTATTCTTTACAAAATTATGTCGCACATGGCCTTGGATGTGATATTAAACAATGTGCCCGTATTCGAGCAAATTTAGATCTATATGGCAAATAATCAATTTGCATCAACACACTGTTACCATGGTAACCTCATCCTCATTATATACCATGTATTAAAATTGTATGTCTTTACACCTTGCTTGATAATGGAAGTTTACTGACCACGAAAATGACTGAGCAATAAAAATGCTTCTCCAAAACAAAAACCTGTGGGTGTTCACATTGACCTATCATTGATGTCTAGGGGCCAATTTCAAGGAGCTGCTAAGCATAGAAATTTGCTTAGCACAAAAATGTCTCAGTGCTCAATAAAACAAACCACCGTTAACATTTTAATTTGATATTCATGGTCAGCGAACAACAGCCTAAGAACAATCCCAAGCGATACACAACGCTTGGAAATTTGGTGTTTTTTATTAAGACAGAAATGTCATGCTTAGCAATTTTTTTGTGCTAAGCAGCGCCGTGAAATTGGCCCCCGAGATTGTAATACAATCACTAGTTTCGATAACGACCCAGAATTGGATTTTGATGTCACCTTCCCGCCCACCACTTCCACGCCCCCTCCCCTATCTATTACTTTCTCCGTGTAAGCATCCAATTACCATCTCCTTGTCACTTGTTTCCCAACGCCTCCTCCTCGACTCGCGCGGAAAGCGATACTCATCTTACCCTAAAACGCTGCCCGACTTACGCGGTGCTTATCGCAACCAGACGGCCTTTGCATGAAAAGAATACAATCTTTTCAGACGGCCGTTCCATGTTTCAAACCCCAACAGAGAGAGAATATTTTCCTTGAAATCTGTCGCATGTAATAATGTACGAATGTTGCGAGCGTGAACATTAAATGATATCGTCTGCGGATTTGAAAACGATTCGCTTCAGAAAATGGCGTTTATAATGATAAGTGTGTTATTATTGCTCTAGTTATGAGCAGTCGGAAGTGAACTTCGTTGTGAAGGTTGGCTTATATCCTCTTACGGTCTTTCATCGCTGTGGTCTGGGTTCAAACCCCGCCTATACCAACATGTAGATCATGGGTTTTGGTGTCTACAAGCGATTTTGCGGTCACCCCTTTAGGTATTTGTTTCTGTTTGCGTCAATAACTGATCGTATCTTCCAGGCGCGGTTCTGGTTCTAAAAAAAAAATATTGGCTCTAGAACCGCGCCTGGTTTCTTCACTGCATTTTTGACTCAGACGGAATCCCCAATGATGGTTTGATTTCAATACGATAAATTATCAATGATAATCAATGGTCATTTATTCAGCTTTATTCCTTTATTTCGGCCGAATTCAGAATCCATTTCAGAATCCATTTTACTTTCTCTCAATATGGTGCCATGTCATTTATATTCAAGTGGAGACCGTACGACACCAGTGCAATAAAGTTATATATCTTACAGCTCTAATCCCTCATGCATATTAATTTCTTTTCCCCTCTCACATTTTAAATATACGATTGAAATGTTTCATTTTCTTCTCGCTTTTTTTCCGTGAATTATTTCGCGGCTTACCATCCGTTCTTTTCACTAGCTTATACAACCCGCATTATTTTGCACCAGGAATTAATGTGATAGGATTCATATATTCATTTTTTTTGGTACCCTAACAGAAATCGAAATTCCCATATCATTATAGGTGACCATGCGATATATTTGCTAAGGCAAATCTTTGTATTGAACACGATGGTGACTATGATTTTGGTTGACAGAATTTTGTTTCGTTATTAATGTTGATTGATCGGTGTGGCTTTAGAAAGCGCCAAAGCCTGGCTTTAAAGGCATATTGGTACCTGTTTCCAACTGATTTGGGCTAAATTCTGTTGAGTTTTGTTGTTGTTTTTTGGCTTTCCTGCATGGATATTGCCTGAATCACTGTTCATATTCAGACAGGTTGTAGGAGCATGGTGTTATACGGTCTTTCTTGAATTGTAGCATAAGTTAATTGATATTATTGAATCAGATGAGTACAAATCGTAGGATAAATGCTTCCTCATAATAAATAAGGTTTGAAGTTTTGCATGGTGGAGAGACTAGAATGAGTAAGGCTCGCGGTGACATCATGTATAATACTCATTTAGGAAGATGTGTGGTCCTGAGAAGTACCGATGTGGACAAAATTCAGGACCACACATCTTCCTAAAAGAGTATTATACATGGTGTCACCGCAAGCCTTACTCATTCTACCTCATAATGTTCCTAAGTTCCTTTTGCAATTGTTTTCATACATATTGTTGGATTTGTAAAAAGTTTTAAAGATTTGGTTTCTCTAAAGCAGAGTGTACATGCACTGTCAACAATTTCGGTAACATGCTGCCCAGGTACGTCGTTGCTGAAAATGCTGTCAATGTACACATGCAGAGCAAAACGAGTTGGGTAACATGTCGCAGCAACATCTCGGTAACATGTTGGCCATGATGTTGCTAGTGTACACAGGGCCCATATTGCCCAAGTGTGTTGCCCAACCTGGGCATCACGTTACTGGAAATATTAATACAGAAATTGTTGACAGCGCACACTCTGCTTAGCTCTCCAAACCGGTTTTCTGTTTGGGTCTACTTTGTGTTATATCTCTTGTTGTGAATTACATGGGAATGCTGGTGCACTATTGTCAGTTGAGAGGATTAAGGGCTTTCTTCTTCGTGGTAGTCAGCTTCTTTGGTTGAGGACTTTGTGGATAGTGTTCTCTCTCTCTGTGGTTTGTGCGTTATCAGTACATTGTATGATGTCTGAAAGCTTGTGCTAAACTGATGCACTTGTCCGAACAAGCCTGCTATGGATTCATTGGGTAAGAGAGAGGGCTTGTTCGGCTATTGATGGGGGAATGCACTCACAAGGTGCTTGTAAGGGGTTGGTTGGAGGGGGACAATACAAGCATCTTTCTGCGGTGATGTCATCATCTAGTCATGCATCATGTCATTACAGTTCCTCTTTTGACCATCTTAAGCCGAGTCTTGTTCAGGATTTAAACGCTGAGATTGGACGCTTGTGTTCCAGGGAGGAGTTTTTGTGTGTGTTCTTCCAGCCTGACCTGATTGTATAACCGCAGAGAATCTTACAGGGAAAACCGTGATTGCCTTGTCTGTCAGGAAAACCTGACCAATACAAGTTCCCCCTCTATGTGGGGATAATGGACTTAAGGTATTGTTTGAAAAGAGTGACTGACTAATTAGACCTTAAATCGTATCTGTGTTTTCGTGTTGGTTGGGAGAGGTTCTCAGCAGTGGTTGTTGTACCCCCAGGATTGCATCCGGCTCAATACATAACCCCAGGGCAAGATAACCACAATAGGAAGAAACCCAACAGAATCCTTAAATCTTTAATGAGCGTCAACCCTCACCACGATGAGTCCCTAATCTTGTCGGGGTTTTTGTAAAAACTTGTTGACGGCCTGTCCTGATAATGATTGAATCTCCTTAAGACGCTAAGGCCTCCTTGCTTTATTCCCAGGAACTTGGATGAGTGACACGACAGGGAGCTGGGGTCGATTTCACGAAGCCCTACGATCGATCGCAACTCAAGTTACGAAAGACAACCCATACGTAGGGTTGCAATGCATCACAAGTCCTACGATTGATAGTATAAGTTACGATGAGTTTGGTGAAATCGACCCCTGATCTGGGAGGGGCAGGGCTTGGGCATACTCCAACGGATGCAGCAACAATTGCCGGCTATCGATGGGTAACCGGCTTCGGGGGTCCTGGCTAGGCAGCGGACAATACCTGTGACATTGATTTTTGTTTGGGTGCCGTGGGTTCCTGGTCGATAGCTAATACTTGCCCGAGGCAAAATGCATTTCCTGCGGAAGGCATTACCTCTAACCCTATACTCTATCTATCTCTTAAGTGGATCACATCATTTCGATTTCCTCTCTTTCACACCGCATCTTCACCGCACCCACATCCGTCTCAAATAGCAAACACTCCCCCACACAGTATTCTCTCATTCCCCGCCCATTTTGGGGGGATTCGTCATACCAGATTTAGGATTTTATGGTGGACTTTGATGGTCTGTTTCCCAATTTGTGTTTGTAATCTTATTCTTAGTGCTTTTTGCTTCCTTTTAAGCATCATGGTATTGGTGATAGCCTCTGAGTGGCGAGTTTTGGGAAGATGGAAGATGATTTGGCTTTTCTTTTCTGATAGGACTTGGGATGGGAGGTGGTTTCAAAGAGTTAATGTTTGGAGTTTGTGGCTTACCTGTGTGGATATACGTGTGCTTCTTCATGTCTGATTTCTGGTGGAACCTCTTGCCACAGTACTCGCAGGGGTAGGGTCTGGTGTCTGAGTGGATGAGCATGTGGGTTGACAGGGTGGAGGATCTCTTGAAGGTCTTGCCGCACTGCTTGCAGTGGAATGACCTCTCCTGGCTGTGGACTGCCCGGTGCTGGCTCAGACTGACGGCGTGGCCGAAGGTCTTGTGGCAGAGGTCGCAGGCATAGGGTCTCTTACCGCTGTGCGACCGCCGGACGTGCACCTCCAGCCCGTGGGGCGTGCTGAACACCTTGTCGCAGTCCAGACAGGTGAAGGTGCCGTGCTGGCCCGGGGACCCACAGAGCGGGGGTGAGGGAGAGAACAGCTTCCGCTCGGCTCGGAGCTGTTCCTCCGAGTCCGAGGAGTACCTTCTCTGCAAGGGTTGGCGGTCGGTCGTGATGAAGCCGTGGGGCCGGAACGGTGCAGACGCGGGGAGGGTGGCCGGGTAGGTCGGCACCGTCACCCCAAGTTTGCTCCGGTACCAGTTCAGGTCCTCCAGGGAAAAAGATTTGAGCAGATCCTTCTCGATCTGAGCGAAGCGGGCCCTGTAGACGTCCGTGTAGCTCAGCCGGCCGTCTTTCAGCAACTCCGACATTTCACGGCTGATGAAACCTGAGGAAGGCAAAATATTAGGCCATTAAATCATGCCAAGCGCTATTAAGAGCTGTAAAGTTGATCCACGGTTGACGCGTGGAACAAATTACTTCGGAGGATCTAACCTCTCATGAAGAAGTGACGACAGATCTTTGAGCCCCACCGGCCGGTGTGAAAGGCCAAACAAAATCCAGTTCATACAGTATTATGAAAACCTTGCCTTTGAAAGAACCCCGGCAATTTCTCAAGGGTTGTTACGGAAATAATCATACTGCGGGATCGGGGATGATTTGAAACAATAAATGCGGCGAGAAGAAAGGTGCAGCCCAAACCCCAGACGTCCTCAAGATTGTTGAGGCAGTAATTTGATTAATCGCCACTGTGACCACTCCAACCAGCCAGCATTGATGCTCATTACCGCTCGGTATTGAAGCCGCGATTAAGTGCATACTTGGTAAAGCACCAATTTCTAACCTTTTTCCCCGAATCAGGCCAAATCGCACCAAGCTCACACATTGTGTACACACATTGATGATGATATAGTCAAAAGCCAATCTTTTTGCCTGTGCTTAATAACTCTGATGATGATTCTGCGATCGGCATGCATGCGTGGTCGCTGCTTACTGGTTTCATATACGGCTCGCTTTATTACCCCCAGGCTCATTAGACTATCGGTAATTTAGAAATTAAAAATATTGTGCATCTTCATAATCACCAGCGACGTCCACGATATACGAAGATCGTGGATTAGGTTTATTTGTACACACCTATTCTGATAGTGGTGTTAACAGAAAAGACAAGAAATTTGTTTCCTGTAATGGTACAGCACAGGATTAGTAATATGCCCAAACAGAAATGTTGACGGATTTATGTACATGTATAACTTTCAGGAAATGAGAATGATGCTGGTAGAAACATACCGTTAACATATTTCAGTCTGAAACGGTATAATTATCAAGAAATTAGTAAAACAAAGACCGAAAACAGTTTTGATCACGGGGTAAGATCAAAACCATTCTTTATGTTTTATAACAAAAATTGAGTCGGGTTTTGACTATTTTCTCGTGACTCAGATGTCCGATTGAGCTCAAATTTGCACACGTTTGTTATTTCATGTACATGTTTGATCAGATAAAGTCTGAGTGCTGTTTTGTGACCTTTACCAGTCGTGGACGATGATTTATTTCTGTTCATAAACTACTTCAGAAGACACTCCGACTGATATGTTTCAATCGGTCATCAGCACCGCAGTTTCTGACCAGGTTAAGCAAGTTCAAACATTGAATGATTTGAAATGTAACTTGCGCGTCGATATACAGCAGTAAAATAAAGGGCCCGTGCACCCATCGCAATGACTGGTTATAAGGAATCCGTTAAAATGACATTTGCCTGCCGAGGCAGCCAGTCATTCATTCACCCGTTCCAAGGAGTCCCCCCTACCAACATCTGTTTTTCTTATCGAAGAGCAGGTAGCGTATTAATTGGACGTATCGTACGCAATCACGGTCTCAAATGCTTACACGCGATTTTCTCATATCAAGATCTGTTTTTTGAGAGAGGGAAAAGCAAATACGGAGAGGAAATCTGCAGCGGACTTTGGCTGCGCGTTGGTGCCTGGCGAAGGCGCTGTTTCTTCCCATCAACCGCCCAGCCAAGCACGGAGGAAGATCCTCGAGTTCAATTAGATTCTTCCGGAATACAGTTAGTTATAGAGGGTGAAAAAAAAATAATATCAGAATATGAAAAAAACAAATAAATCATCCAACCGCTGTTATGCATGGTATTTTTTTTTTTTTTTGGAGGTGGAATTTAAAATATTGTGTTTGTAGGAACTTTTCGCTTTGGTGACCAAGCGTCAATGAGTTGGTGGTTTTTTATGAACACATGCCGATGTACGTTGCGCATGGAGAATTATTAAAAACAAAAGTTCATGTCTGAAATCAGGGATTTAGCTCTGAATATCTTTACATAAGATGAGATGTTATAGAAGGACATGTTAGCTGTTGTTTTCTGTACCAGTGTCGCTTCTTTGTAATCATATTTGTTAGATAAACATGTAATTATGACAATAAAGATATAGAAAGGAAATGGTATTATGAAGGAGGATGCGTGCGCAGTACCGTGGACATAGTGTGTATTGGCCAATACTCGTGCTTCGTGACAGTCCGATAAATGTTTTTAAAACATTTTACTGGCTACAATGTATTTGATTTGATATTTTGTTATCTGAAATGGTGTATGTAATTAGTCTTCACTGATGTTTCTTTGGGCTGGAGAAATTGAAATAAGCTTTAAAGGTACGATACAAATGATTGGTAAAGGTCGTAGAACAGCCCTCACAAAGATTTTTCGGATCAAACATGTACATGAAATAATAAAGCTGTGAAAATTTGAGCTCAATCGGACATCTGAGTCACTATAGCGAAAACTCGACTCAATTTTTCTTAATTAAACTTAAAAAATGGTTTTGATCTTACCCCGAAATTAAAACTGCTTTCGGTCTTTGTTTGACTAATTTCTGGATAAATACACTATTTCAGGCGAAATATTTTAAGATTGTGTTTCTTACAAGCATCATCTTCATATAAGTTATACATAAATCTGTGAAAATTTCTGTTTGGGTATGTTACCATTCTGTACTGTACTTTTTAACTAAATGAAAATAACCGATACACAGTTTACTCAGTTATTTTAAACCTGTTTTCTATATAGCCAGTTGCATGCGATGCAGTAATAAGCATAGGACGCGCTTTTGCTTGTTTAGTTTATAGAGGGCTTTATTGCTCAACTGCTAATTATAACATTGCTGAAGTAATTGACAATCACGTAATTGGTTTCCGGTGATGCTAGCTTGGTCCAAAGCCAGTTTCGCTGCCTGATGCGCGATCGAGTGCACCAATCAGGTACGATTTCGCTCGGCTGTCGTTCACGGTATGAGAGAAGGGGAACGGATCGAAACGAGCCTCAAGACGGTATACGGGATCCCGATGTTATTTGGCCCCGGTAGGCCCACGGGACTAGTTAACGGTAATTCAGATTTGTTAAGCACTCAAACTATTACCAGAAAACTAGGCTCGTTTTTCCTCCCGTCTCGCGAAACTGCGTGATTGCGCGTCTGCATCGCCGGTGCCCGCTTATGGCCCGTGTGGGATTTGAATGCTGGTGATTGCCGGGGAAAGGACTGATTTTGCCCGTGATTACAAGCCGTGTTTGCCGGGGCCAAATGGCAGAGGATCGTCGTAAAACAGAGACAATGTGGAGATGGGGTTTGAGGCAAAAGAGCTTTAATTACCATTGGCAGGCGGCGAAGGGATGTCATAGCTGGATATTTCACTGGGCCATCGTTGACTCGGGCTGCTGAGTGGTCGCGGCGGTGGATAGCCCATGGGTAAGGCACATGGGAGGATTGTGATGGGCCCTGGGAGGGGACCTCTCCGTGCCCCAGTCAGTTCACCCAGCCGGTGGTCGATGCTGAGAGTCGGGCTGTGCTGTTTCCCGGGCACCGCTGACGCTTCGTACGGTCCAGCGACTCCGACTCGTTCAATCTCCGACTCGCAGCCGACGGGTAGCTCTGGGGAGCGAAACAGGTTATTAAAACGAGATGGTGAAATGGATTGGCTGTCGACGGCTCGACCAAGCGAGACGGGCAGAACGGCGGTTCTCGGCGAACACAAACACGGCGATCGTGCCCTGCCATTCCCGCTCGTGTCTTGCCCGTGAACTCGCATTATACATCGTGATAAACACACTGTTTTAGAACCGAGAAGACAAACTTCCAAAGGAGCATGCTACAGAATTAACAATCAGTGTTCTCTGTGTTACTCCCCAACCATCCCATACACTAGAGTGTTTCCCCTATAAAAATCAAGTCAAAATTGCACCGTCTCCCAAAAATACAAATCCAACAAACCAATATTCGATTTGTAATATCACTATAAAACTGAAATGGAGGAAGCCATTTTAATTAGTTGGTTTATAGTATCAGTCGAATCAATTTTTATCTTGTTCAATCAAGTTTGTCCCCGATGACTAACATAAAGGCGTGTGCCACGCCCTCTCAGCTAAAACAGAAAATACAATCGTATAAGATCTGAACGGTAAAGTATAAATTGAAACTAAAACAATACAATCGATTATAATATTTCAATCATTAACTGACTTCAAATAAGATATGATTCTGATCGAAACTTGAGGACCAAGTTTACAATGAGCAGTTGCAAACATTGTTTTCCTGTTGTAAAAATAAAACGAGGCTAAGTATTATTGCTCTCCCCAATATTAAACTAACATTGCTTTGATCAAACAAACATTTCTGCCAATATTTCTCTTTCTCGAAACGGCAAACACAACTTCCAAACAAAAAAATCCGCCTTAGACAAACAAACCTGTTTTATTTTCTCAAGTGTTTACTGCTGTTTTGTTTGGTCGGATCGTTAAATACAGCTGATTTAGCAAAGAAACGCATATAGATACTCTATGAAACTGATTCCAGTTGTAATTACAAACATGGACAATAAAACACGGGTTTAATCATTAACCAATGTCGGTATACATTATATAGCGGTGCGCAGTAATGGCATACTCTGCTTTACAATGTCGTGGGTTTGTATGTCTTTAGTTTCTTTAAGCCATCGATTTTTTCCACGGTTATTACGGTAGATGAAAATGACCCCCAAAGAAAAAAGAAAAAAAATACATAATCCTTTTGTTTTGTTGGATATTAATCCGAAAATGGCCTAGCAGTTAATTTCATGTTGTTAAGAATGCTGGTAGTAGCGGCGTTTGTGATTCAGAAGCCAACCGTGTGTCGCTCTACCAGCAACCGCTGGGATTTTTTTTCCTAAGGCCGTGTCGTTTATGTTTTAGTGCCCTTAACGTAAATTGAATCTAGCAAAATGCAATCAGAAGTTACGATCGTAAAACATAAACACCCCCCCCCCCCTCTCCGACGCACCAATGTGATACACAAGTAAGATGAAGCGGATCCTTTTTTCCAACACTGTTTTTAAAAACGGTTGTAATTTATACCGATGTTTATTTACAGGGCTTGTAAGTTTTAAAACCTAATTTTGCACATTTCCTGCCGGTAACACTGCTCTATTTAGGCAGGTTGGCAAAAAGTAGACCTATCCCCATTATTTTAGGGCAGAAACGAAAGTAACACACGCTAAAATAACGCCTGCAGTATACACTTGGTGGAGTGCGATTTATTTAACGCCTTATGGATTTCAAACCACAGGTGGTCGCGAGTAAATAATGAATTTCACAATTATGGCAGAACTTCTTGTTATTCATTGCAAAGTTACATTGATTATAATCTCATTATTATTACACTCAGTCCTATATGCATATACCATGATGTGCTATTCTTTCACAGTACAATATTATCAGATTTTAGTCTTGTATTTATAAAAACCAAACTTGTACCCTGAATGGTGTGTGCTTTAAAATTATCAGGTTTATACGATGAATTAATTTCACTCAGATACATACTTCTTGTGTTTTCGTGTTACATCCATGATATAGTACACGTTTGACACACCGTGTACTACTTAAGAAATATCCATCATCATAACCGTTGCGAAATGTTTGCGATTTACCAAAACAATTCAAACAGTTATCGTGCATGTTTCCCCCATCGAGATCTGAACTGATGGAGTTACTGATTTCTGAAAGTTAATATCCTGCCTTGTGTTATATCGGGAAAACTGTTGAGACGTTCAAAAACTGAATGCAGTTTTGAACATGTCGCTTTTGTATGCCTACTTGAAAAAAATATACATTGCAAGACCCACTCCACAATCAAAAAGACATATTTTTAATCTGGGATCGTTGTTGGGTGTTTATGACGACTGCTGAGATTTATTTGTGTTTGGACTGTGACCGAGGACAATAATTGGCTGAAATTTACCCCCCATCAGTGAATACCCCAAACAAAAAGTTATATCAATATAATAAACCACTACCACACCTGTCGCAAAGTAGGGGGGTGTTAAGCGTGCCATTAAAGATAACAGGGGTGGGTTGAATGTACACAAACGAACTTCCACAACCGCAGGCGCGAGGTGAGGTCCCTTTTGGTATTTTCGACAGACGCGTGGACCCCCATAACCACTATTCCGTATACCAGACGGACTCAGTAGCTGTAATGTACTGTACGTACCACGCACCGATATGGTTTCAGTTTTGCAAAGCTTGAATGCAGAATGTTATAATAAGTGATTCATAAGTACAGCATGAAAACACACTCAATATCATTTTATGGATTGTTAAAGTTTAGAAAAAGGGGACACATTTTGATCTGTTATATTTCCACGATGTCCCGGCCCAATAGGGACAAACTGACTTTTGTCATGGCATTTTGAAGTAATCTTCACACATTGGTGTAAAATGAAAAATACAAAATAACCTATAACATATACATTCTATACGTAGGCCAACATTTGGCCCGAAAATGACGTGTTTCTGCGGTCGAACATTTTGGCGACAAAAGCGTCAATTTGTTTAAATAAGCCTTTGCGTCTCTTCGATGAAAATTTCAAATCGAACATTGTCTCTTTTTCAGAGCAAGAAAGGGGGAAGACTATAAGAGGGCATTGTCAAAGAAAGATCGATTGTCAAATCCCCTGGGCCTCTCCGGGGGAGCAAATTAAAATTCCATCAGTTGAAATTCCTTCATTTCACCCGGGTATGATCTGAGCAAAATGACTAACAAATCCTCATTGTCATATTCTGTGATCATGAAGCAAAACTCATCAGCTAAAAAAGAAATGAAATTATACTCAGTACCTTGAATAAAGAATATTTCTTGTTGTTTTTCGAGGAATGAAATTAGATTTGGGTACAAAATTGGGCTTCCCGTGTTGAAGATTGAATTCAGATTTCCTCTGCCATCACACAGTTATACATTTAGTCTTAGAAAATGAGCTATATTTCCTACGTTGTAATCCTGTTAATGCTACATTATTTATCTATCAATCACAACTTCAAATCAGCAAAAAAATCATTAATCAATCACCAAAACCTCGAAATGTACAGCGGTAACATTTTTGTGTTTTATGCCCGGGGTAGTTGTGTATAGACTCACCTTTTTTCCTGGGAGTCACCGGGGTGAAAGCGCTAACCATCCTGGCCTCTGCGTCCATGCTGATCGCCGGGGCATAGCTGATCTTCTTCCCCTTGGCTTTCACTAAGAAGGACCTGGGCATCTTGAAGTCCGGAGACGTCTTTTCCCAAATTGGTCGAAGTTTCTCCTCAAAGAGTACAGGCAAGTAGTGTCCAGGTGCTGGCCAACTCGATTGCACTCGCAGGAACGACGCAACGAAACCAGCGTAATATTGATGTAGGCTACAGAGTGTTAGTACAGGGCGTCTTAAATTGGAAGCGAGTTCACTTCAGCTGACGATGTCCTGTCAGAGTGATGTCTGGACTACAAGCTGACTCCACTTCTTAAGTTGCTTAGAATAAATAGCGACTGGAGTACATGTCTCCCCACAACCAGTGGTCAGAGCTGATCAGAGAGGCTATGATACGCTGACGTGCTGCTTGTCAAATCAGACTCTTTTACTTGATACAGTCAGTGCTTGGGCTATTGGATGGGTAGGTATAAGCTGAGTTTGCGATTATGCAAATTGCGTGCATATAAGCCACTTGTATTGCAGACGCGTCCGCCCTCTGCTCACCGTGAATCTGCCTGCACTGACTGACTGACAAGCACGCACGCACATCACCGCACTATACGCACGCACTTCAAGAGAACTTCCATTAATATACACAAACATATGAAAACCTAGCGACTCCACGTGTACAAAGTAGACTTAAACGAGATGAGGTTGTCATGAAACGCTAACAAAAGACGCGGGTTTTTTTCTTTTTCTTGTGTATTCCAGCTTTTAGAAAAGGGGGGATTGATACGGTGGGGGAATTCGAGCGTGAATAGAGCATGCGCCGTGGGGATGCATTCATAGCTCCAACTGGTGAATGGATTGAAACATCGGCCCAGTGGTTGCGGATATTATATTAACACCACTCATTACACACGCTGAATTCAACGATTGGACTTTGACGGAGGGGAGCTGGCCGCACGGCGCATGCGTCAATCTGACAGGTGTCTGTGTGACGTGTGCTAATTAAGCGGTCTCGGGCTGACCAATCGGGGAGGCCGGGTCGGCAATGGACCGGAACGCCCATTCCTGATTGGCCGTAAGACCGAGGAGCGTGCCTGTGATTGACAGCATCAGTGGGGGATCATTGAGGCTAGTTTGCCCGCCGGCTTAGATAATGACAAATTTATTCCATATCAGTTATACTAATCCAATAACGCGATGTTAAACCCGAGCTGATCGGCTGTTCACTGACAAGTTGCCAAGGGCTGTAAGTTCGGACGTTAAACGGTTAAAAAAAATGAGCTAAAAAGCCTCAAATCTTTCTAGCTAAAAAGATGTTGCCCTATAACTCAGAGTTTTGTAAAGGTTGTATCATACTTTAGTAAGAAACCAAGAACCAAAACAGAAATGTTCACAGATTTACGTAAAACTTACAGGGTATGAAGATGGTGCTGGTAGAAACATACCGTTAAAATTTTTCCGCCTGAAATGGTGTATTTATCCAGAAATTAGTAAAACAACGACCGAAAATCTTTTTGATCTTTTAACAGATCAAAAATAAAAGAGAAAAACACTTAAGAAATACTGTGGCCGTTTTTCGCTGTTTTCTCAAAAAGTGGGCAACGTACGGGACTGAAATTTTTACAGATTACCTTTACTGTATCTTCCTTGATATTATTTTTTGTCCATAAATCTGTATTTCTTTGACAAAAATGATACTACCTTTAAACCATGGTTTCCCAAAGTAGACGTTCTTGCACAATAATCTTGCATATTGATATTCATCTGATAAAACTCTTGCATCGGTCACATTGAGTGTTGATTGTTGTTGAGTGTTTGATTTTTTACCTTTGTTTCGTCTTTGCTTTACAGGTGTGTCCCTTTAGGTGCAAATTTGTTTTAACTGTGCTCGCGTTTTGGTTTTGTTTTGGTCTTAAATGTGTTCCAATCATTTTATATTTTTTCAAAGATCGATTTAACTACATGTAAACGCAATCTCATTACATCTTTCAAATTCAAATTCGTGTGCAACTACATTAAATTATTTAAAGTATTATAAGCCTAATGATTGACTAGATTGCCAGTGTGTATGTGCGTGTGTTTCCACAGATCCAATTTGGTAGTACATGTTCGTGTAGGCCTACATGATTGTATGCATTTACGCGCATGGTATTTGGTGTTTCTTTCTTTTTCCACCATTATTGTTGGTAAGAGTGGCTCGTGTGTAAAGCACTCGCCTCTCACCAGCGTGGTCCAGGTTCGATTCCTGCTATAGGGGCACAGATTGGCAGTGGTATTGTTCGTGGGCACAAAATGAAACTGTCAACTGGCTAGCAGGGTCTGATGGTAGGTTCATGTGATGGGTGGCATCATGCTGTAGGATTGATAATGTAAATATCGAAAAATTGATATCTTGCACGGCCTTAATTTAAAAAATGTGCAGGTACGGAAATTAGCACATGAAGCTCCAAATCACGCGTTTTGTATGCATGGCGCGTGGCCAGTGACCCTGAATGTTATCGAAAAGAATCTGATAAGATTTGGGATAATTCCTTCAACTTGGAATAGATAAAGTGATACTGTGAATTATTGACTCTGAAACGCGAAGGTGAAGGCTGCTGTTTGAAATGTGACTTTACAGGTGTCGCTCGAATGTTGTCGTGTTGTGATGTGATGTCGTAGTCGTAGCTGTTTGTCGTTGGTATTTCCCCTGTTGATTGTGAGTGTCAAGTGCTGTTGCGATGATGCTGTTGTTACTGGTTCTGCTGTTGTCTATTGTTGCTGTCGTGGTCACCAGGGTGTCACGGTCGTGTGTTTTTTTTACTGACGGTTGTCGTGAGATGTCGTGGTTCGCCAAGTGTCTGCTACGTAACTTGTCATTTACTGTCACTAGTGTCGCTAATCAGCATCGTTTGATTATGTATATGGCCATTGTCATCTTTAAACAACAGACACTCATTATTAGTGTCATTTATTGTCTCATCACCGTTTTTCGGTTTGTAATGGTTGAAGTTAATAATTGTTTAGGCCTAATATCCTTCAGTGACATTGTCATGATATTTCAATGACATCTTTGTACAAATCAGAGTTGTCGAAACAGGCTACTTTCCCAGTGTGTTATTGTTGTTATTTTACAAATGTAGACCTTATTCGTGATATGAAATCGTTTTCTAGATCATTTTGCGATGTGATTGTATAAAAGACTGCGGTCTGGCACTGGGTCTTTCCCCCACAAATCATAACATCTAAATTTGGTTCATTTTATGTGCAATCTTGGAGTGCCTTTGTGCTAGTATTGTTTCGCTGTCTGTGTGGATTATAAACGGCATACCAAACCATTCATGGGTACCTTTGCAGCTGTCGTGGGTACTGAGGTCTATACCCTGTATGTGTGTTCACTGTATTCCGTTATCAGGCACTGATAAGTTACCTCTCTCCGTATTTGTCCCAACTTGTAGATCCGTGTGATTTGTCTGACCGGGAAGTAACACCGTTCTTAGGCTGGACTTTGCTCAGAACGGCGGGCTGCTCCCTATTTTTTTTTTCAAAGTTAACAATATTTCTCCCCGTGCCTTCTTAATACGGAGTCATATCAGTATTATTATTATCTGCAGCACACAAGAGGGCAAATACTGATAACATGCGTCACGTGATTTGGTTTATCTACGGTGCTTGCGCGTGTCGCGTGTTAAGCGTGCCGCGGCATTGGGAAGGGGTCCGTTCCCCGTGGTGTCTGTGGCTGGGGCCACGTGCGAGCCGTAAAAAGCAACCGCGCTCGGAGGTATAAAAGTTAAACTGCAGTGTCTGTGGTATAAAAACATGTATTAAAGCGTATACATGTAGCTTGCATGGGTACGGTGGTGGGTCTGTTATGGGGGTCTGCGGTTTGTCTGTGACCAG
Organism: Astropecten irregularis; assembly: GCA_963971285.1. NCBI lineage: Eukaryota > Metazoa > Echinodermata > Asteroidea > Paxillosida > Astropectinidae > Astropecten > Astropecten irregularis. Next base: position 11,211,643 of record OZ020260.1, on the reverse strand, counting down.
TGTCTGTACGGGGATGCGTCTGAGTGCCATCCCGGTAGTCTGTGCATGAGACTTATTGTTATGATAAGATAATTTTATGCTAAAAAAAATTCCCATTTTTTCCCTAATTGTGAGTTTCTTTTCGTAATTATGCACTTTGATTTTTGGTTCTCTTGTGAATATTTGGGTTGTTTGTAAATTGTAAATATTGATTCGATGAAAAGATAATTGATCGGTTGAACTAGGCCACATGGTTTTGTTAGTCGCTTCACGTGCGTCGTATAGGCCTTGGCCTATACCGATGTGAATCCATTGAGAAGGGCTATTTTGTGGCTCACCTACACCGTGTGTATCTTTATAGGTGGGGTGTGTTAGTGTGTATAATACGGCACGTGAGTAGGTTTTCCCTTGTTTTCGCTTGAAGCACCATGACACGGGGCATCGGGATTACATGGAAGCTGGGGTATTAAGGGCCCTTGCATGCATGGTATTCACACTGCCATTTCTACCCGTGCAGGAGGCCTGTTTGACAACCCCCACCTCTCACGGCTTGTTAGTTTGTGACAGTTAAGGAAGGTTTGATAGGAGAAGTCCGTCATTGCTCCTCCCATCCCCCTTCACCTTGTGTTTAATGGTGCAATTTGCCGACAATCTAGGAATTGTGTTTCCTTCTCGTGCTGACGCACGAGAGCCACGCGAACAAACAAAGACGGACCGGGGCCGCCCGTGGTCCAACCGCCGCTGGCACAGCCACAAAGCAACCCCACCGGAGCGGAAGACGCGCCGCGCGTGCCTGCTTCGACTTCATTGGGCCCGGACAAAAAATCCCGACCATTTTATGGATGTTTCTGCATTATTTGTGGCGATTCTGGGCAGCTGCAGAACGCCGGTCGGCAAGCGACCGAGCCACAGTGACGGGGCGAGAAGAATTGGCGCATCCGGGCGAAAACTGGCCTCATTGTGAGCGGGTCATGATGCTGGCTACCTCCTCGTGGCACACTAAAGAAGAGGAAAACCCGGGGTGGCGCTACCCGCTAAGCTTGGCCACAAATCGGTGTGATATGGGCGAGGCGTTTCTACAAAAAAGGGGGTGATTGTATATGTAGGGGCGCGTCCCTTTACTACTCAGGCGTGCCTGGCAGCTCAGACCTATAGCTACATACACACCACTGACAGGCCCAATACCCAATACTAACCCACTCAACCTGGTTCGACTCAAACTAAAACTCCTAGCATCAGACACGGCCGGGCAGGTGCGCTCCCATTGGCCCAGCGTGTCAAACAGGCAAAAACAAACACTTATATGTCTTTATATCTAGTTTTCAAGTGCATGTTTGGCAAACACTGATAAGTTTCTTTCTCTTCCCTTCTCTCGGTCTTTGTTTTGTCCTAGCAAACAACGAATTGGTGCCAAAATTATTCCTGTAATTGTACCCCTACCGATCCGCCAAGTGTCCGAGTCTGTTTCGTGCACTCGTAGAGTCCAAATCACAGATTATTATTTGGTTTCAAAAAACACAAGTCTGAATAATGCCATGATGTCCGAATCAGAAAAAAAGACCTGATTCCCCTCCGATATTTCAGGGTTCTTCTTCTCCCGATATGACTCTATAATACCGTACCTTCATCAAACATAGGCCTCAGTTCTCAACCACAGTTCCTTGTAAATAAGACGTTTTGTCAATTTTGAGTCTGTATTTGTAATTTCCTCGTTTTGTGCCCTAATTGTCGGGAAATCTCGTTTTCTAAATTGATGATACCTATTTGAGAAACCGTCAGCGTTCTTTGAGCCCCGTTGAGACGATTCACCCATAAGAGATCTTGTTCGAAACTTGAGGCTCATCTCAATAAAGAAAAAGAAAGAAAAGCAGTTGCTCGATCATGAGTTTGTGAAGAATTGACACTCGTATAGAGACGCACGGTGGCGCCCTTTCACATGTCCGAGAATGGAATGAGGTCTGGTTGAGGTCAGGGTCAGAGGTCATGACCTTTGTACGTAATTATACCCATACTCGTAATTATTATTTTGAAATATTACCAATTTGCAATTATTTCTTGTCGTAAATTATTACGTGTTCTCTTCAATATTTTCTTACAGTTGTTTTACCACTGTCAATAATTTGACATCATGTAATTTTGAGGCCAACTTCTTCTCTTTTGTGTCCATTGTTTTTATTTATCCATCAAAATTATGATTTCAATTTTCATGAAATTTTATTGGAGACTTAATCCTACTGCTAGACCTACTCCTATCGAATAAAGTGAATCTAAATTGTTCGTATCTCACGTACTCTTTACTTCTGGGGAAAACAATTCCGTATAGACTAATAATAAAGCCACGCTATCTGTTAACAATGCAAACATAATCCATGAACACAATGGAAGAATGTGTCCATTCTTCAGATATGGTAGGGGGAGGGGTTAGACTGGGAGTCCGAGAGCGAGGGGGCTTGGGGGACGCGTTCCTCCCCGGTCCTGCCTCGGTAAACTACGGTCAAACAGTTCCAGGCTTGTTCATGGCGTCTCTGTTCTATCCACGCTATTAATTATAGGCTATACACATCTCCGAATGTCATTGGTTATAAACGGGGAAAGGGGTATAGGGAGAAGGTATATGATTAATAATTATATATGCCGGTAGAATACCGAGCAGGCCCAACAGACGTTCGTTTCACACACGTCTCGGCAAATTTAAGATAAGTTGTTGTGCTTTCTCTGGCTTTATACATTATTAAACTGGAAAACTCAAAGGGTATAGACTTTGTCCGATAAGGAGGATTTTTTTTTGGCCGGGCCGAACTGGTTACCGCCTGATTGGAATTTACTCATTGCTTAGAAACAGGTGCGAGCGCAGGGACAGGGATTCTAAAACAAAGGGATTGCAGGACGTCAGGGAAAAGGGGGAAAGACAATAAGAAGACAGGCTCTCATATTTTTAAAGGAACAATTGATTATGTCTTTGTTTTGAAGTTGTTTTCTCCAAAATTAATATCGCCAATTGGTGGTAGAATGTCATCTTATGTTGTATTGATAGAAAGTATAGGATATACAGGAATATTGTATCCCTTATTTTATCGATTTATTAGTATTTTTAAGCAAACATAAAGATAAGCGATCCCTTTTTTGGTTGATGTAGTTGATGTAGTATCTCCATGTTATGGAGATATTTCAGATATTGATGGGTGTAAGGTCGGATACGCAGCGGGTAAATATGTCACAAAAGACCGGCCGCACTGACATAGAAATGACACAAATACGGCGCACGTTTAACATGGCGAAACCCTTAGGCAACCAAATACAATTTTCACACTCAAATGATGATGTAGTAGCAATTTGAAATGAAGTGACATGTCATTCGTTACGAAGGGTGGATGGGGCACAGTTTCACATAGTGAACGTGTCCAGGGGCCGATTTCACTTACGCTTTGCGATCATCACTAAAGCCAAAATCCATGGTACTTGGCGTATTATAGCAATGATCGCAAATGGTTATAGTGAAATCGCGGACCCCAGGGATTGATTTCACCAAACTCATCGTAACTTACTACCAATCGTATAGGACTTGTGATGCATTGCAGCCCTACATAGGATACGATGGGTTATCTTTCGTAACTCGAGTTACGATCGATCTTATAGGACTTCGTGGATTCGACCCTATAGGATAGCAGAAACAGTTACACTGATTTCCCAAGACGTTGCAATGGCAAAGTGTAAGTGGCAAATTGGTGGAGAGACAGAACGACACCGTGGTTATCGCATCACAGTAACTTTATATCACCATGCTATTAACGCGTACAGCTTGGGCCTTACTCAAAGCTCGGCTCGGGCTCGGGCTCAGGCTCCACCTTCATTTCGTGAATTCATTCTAATAATTATTACGGTTATCAAAATAGAGGCTTTTGCCTGCGGTTCGGAAGTAGATTCTCTGCTTTGAAAACGAAAACTATAAAAGCTTCGGCTTTAATGAAAAAGCACAACCTATATTTTCAGCATATGGATTACTGAGGCAAAGTCGGAGCCTGAGCCGGAGCCCGGCTTTTGGCCCTTGGATTCTTTGTTCGAAGTTTCTGAAGTTAGTTTGGCTCACTCAGGCTGTGAGGGCGTCCTTTACTATCTAGCGATTTATATATTTGGCCAAGTCAATTCATGTCTGTGCACTCAGAATCCCCGTCAAAGACATCTGTCTAAAGACACTCGTGGCGCACAAAACAAAGAACGAAAACAAAATAACAATTACAAAAACAATAACAAAGAACAAAGCCTTAAATGCAGCTACAAACAATTACACATGAATAAAGCTATAAACAACGAAACAATATGATGGACAAATCTACTGAACTAGGTACTAAGATACTAAAGATGCATCATCAACTAAGATAAAGATTTATTGATAAGGTGGGTTTTTAAAATTTGATTTGAACGAGGACAAGGAACCGGTATGTTGTTGAAGATTATATGGGATGATGTTCCATATGCGTGGTTGCACCCAAGTAAATAAACTCCAATAGACAACAGTGATAAATCCTTAGGCCTATACTTCAAAAATCATTTAAAAATAAACAGAACTCTCACAGTTGTTCAAGTTGCACAGAAAAATTATGATGAACATTTCACCTTTCATTTTCTGTTCATTTTATGGTGAGTTGACCATTGAATTTTTGAGATATACTCAGCTGACCACCCCTAAAACAAGGTATGGATCACTCCAGTCAAAGAAGCCATTTTCAAGAAAACATCCTTCTGCAAAGCGGCTGAAATAGACCCACTTTCTCACCAATTGCATCACAAAATGGTCACAAATGGAAGCTCAGAGTCCAGGCAGGAGGTCCAGTGCCATATTTCTTCAATCCCTCATTTTTATAGCTCTCAGAAGTCTTTTTTAAAATATATTGAGTGTTTAACTTTTATTAATGAGCGCGGCGGACGGATTTTGGGACTATTTACTTGGGAGCACCCCTATCCCCCCATGATCTATTAAAGAAAGTTCAAAGAAGCCGTATAAGTGCGCCCTCTGCATCTTAGCATCTCATCATGACAACTTCGGGGTTTTTTTTTTGTGAGTTTCAGGCCGGCCTATAAACTGTGTAATGATACAGTTTGTAAGTAGGAATGCGGGTATTTGACAAAAGATGGCGACAGGGACTGAATAGAATCATGGATAATCTACATGGACAGACTACAAGGCCCACAACAAAAGTAATAAATCACTCCGAATTTATCGTAACTTTCATCGAAATGTACACCCATTAGTTTATGATCTCGCCTAAGGGCGGTGTCCAAGTATGACACTTGGTGAGCGGGCCTACGTATATCATTAAAAAAACACCATATTATTCATCAAACTCAAAAATGAGACTGGCTACTGAAACTGACTTTTGAAATAAACTACCGTGGGCTCAGTTTGAGCTTATTCCTAAAAGAAAAAGGGACATTAGTTCCACATCAGCAGAAATTGTCAAAAAAAAACTAAGAGCAATTTCACTTTTTCCGCCCAGAAGTGATAGCGATCGGTAACCGACATCGGCGCGCCGAGGCCTGGGGCTATGTGCTCCAGCAACTGGAGCTGCTGTGAGTAAAAAAAAACCCATTATTTAGCCGGTGTTCGACTTTAACATCAACCTTATCCATTTTCCCCTTTTTGTGTAACCCCCTTTCTTTGATTCGGCATACTGGGGTGCGCGTGCGTATGTGTATTTATAGAATCATGCATTGATGCGATGGCTGTTCGCCGTGTATCAGGAAACAAACGGTATCGCTCAATACAAAATAAAATACCGTATGATTTGTACGAGGCAATTCGCTTATCGTTCATCATGTTCAACTGACAAGAAGGGGGTTCTTTTAACAATAGACCAGGGGGATGGGGGATGAGCCTTGGCCCGTCCCCCTGCCACGAGCTGGCACGCGAGCAGCTGCTTGTCCCCTTCTATTCACGGGGAAGCGAAGGACCCCCCCCCCCCCCTTCCCGGCTTTTTTTTTTTGTGACTGAACCTGTCCGCCTCAATGACGTGGGGGTGTTTTGTAGGGGGTTGTTGTGGGGGAAGGTCGAGGGTATGTACCGCTTGTCTCGACCGGGCCGGGGCTGGTCGGGACGTCCCCCTCGCCCCGGCGTGGCTCCTCAGCGATACCCGCATGCAGCCGGTGTTCTTGTTTTGTTTTGTTGTTTTGGTTGTTTTTATCTCTCTTTTTTCGGACTCTGCTTTTTGTTGTTATCTTTTCAGTTTGTTTAAGCACAATGTATACAGATGACGTTATGGATATTAAACATCATAGCCACGTGACCTGAGGGAGGGGGGGGGGGGTTAAGTGAGGTGTGGCGGCTTTTTTTTTTTTTTTTCCCTGGTGAACTTTTACTAGCCGTTTCAGGGAGAACCATGCCTGCCTTACATTTTTATTTAACGGTGTGACACAAAATGATGTGTAACTTTTTTGAGTTAAATGTACCTTTTATTCCCTCCAATTTAAGATCTTAATACCCTTACTTCAATCAAAGACTCAACTGGAAAAGTGAACATTAATGTTTGTTTGTTTATTTGTTTGTTTGTTCGTTTATTTCTTCATTTGTTTGTTTATTTCTTTCTCTATTGGGATGTTTATGTTTTTTATTTTCTATTTGCTATTGTAAACTGTTTTCCAGTGAGAAATTAGCGGGTATGGCATCTGCACTAGTGAGCAGGAGGTCGTGGGTTCAAATCCCACCTGAGCTAGCGCATGAGTTTTTCGTGCGCTCTCAAAAAGCATTTCGTGAAATAATTATTTCGGGTAATACATTATTTGCAGTGAGAAACTTGTCTGTTTGTTTGGGTGTTTGTTGTTTGGTGTTTGTTTTTGTCTACAAATTAAGATATTACCGGAGTTAAAGGTAATATCATACTTTGGTTTTTGTCAAAAAAAATTCAGATTCATGAGCAAAAATATAAAGGAAGATACAGTCACAGCCATCTGTGAAAATTTCAGTCCCATTATGGTGCCCACTTTTGGAGAAAACCGCGAAAAACGACCACAGTATTTCTTAAGTCTTTTCTCTTTTACTTTTGATCTTTTAAAGATTAAAAATAATTGTGGTCATTGGTTTTACTCTTTTCTTGATAAATACAGCATTTCAGGCAGAACAATTTTTAACGCTATGTTTCTACCATCATCATCTTCATACCATGTTAGTTATAGGTAAATCTGTGAACATTTCTTCAGAATGCTACCAAAGGATGATATACTACCTTTAAGTTGTTGAAGAAAGATCAAGTTGATATCCGCTTCAGTTTTATCTACGAGTGAAAACGTTTTTTGTCATCTTGAATTTCTTTCATTCTTTTTCTTTCATTGTGGCATGTCCTCAAAACAATCAAATTCAAATCTCGAAAAATGTTGTTGGGAATCACACGCCATCATTTCATTCTTTACACCAAAACATTATAAGTTGATAAAGAGATTGCCAGGGTAAAACACAGCGATATGCATCGCACGTACAGAACATGATTTCATGTCATTTTGTTTCTTTCCACCCAATCCATCATGATTTTGTTTCTTCTTTCATACCGTAATGCTCCGTTGAACGACTCTAGAAAAGTCGCCCGAGACAGCCATTTTGATGTATGGTTGCTGGGGGAGTGGAGAGAAAAAGAACCCCGCAGTTTGCTTGGTCGGCTTGGTGACAAAAGCTTTGAGATGTTGAGGCGACGTATGCAGCGCAAACACTCATTATCGACTTTTGGAATAGACGGACAGCCTGCACGGTTCCCACACGAAAGAAATTTATAATCATAAATGAAATAATGTTGATAATGATAACAATAATAAAGCAGAGAACTGGGCACACTTTCAGTCTAACATCCGTGCATCTTAATTCGGTGCACGCGGTTGTCTGTGTGTTGGTCAGCATGTCTCTTTGTACATGTGTTCTCTGAGTGCTTGTGTGGTGTAGGTTTTGTCCGTTGTCAAAGGATTGTTGTTACCTTCTCGACGATGCAGTTCGTGTTTGGATGCATTTTGGTTGGTTGGATGATAGTTGATTGTTTGTGTGTTGGTTTGTTGGTTGGCTGATAGATTGATTGTTTGTTGGTTTGTTGGTTTGTTGGTTTGTTGGTTGGCTGATAGATAGATTGTTTGTTGGTTTGTTGGTTGGCTGATAGTTGATTGTTTGTGTGTTGGTTTGTTGGTTGGTTTGTTGGTTGGCTGATAGATAGATTGTTTGTTGGTTTGCTGGTTGGCTGATAGATGGTTGTTTGTTGGTTGGCTGATAGATTGATTGGTTGATTGTTGGTTTCATTGTTGGTTTGCTGATAGATTGATTGGTTGTTTGTTGGTTGTTTTGTTGGTTGGCTGATAGATTGTTTGTTGTATGTTGGTTGTTTGGCTGATAGATTGATTGTTTGTTGGGTTGCTGGTTGGTTGGCTGATTTATGGTTGGTTGTTTGTTGGTTGGCTGATAGATTGATTGGTTGTTTGTTTGTTAGTTGGTTGGTTGGCTGCATTGTTTAGATGTTGGAATATATGAACATCCTCGGAGTACGGTGTTTTAGTTTTTGGTTTGTTCGTCGTTCTTTTTGTTGTCTGTTTGTATGTTGGTTGGTTTGCTGGTTGATTGGTTGATGGCCAAGTTGGTTGTTTGTTTGTCTGTGTGTTGTGGTCGTGCGTCACCACTTCCTCCCCGTGCTTTCGCTCCACATGTAACCAATTCAATTAGATAACCTTAATTATCAACGCAAACCGATTATCATTACATCTCTCTTCATATCATGTCGATCCTAGAAGCAAAAAAATAAAATCATAGTTCAGTTGGTAACCATCCGAGCGTACGGATGTCATTACGCCACTCGAAAGGCTCATAAATAATAATAAGCAGCGCGCAGCCGTTGGTTCTCTTCACAAACATCATCGCTCCGTGCGATGGAGCTCTCTTGCCGTTCGATGTATCGATTCCTTGTATTAATCGATTCTCAACTCTCAATCAAATCTCATATGATATTGTTGGAGTATATAGGGGGCATTATTATTAATTGAAACCAGCGCTGCGATTCAACAAACACGGCATGTGGTGTGAGCGGTGTATGTGTTATACTTGAAGTTTATCGATTCTTCCCATCAAGCTAGACGGGGGGAATAATTGTGGCCGACGGCGTGACTGACTTTCCCCCTTCACTTCTCTCTCTCTCTCTTTCGCCCGTTTTAATTTTTCTTGTTGAACATGGGAGTGGAATTCTGACACCTGATGGTAACTTTCGCTTCAGCTTCGTGTATTATTTTCATGTCTTGAACTTTAATGCCCTCGGTGATTGTTAATTGGTATCCCTGGTCATTGTCTTTTTGTCCGTCCCTGGTAATGCCTTGGTGTCCCTTGTCATTGCCTTGGTGCCCCGGTCATTGCCTCAGTGCCCCTCGTCATTGCCACAGTGTCCCTGGTCATTGCCAGTGTCTCTCGTCATTGCCACAGTGTCCCTCGTCATTGCCACAGTGTCCCTCGTCATTGCCTCAGTGTCCCTCGTCATTGCCACAGTGTCCCTTGTCATTGCCTTGGTGCCCCGGTCATTGCCTCAGTGCCCCTCGTCATTGTAGTGTCCCTGGTCATTGCCCCGGTGCCCCTGGTCATTGCCTCAGTGCCCCTAGTCATTGCCTTGGTTGCAGTGGCCATTGCCTCGGTGCCTCTGGTCATTGCCTTGCTCTTGCTGCCCCTTTTCATTGCCTTGCTGCCCCTTGTCAAATTGCCTTGTTGCCCCTGGTCATTGCATTGCTCTTGCTCCCCGTTGCCATTGCCTTGCTGCCATGGTCATTGCCTTGCTGCCCCGGTAATTGCCTTGCCGCCCCTGTCATTACCTCAGTGCCCCTGGTCGTTGTCTCAGTGCCCCTGGCCATTGCCTTGCAGCCGCTGGCCATTGCCTTGCTGCCCCTTGTCAGATTGCCCTGGTGCCCCTGGCCATTCCCTCAATTCCCCTGGTCATTGCATCAGCGCCCCTTGTCGTTGCCTCGATGACCCCGGTCATTGTAATAATCGTATGACACTCCGAATCAAATTACTGCTATTTCTTCCAAATGACTTGACTTTGCTTCGTGTGTTTTATGTAGTAACTGCCTGATCTGCCAATTAGATTCACTATACCATATGCAAACCATGTATGACATGTACATGATGCCATTATGGGTTGTATATTGTATGCTCCTTGATGGATGTTTCCATATTGTCAGGTGTCTTTGCTTATGTTTACCAGTATGAAGCCACGCAACGCACGGGTTTGCGTTGTGGCTATGGTATCTTGGTATATGCAGGATACAACGCAAAAACCCCCAGATGTGTTCGTTAGGGAAATCATAACAAAGGGAGGAGTCTCTCTGTGTTTCTTTATTTGTTTGTTTGCTTGTTTGTTGTTTGTTTGTTATTAATTAATAACCATATTCCAGTCTCTGTGTGTGTTTATATAGAGAGACATTATCAATTGAGTGAATGAGAAAAAAAAATCGACGGAAAAAAAAAATCGTGCGAAATTTTGCCGAAGTCGCCACCTGTGGTGTGTGGCCTCGTCATAATGGACCTTTTCTTACTCGCTTGTGCCGTGTTGATAGGGAAAAAAGGCCTCAATATTACTGAGGTGTATACGGGTATGGTTAATTTATTATCTCGGTATATAGCACTGCATTTTATGGTTGGGTCTTGATTGGGGGCTGGCTGTGTGATGGAGGTGTGAGTTGAGATGCATGTTGTGCAGGAACGATCGTGCCTATATCGCTATATACCTCCTCTCTGTTGTATACATGATAATGTGTGTGGGTTTTTTTTATCATCATACAAGTCATGGCCGTCTGTTGCAAGAGAACTGCCAAGGGTAGACGAACAAAATACGTGACTTGCTCAATTAACTCGCTATGGCCAGTGTGGGTTGCGGTCTACCAACTCTGAGCAGCACGACGACAAACCTAACGGCTCTTATAGAATAAATATAGGTCATACATCGGTTACACAATGGACAAATACAGCCAAGCATCATCGTGTGCATTTTTAGGAACGATTTTTTAAAGCTTGACTTGCTGCCAGCGATGACAAAATAATGGTTAAGGCTTGTTTGTTATGCAATATGAGAGCCAACTTGTCATTTCTGTTCTCATTTTGCGCGGCAGTCGGACTAGAGACGAGTCTATGAAGAGTTCCATTCATAGAGGAAATTTTTTTCCCAAACCTCGGCTCCGACTCTTAAATCCATTCTAAAATAACGGGTATCAAAATAGAGGCTTTTGGCTGCGGTTCGCAAGTAGATTCTCTGGTTTGAACAAGAAATAGAGTTTCATCTTCAATAAAAAAAAACACACAGAGACGAAGCCGGAGCCAGAGCCGGAGCCGAGGTTCGGTTAAAAGCCCCATGTACAACATACAACATAAAGCCTGCGTCATAAAGTCAAAGGGTGCTATAACGACTCAATTTGCAACTTCCATTGCGCTTGTTCACCAAATTGGCACTTTGTACACTAACGTGTTGCCCGCTTTTACGAGGCCAGTTCTTTCAGTTTCCAAGCTAAAAAAAAAAAAAAAAAACGGGACAAAATTTTATCAGAGAGAAAAATCGGTCAATACACGGGTTTAGTAAACACTTCGGCGGCCATCTTAGATTTTGATCGCAACTTCAAAACGAGGCACTTTCACGCATGCGCACTTTTCGAAGTGTAAACCCGTGTATGGGAGACTTTGGAGAATCGGTCTTCAGTACGCACGTGCGCATGCTCACAATTGCGTGCGCGTGCGCTGTTGACTTGAACACCAGTTCTTCAAAGTCTCCCTTTTCTCTTCGAAAGTTCAACCACAGAAAGCCTAGTTTGTGATCTATAGCACCTGATGGTAACTTCGCTTCATCTTGGTGTATTGTTTTCATGTCTTGAACTTTAATGCCCTTGGTGATTGTTAATTGGTGTTCCTGGTCATTGCCTTGGTAAGTTGGTATCCCTGGTCATTGTCTTTTTGTCCGTCCCTGGTAATGCCTTGGTGTCCCTTGTCATTGCCTTGGTGCCCTGACCATTGCCTCGGTGCCCCTGGTCATTGCTTCAGTGCCCCTAGTCATTGCCTTGGTTGCAGTAGTCATTGCATTGATGCCCCTAGTCATTGCCTTGGTTGCAGTGGTCATTGCCTCGGTGCCTCTGGTCATTGCCTTGCTCTTGCTGCCCTTTTTCATTGCCTTGTTGCCCCTGGTCATTGCCTTGCTCTTGCTCCCCGTGGTCATTGCCTTGCTGCCATGGTCATTGCCTTGCTGCCCCTTGTAAATTGCCTTATTGCCCCTTGTCAAATTGCCTTGTTGCCCCTGGTCATTGCCTTGCTCTTACTCGCCGTGGTCATTGCCTTGCTGCCCCGGTAATTGCCTTGCTGCCCCTGTCATTGCCTCAGTGCCCCTGGTCATTGTCTCAGTGCCCCTGGCCATTGCCTTGCAGCCGCTGGCCATTGTCTTGCTGCCCCTTGTCAAATTTTTACGAGGCCAGTTCTTTCAGTTTCCAAGCTAAAAAAAAAAACGGGACCAAATTTTATCAAAGAGAAAATTGGTCAATACACCGGTTTACACTTCGGCGGCCATCTTAGATTTTGATCGCAACTTCAAAACGAGGCACTTCCACGCATGCGCACTTTTCGAACCACAGAAAGCCTAGTTTGTGATCAGTTGTCATGATTTTACTCACTTTATTCGTTGCATCATGCATTCCCAAATGTAATTGTCATTAAAAATAATTTTGTGGCAATCAGTTTAAGACATTTTTGGCGTACGAACGTAATGTGCTCTAACCTCATAGTATGAAGAAATAATGAATTACCTCAGTAATTGTCAAAATCCTTGGCGGCCATCTTAGATTTTGATCGCAACTTCAAAACGAGGCACTTCCACGCATGCGCACTTTTCGAAGTGTGAACCCCTCCATTGTCGAAGACAATACACGGGTTTACACTTCGGCGGGTTTGATCGCGACTTCAAAACGAGGCACTATCACGCATGCGCACTTTTAGAAGTGTAAACCCGTGTATTGAAACAGTTTTCCCGAGCTCCGCTGTATAACTCCAAGTCATATGCAAATTAGGCTTGCCCTTCACCGACTTGGATGAGCACTGCATACTCAGTGCTTGTGGGTACACATGAAAAAATCATGCGCTGGGTCAAGTAGGATTCCAACCCACGACCTACTGCTTACTAGTGCAGATGCCATACCGCATAATGCCACCTAGCTAGGGTCAGCGGGGTGAATCGAATCCAATATTGAGGCGGGTACCGCAATTTATCATTACTCCAAGTCAGTATAGAGCATTGTCGAACAACATCATTTGTATACTTTGGAGATTTCTAAAAAATCATAGTAAAGCAGTTTTCGTTTCTCTTTCTTTCATTGATTACCAAAGGTTAGGGGCGGGGCGGTGTCCAGTTGCCGGAGGAGGGTACGTTATTTGATCTCAGGCATTGACGTGAAAGATGAGGTGGCCTAAAAACGACTGATCTAACAGGTAGGCTAAGTGAATTAATATGCATCAAAAGAAAAATGTTATTTTTGCTCCTTTATATAGTTACCATAGAAATACGACGATGAATGAGTAATTTGAACGCATCTGAACAGTCTATTTGAATCAGGCTATTGATTAAGACGACATGTAGTTGCAGATTACCAGCAATTTTTTCCCGACGTATGGTGCAATGGCATTCGTGACTGGTATTCGGCGCAAATATTGGTTAGGATTTGTAATGTATTTACGGGTTTGTGTCGGTACATATTCTCAATTAGTGGAAAGTTCGATTCTCGGTCATTTTTCCCAGTAATTATGAGCTAAATTGTCATAGTGTTTTGCTGATACAAACACTGATACACCCGCGTGTGGTGGGGAGCTGTGTGGTTTGGCGTGTCCAACTCAAGGTCTTGTGGTCAATCTTCTGATCGTGGGTTCGAATCCAGCCATGGGCTTGCGGTGCTTGCATCCTTGGGTAAGACGCTTTGTCGCATAATTATGGCTCCTCAATGCCCAGGTGTTAATATTGTTGTACCTGCTATAGGGTAGAGATGACTGTGTGGTTTAATTAGCCTCTGTGCACCTTCATGGGTTGTATACTTCCCAGGAATGTTATTGCCCGATAACCAGGGATAATAATACATCTGTAATGAATTTTAATCGAATTTTAAAATGAAAGGCGATTCTTCCTATACGCCTGACGCTTTTTTTTTTGCTTGGACATGATATGAAATCGAATGACTGTTTTGAGGTGCCTTGCAGTTTCACGCGAAATGGAATGACGCAGCGTTTAAATTGTCCGCTCAATTGCCGAAAATGACCGGGAAAACCTTTGTTTTCCATGGAGAGCTGATTGTAGAATGTTGCCATCTTTTTTTCTGCTGAACGGTTGACCTCGTATAAAAGAGAGTGTGTAGTGAGTTGTCATGGGAATCGGTGGACTTGTTTTCAGCCCGTTTATAATAATAACCGATATACTTGAGCGCCATCACGTGACAGAGTCGTAGAGAAAATGATATTGAGTTGGTTGTACATGTACATCATCAATGTGTGTTTAATATCCAATGTTTGCTCTTAAAATAAATAAATAAGGTGACGGCATGTGTGTTTGACACAGTGTGCATGTTGATCGAAATCACATGTGTGTCTTCCAAAAACGAGACCGCATTTTTGTGCACACGAAGCTTTCAATATCTAGTTATTTCTTCTTTTTCTCCTATATTTCTCTTGCTCTTTTTTCTTATTGATTTATTTTCAGTGTAATGAGGCGTGTGTGGTATCGGGGTCGATGCGAGTGCATCCTCCACAATAAAGCATTGTTTTCTTTTCGTCAGAAAGAAAACAAGATCTCATCGTTTTGTGCACGGAATGACGGCGTGTTCCCGTGTACAACCACACGGCATGTACAGCGCAATCAATACATTAATTATATCTGGCTTCCAAAACCCTTGCCTGCTTCGTAACCTATGGCAACTGAATTTTACGCGCCAAAAAGCAAACACGGTGTGGACACGATTTTTCGCTAATTTCTTGTCTTTCTTTTTTTTATTATTGATATTTTCAGACACGTGGCTTAAAAGAACAACTTAAAAAAAAGATTGGAAATCTAAAATGTTACATAATTTATATGACACGTATAGAGCCCTGACTTATTGTTTGATTTCTATTAGTGAAATGAAAAGTGACGGTCGGACGACGCCAAGTATTGTCCTTGCAAATCCTAAGTATCTGTAATTGAATTTGAGTATTGCTACTTGGCGCGAGAGTTACACCACGGAACGTGTTGTATAGCAGGTGTGACTGAATTAGCACTAGGCGCTGCCTAGGCTAGGCGACACGGCACATTGGCTAACCTTACGCGTCATTGGGTAAAGAACAAGGTACAGATATCAAGCCTTTTTTTCACCCCTGCTGTCGACGACGCTATTGCTGGAAGTCCAAGCCAAGCGTCGCAATATATGCAACAGCATTTTCTCTGTCCAATTTCATTTTCTCCTCTTCAACAGAAATATAAGGTGGGAAAGACTGCGCGGTGTAATAAGTCACGTATCGGCACGCTCTCTTGGCTGCGGCGCGGGGCCCCATGCTGTGCACAATTACTCAATTGCAAATTATATGCCCGTTCCCCTTTTCTGTTTCTCTGTTGGCTATTTCGCTGGTGCCCTTGCCAGCAGACGTTATACTTCTCCACAGCAAAATCACACCGGTATCAGAGCTTACTGCCCAAAATCTCTGGCTGCGACTGCAAATAACACACAATCTATGTGAAACGGCTGCAGCCACTGGCTAGTGGCTGCCATAGGTGTGTGTATATTCAATTCACAGCCGCAGCCATAGATTTGGTACACGGCCTTAAGATTTCTCCCCGAGCTTTGAACGCCGGACTACCAGCTAAAAAAACCGGCATGCCATTTTTAAGAATGCAATTGCTTTTAATAGACAGTTTTGTGAAGCAAAAAAACACATTTTCTGCCTGGGCAGTCTTTTCTTATGAAATTAGTCTATGGTAGCAACGTGATTTGCACACAGTGCTCGTAATCAGCACACTGCATGGGGGATGGGGCCTCCGTGTAGCAATGAAATCGTGCCCATTTGTTAAGCGTGAAGGCTTCTATACACTCAGTTGTTATACACTACAGGAATTATTTGGTTACAAACCGCGTTGTTCTTTGAAAAAAAGAAGAAAAAAAAATCAATTGCTAACAGCGACAAGCGTTTCCCGAGCTGAAAGTTTTATGTTTAAAAATGAGACTTTTGTATACTATAAATGGTTGTGCGTGCTGTTGTGATACATGGAAACGGTGATTCGCTGCTTTATTTCAGAGACATTATTATGTGGGATTGAACGTACGGGAGAGGTGTAAAGGAAATGTCATACTTAGTTTCTGTCGAAGAAATGCAGATTCATGGGCAATAATATCAACTAGTGACAGATACAGTAACAGTCATCTGTGAAATTTCCAGTCCCATACGGTGCCAAATTAAAAAAAACCCAAAAAACAGTGAAAAACGGCCACGGTATTAAAAAAAATCTTTTCACGGTTATTTTTGATCTTCCGAAGATCAAAATTGGTTTTGGTCATTAGTTTTACCTTTTTTTGTATAAATACTCATTTCAGGCAGAAAACTGAACGGTATGTTTCTACCATCACCATCTTTATACCCAGTATTAGTTGTATAGGTAAATCTGTGGGGATTTCTGTTTCGGTATGCTACCAAAGTATGATAGTACCTTTAAGAGGAGAGAGGGGGGGGGGGAGATGACAACGGGCCACGGCCATGATTTTGATAGTCTCACGCTGATGCAGCAACTTTTGGCCGTCTGTGAAAAAACACTTTATTGACCTTTACGAAATGAGGCTTTAGGCGAGGCTTGGAGTTTATTTTTGCTACAGCCATTTTGTGTCCTAAATGGAATGAAGGGCTTGAGATACATGACGAAGCTGGAGCCTTTTTTCGGCTTCGTCATGTGGCCCAATGGCGGTATGGCGAAACAAGTTTAAGCCTAGCCCGTATGAAGTCTGGGGTCGATTTCACCAATTTCATCGTAACTTACTATCAGTTTATCGTATAGTACACTTATGATGCATTGTAGCTCTATAGAAAGATATGCCCCTACGATGTGTTTTCCTTCGTACTCTAGTTACGATCGATCGTAAGGCTTCGTGAAATCCACTCCTGGTTTCGTAAAAGTCCCGTGAACACAAAAGTTATACGACAGGGGTCAGTGATCTGGGGCCATTTTCACGAAGCTGCTAAGCACAAAAGTCTGCTTAGCACAAAAATGTCTTGCACAATAAAACAAACCACCGTTAGAAATTCCATTTGATATTCATGGTCAGCGAACAACAGCCAAAGAGCAATCACAAGTGATACACAACACATGGACATTTGGTTGCTAACCCTGTTTTTATTAAGGCAGAAATGTCATGCTTAGCACATTTTTGAGCCAAGCAGCGCCGTGAAATTGGCCCCTGCACATTGTCTTGTCTTCCAGTGATTTGAAACGGGCGCCCCCTATCGGTAATGCACGAAGCTGATAACTCATTGACATTACTGGCTGTCAATAGTGTTGTGTCAATGCAGCCTCGCTCGCTATAATAATACACAATCTCATTCACTCAGAAACCGTATCAGTTTTACGTACAGAATCATGTCTTGTTGTTATTATTAGATAAATTGGGGAATTTAACCCACCGTAAACAAAGAAGAATGCAGATACAGGCAATTTTGTCTACTTTGTCTCGTGATTTTGTTATCATAACAGAGTAAGGAGTGCAAAAATTAATATTTGAAATTTTTAATCGGAGGCAGCACGCAAGAGAGCGGAGATCAAACTAATATGGGCGAGTTTTATTAAATTGCTCTACATACTTGGGTAAATACAGGCAATTTTACAGCGCCCTTCACAGTTTGTGTGGATATAGGGCCTATAGCTCGCCAGGAAGCTAGGTAACTTCACTGTTGACTGAGCAGAGTGAATGGCTTGACCTTAACCGTGGAATATAATGGGCATTGCTGGCACTGCCGTGTGCACGCACATCCCGTCCCCCACTGCCACAGATGAAAGCACAGAATCAGGCGTGAATTATCTCATTTTTATTGGTTTTTCGTTCGGGGCGCGTGCTCTGCCCGCCCCCGTGACGGAAATACCTTCGGGGTGCACCCAAGTAAATAGTGCCAAAATCCGTCCGCCGAGCTCATGAATAAATGTTAAGAACTCAATATATTTTAAATAAGAGAGTTGTGAGAGCTATGAAAATGAAGGATTGAAGAAATATGGCACTGGACCTCCTGCCTGGAATCTGGGCTTCCATTTGTGACCATTTTTGATGCAGTTGGGTGAGAAAGTGGGTCTATTTCAGCCGCTTTGCAGAGGAATGTTTTTTTGAAAATGGCTTCTTTGACTGGAGTGATCCATACCTTGTTTTTGGGGTGGTCAGCTGAGAATGAGTATATCTCAAAAATTCAATGGTCACCCTACCATAAAATGAAAAGAAAATGAAAGGTGACATGTTCATCATCATTTTTCTTTGCAACTTGAACAGCTGTGAGAGTTCTGTCTATTTTTAAATGATTTTTGAAGTTGGAAGATTTACCACTGTTGTCTATGGGAGTTTATTTTACTTGGGTGAAACCTTCGCACGCGCGTGGAAGATTGGCTCCCTGCATGGTTTCCGAGCCTATGCCGTTTGGGGAGGCCTGGTTTGTCGCCTCGGCGTGCGACTGCGTACCAGGGCAAACCCATCCTGACTACTAGTCAACCATGCAGTCATGCTGGAAGTGTCTTCATCCTCGCATTGATGAAAATCAATGTGCTGTGATAGGCCATAGTCGTTTGTTGGTCAAATAGGGAGGAGTGTGGTATAGCATCCTTGAACATGTCTATTGTAATATCAACATGCGGACACTATTAATAATGATTGGTTTCATCGCATCTATACAGACAAGAATTCCTGGGGTATCGAACGAATATGATGCAACAGGATTATTGTGCAGGGCATACATTGCGCTTGAACGCACGTCCGGAAATTGGAAGCAAGGAGCTCGATGGATACCATACCGTGCAATTTCCTGGCGGTATGGTCAGGCCTGGCTCGGTACTGGCTGCCTATGAAACAATGTGAGCGTGTTTGGGAGAAAAAAAGAAAGGACGTTTGACGTGGGGAATATTGAAATACCGATAAAACTACGTTCATAAATTTGTTCACTAAGAGCTCAATTCACAGTGCAAACAATGTGAACTAACTGTGGATGTGGGCCAAAAACCAGCATCATTTACTGTAATCAAAACTCTGTATTGTTATAAAACTCAACCTGTCTATCATTGTTTGTGCTAAAAGATATTATAGAAAACAAGAGGTTTTTACACCCATAATTTAGCACCCCACTTTTCGCGACGAAAAACCTTGCTTACGTCACAATCCCCAATGCAGAACGCCACGCAGTATATACTGTGGTGCGAGCCTATACTAGTATACTAGAGGTCTATAGGTGACGTCACACGCTATTGTTGCATGGATCGGTTCCAAGGGGGACTTTTTTAGGGGGCGTGGCATACACGTACTGATTTTGTAACTTTTTTGGTCAAAATTAAGCATACATAGCAATATAAATGTATATAGTCATGAATTATGTATTAAAGGTAGTATCATACTTTGGTAAGAAACCAAAACAGAAATGTTCTCAGATTTACGTATAACTTACAGGGTATGAAGATGGTGGTGGTAGAAACATACCGTCAACAATTTTCCGCCTGAAATGGTGTATTTATCCAGAAATTAGTAAAACAACGACCGAAAATCTGTTTGATCTTTTAAAGATCAAAAATAAAAGAGAAAAGACTTAAGAAATACCGTGGCCGTTTTTCACTGCTTTCCCAAAGGTAACGTATGAGACTGAAATTGTCACATATGACTGTGACTGTATCTTCCGTCATATTTTTGCCCATGAATTTGCATTTCCTTGACAAAAACCAAAGTATTATACTACCTTTAACGGCTACCCGCGATCAGTTTTCTACATCTTCTTAATAAATATTAGGTATCTCCAAATCCTTGCTTTCCCTAAATTTCTAGAAATTTCTTGAACCATGGAGAGCTATATTGTGCGCGCGCTTACCCAAAACCCTTAACCAATTAAAATCTCCAGGTCTTTCTATATTTCCCAAATCCATTCCCTCCCCCTCCTTTTTTCTTTTGCATTTTTTTGTCGTTCATTACCTCATTAATTATGTAAAGACAGCCATACAATCTAGATCATAATTAAATCATGGCGGGAAAGCTGCAGTCTGGCTTGGTACAAGTCTCGCTGTATTATTATTACACACATACAGACGGGGTTAATTAAACTCTACAGTCAACCATAGAGAAACCTCAGGTGTTCGTTTTTTTGCCGAAGGAGATTTTTTTAATTGCCAATTTGCAAGAATTCCCTACACCCTAAGCTTTTAATACGTGTGGTAGCAATTTTAGAAATGCTGAATATTTTGCAGTCGATTTATTGATCGTCTTGTGTATGTTACCACGTGAGAGCGCCAAACTTCCTGGAAATGAAGCAGTTTATGAATTTTTGTCATGTTTTTGGTGAGTTTTTTGTCCTTCGACAAAAAACGCCTGCGTCCGTTTTTGCCAGATATTTCTAACATCGAATCAGCTAATCCATGTACATGTTTTAATAGTTAAGAATTGTTATGGGTATTTCACCAATACTTTTAAGTGACTGCATTGCGTGAAAACTTCAGATCTACTTTAATTAAAACCATTCTCATGTTGTCAATTTGAATCTTTCAAGCAGAGTGTACACTGAATTTCGTTAACATTTTCGGTAACATGCTGCCCAGTTAGGGCAACACACCTGGGCAACACGACTCTGGGCCCTGTGTACACTAGCAACATTTGGCCAACATGTTACCGAGATGTTGCTGCGACATGTTACCCAACTCGCTTTGCTCGGTGTACACTGACAACATTTTCAACAACAAGGTGCCTGGGTAACATGTTAATACCGAGATTGTTACCGAAAATGTTGACAGTGTACACCCTGCTTCATTTTCGCCAAAATTCGACACAATGGTGTTGTTGTCGTTGATGCTGCTATTGTTTCCATCTTCAAAAAACTCTTTATCCCCCGTATCCATGCAGTAACCGCCATGGACAAAATGGACATAAATTGGACATGTTGCATTTTCGTTCCCCTCAGAGGAATTACAAGAAACTACATGAAGATATCAAGTATATACCCTTTATTGTTTCGAAGCGGTTTGCGGTTTCTGAGAATAGTGCATGAATACGATCAGTCAAAATGGCAATGTACAACAACACGCTGACATTAAAATCTTAACAAAAAGCTTCGCAGTGCATAAACGTATGCCCAAGAGCAAGGTCAAGTTCGCCTATAATGTTGATAGATTCATCAATATATTTTTTTACTTGGGATGCGGGCTGGGTAGGATGGGTAGGGGTATAGTCAGACATGGGTGCAACTAATCCACAGTAAAGATGGGTCAATATAGACAGTTGATGAATTTAATTTACGTTTCCTTTACATGTGCTCTTATTAACACAATGCCCTTTGAAGTACCAACGCGGCGACACTGGTTAGGAATTCGTTCCTTTATATCAGTCAGCCTTAATCATACAGAGGATGTCCTTATATGTGGTCACTTTCTTGTTGCATTGTTTCGCTGTTTAAAAACAAAAATCGATTTCTTGGATAACGGGCCTCGTGCAAGGGGGGTACAATTTGCTCCCCGGCCCCGGTGTCGCGCACCGGGCGCGCGCCGCCTGTAACTGTGGGCGAATCTTGCATTCATTACGGCTGGTGAAGTTGTTGACGGCTGTGGGTCGGCAGGCGCGCCGCACGGTATAGCGCACACTGCTAACCCCAAGAAAAAAATGTCAGCTGCCTTTTGTATAAGAATGAGCAAAAAAATCTACAAAAAAACTTACTTTATCACTTCTAGTGGATTACGGTGGGATGTCGCTGGTTTGTTTGTTTTGTGTGGTTTTTGTCTGTCCTTTGTTTTGTTTTTTGCTTTCTATTTTTTAGATCGATTGTTATTTGATCTTTTTCCGAGGAAGCCTCAGTCCTTCCTGATGAAAAGCTAGTTTTTTTGTGTTTATTTGTTTCGGACCTTTAAACTTTGTCTGTAGTTAGTTTTAAAACAAACTATTTTCCTTCATTAGATATCACAGGCCCTTTAATTATAAGCTTGAAGAAAATTAATACAAATACGTGTTTTTTATTATTGTAGAGAATAGATAATGTAACCATCAATATTGTCCTATATGCGTGCACAAGCGTAGCATACATACTGTGGACTTCACGACAAAGGACGTCCACATAATGCAGGATCCCAAGACGTTATGTGGACTCGCACACGTCCACGTAATTGTTTCAATGCTAACGAAAATGCCAAAAGGAGACATTTGCAATGTGTCTTTATCCGTCGCAAATTGAATTTTATCATTCAAGGGATATTCGGTCCAAATTTCATCATGAAAAGATGGGTACGGTCAAAATACCAATGGTTTAAAGATGTCCATTTGGTCAGTACATGAAAACAAAGGAAAGTCCACATAAGGTATATGCAAAACAAACATAATGTGTGTGCATTGTGTGTGCAAGGGAGGAGGGGGTTCGTTGCATTTGAAGCGTAGTTTTGTATCACCGGTCTATTTCATTTTTGTTGTTTATTAATTACAGAAATTTCCATCACCTTGACTTTACACTCACGACCTCCTCACATGCCGGTTTTGTTTGCTTGCGTTTTGTTCCTTCTTCGTCATTTCCTGACGAGAATTGGAAATTAATTCGAAAAATAAAATGATGCGTGAGCATTTTTGTCCGAGCCGTGCGGTCCATCGAGCGGGCGTCCAGCCCTCTTCCGGACGGGTCGACTCGACGCTGCGTCCCGCCTGCTTAACCAATTCTCCACCCGGTGTGAAGCTTTGACCGGCCGGTACGGAGCTATAAGCATTCATCATACACTATACCCCATTGCATCATTGCTACACCAGCCAATAAATTAGCTTTGTACCCAGACTAACCAACCGTCCATCCCCGCATTTGTGATGAAATTCTCGCCAACGAACAAAATATTGTCCTGTTTTTCGGCGAGAGCAAAATTGTGCCTGTTAGAAAATATATACAGGCGTTCTCTCTATGAATATCTATCTGCCTTTGTAAGCATTATTTATGATTCGAAAATGGATGATATTTCTTTGTTGCATGGTTGTTTACCATTGGAGGTTACAAGCTTGGCTAAAAGTGCAGCTTTAAAGAGAAGCTTCAATTTTGGACAGTTTGAGCGTGCCAAGTTTCGGCCAAGTTCTTTTCGTGTGGAATAATTCGTTGTATTAGCGAGAATGTGAATCTTATGAAGTTTTTTGTTGTTGTTGAAACTTTGTTAAAGAGCTATGGTCCATATCCTGCAACGGGCGGTCTCATCACAATTAAAATGTCTCCCATATCCAAAACAGGTTGAGAGTTGTTCAATTATTATTCTGCTGATAACAATAACAAACAGCCATATTTAACAATATCCTTTACAATAGTGATAGTAAAATCAAACATATCGAACAAATCGAGAATTGGAGAATTTTGTCGTTTTCTTTAGTTTAAAGAAACAGTGTTTTGGTTGTGTTGTTCAATTCTGAGAATAAAAAGTAGGTTCGAATCCCGTCAGTTAACTTCGTGGATACCTTTCAGTGACTTCAATTCACACAGTTGATTTCCTCTGTGGTTTTACTGGTCTATACGATCATATCAGACCGTTTTATAATGCACTGAGAGATTTGTTGCGGTCGAATAGAGGAATTCGTGTTTTAGGCTGTACAAAGTGTCCACTGTCAACATTTTTGGTAACGATGTTGGTATTACATGATGTTGCCCAGGTACGCTGTTGTTGAAAATGTTGTCAGTGTACACAAAGCAAAACGAGATGGGTTAACATGTCGCAGCAACATCTCGGTAACATGTTGGCTAAATGTTGCTCGTGTACACGCAGGGCCCAAAGTCGTGTTGTCCAAGTGTGTTGCCCTAACTGGGCAAGATATTACCGAAAATGTTGACAGTGTACACTGACTACACTCTGCTTTGCGGTCATCCGTCCAATACGTATGCAACTAGATAATGCCCGAAAATCCTGTCACTTGCTTGCAAGTGCACCCTGTTGTTTCTATAGGGAACAAACAGAGCAGGACTACTTAACTGCCCCAATGAGCCTTCTGAGAGCAGGTACTTGAGTTCAATTGCACTCCCCTTCATTATCTACCCACAAAGACTGCAGCGTTTATGCGGTGCCCCCATGGCATCATTTCGGTCGTCAGAGACATATTCGGAGTTTTGACTCCTTTAAGCTTCATGCATTCAGCACGCGTGCATCTGATCATTACGCTTAATAATTTGTTCAGAGTTAAATCAACATGCATGAAATGAGGGAATTATTGTATTTTAATTTGACGAGAGGAATAGAGCGCGTCCCTCTGGGGGGTACTGGGTCCAGGGCGACGAAGTGTCCAGCTGGCCAGGGGAGCTCCGGCCATCTTTTGACTACACTCTCTTTCTTTTGCAAAGGCCTATTATGCCTAAGCCGCTCTGTGGTATTGGATGCTTGAAGGTCAAGGTTATGTGTGAAAGGCCGAAGTTGTCGCATATTGTTCTGCAGTGACCACGATTTCCCCAAACTCATCGTAACTTGCTATCAATCGTAAGACTTGTGATGCATTGTAAACGTAGGATACGGTAGGATACGACATGGGTTGCCTTTCTTAACCCAGATTACGATCGATCGTATGGCTTAGTGAAATCGAATTGGTATCCGGTCTAAGCTAGTATAACAGCAAGATCTCTTGTCATGATTTGATTTCAACATTCATTGGGAACCGGGCGATTTGTTCAAACTATATGTTCGAAGTCGTACCTTGCACCTATTGATCAACTTAGGCCGTTTATGAAACGGCTACATTTTCATGAACCCATTCTGAAATCAGGGTACCAAAATAGAGGCTTTTAGAGCGGTTCGGAAGTAGATTCTCTATAGTTTGAAAAGGAAAACAGAGTTTCAGCTTCAATGAAAAACCACAACCTATATTTTCAGCATATGGATGTCAGAGCTGGAGCCTGAGCCCCAAGCCTGAGCCGCCTTAACCCCCCCCCCCCGGCAGCGGTCTATCCCCCCCCCCCCCCCCCCCCTCGAATTGCATCTCTTTGGCAAATAGTACCGTCCGAACACTTTTATGCTGCCATCAAATCCGCACTGTTAAAAGGAACTTGTACTCATTATTCATATCTTCAGCTTTTCTGATTCTACTTCTATTTCGTGTATAGTAACTTTGTATCTGTGTATGGGGAAACAGTTGGGATTTGGGTGTTTGCTTCCTGCAGCATTCCACTTCCATTTCGTATGTCCAATCAGGTAAGGAGTGAAAAATGGGTACATGGGAGCGGTAAAATAAAGCTTTGAGTTTGGACAGTCTTTGTGCGCTTCGTAATCTAAAAGTGACCAACCTTTTATACTTTTCACGCAGACATTGGGGGCGCCCTCTGAGTTTTGTTGATGATCTGCAATACAAATATCTTTGATTTCTTAAAAGGAAACGCTGAGCGCAACATCATGATTGGTTTTTAACGTTGGGTTTAGCTACGAGTGGAAAACGTGTATTTTCTTCACGTTATACCCCTTTCAAACTGCTTCCAAAGATTGAACCACTGTTGGATTCACCATTGGATCCAACAGTTACTGTATCGTTCAAGCGACATTCGAACTTAAGAAGCTAGGTCGCTTATTGCAAACTTCAATATTGTTTCTTCTTTTTTTTTTTTGCCTACTAGAATCGAAACACCAGGCCCTCCCAACTACATACATTTTATTATTTCAACGCATTATTTCAGTTCATGAGTTTGCATCAGTTTATTACTTACTTGTATAAAGTTTTGAACGACATCGTTTTCGGAGGTGTAGGCCTAAAATTAAATTTAATGGAAGGCACATGATTAAACTTATGGTACCGTACGAGGGCCTTATCATACTTTGGTAGCATATCAAAACAGAAATCTTCACAGATTTGCCTACAACTTACAGGGTATTAAGATGGTGATGATAGACACATACCGTTAAAATTCGTTCTGCCTGAAATGCTGTATTTGTCCAGAAGTGTAAAATCAATTGCCAAAACATTGTTGATCTTTTAAAGAAAAAAAATAACTGTGATCAGTTTTGTTTAATTCTGTGGGCGTTTTCACCGTTTTCTCAAAAGTTGGGCACCGTATGGGACTGGAAATTTCACAGATGAATGTTGCTCTATCTTTCTTGAGTTACGGATCGATTGTAGGGCTTCGTGAAATCGACCCCTATAATCATACTTCCAAAGTGCCATACCGTATTTAACCAATACTGAACAGAAAATTTAAGTCAATTTCAAATACTGAATAAATTCCTAACATAGTTTCAATCATTTACAAATAAAAATATTCATTTTTATTTTTGTTCATTTAACGGGGCCAGCCCATTAACTCAAGCAATACATCAAAAATAAATAATATGAACTTTGCGTACCATATTAAAAAGTATAAATAGTATAAATAACTCTTTTTTATACCGCTCTTTATGATTGCTTCATTATGCATTCATTGCTATACAATTAAGTCTGTGTAAATGTCATATTAACATTTCGGTTTATTTAAGTTTGTATGCATCACAATTCTCTTTAGTACTGATATACGTGCCTAACATCAATTAATAGACACATATATGGATTCCTTAAAAGTAGTATCATACTATGGTAGCATACCGAAACATAAAGTTTCACAGATTTACCTGTAACATTCAGGGTATAAAGATGGTGATGGTAGAAACATACCGTTAAATCTTTTCTGCCTGAAATGGTGTATTTATCCAGAAAAGAGTCAAACCAGTGACCACGATTATTTTTGATGTTTAACTATCAAAGATAAAAGGGAAAAGACTTAAAAAAATACGTTGTATGCAAATACATTGCACTGTGGCCGTTTTGCACTGTTTTTCTCAACAGGTGGGCACCGTATGGGACTGACATTTTCACAGATGACTGTTACTGTATCTACTTCGAAATTGTTGCCCATGAAACTGTATTTCTTTGACAAAAACCGAAGTATGATATTACCTTGAAACAAGTTTGATGAGGAATATGCAATGGCGCATACAGTTTTCACTAACCCATTACCCAAAATAGACTCGTATTTCAGACGACTTTCCCGTATCATTGATCACTAACTATGCTTTTTGGCAAGGTGGAATATGCGCATTGACCAAAAGTTGCTTGAAAAACATCTAAGAATAGATAATCACGTATTTTAAACCATTTCTGGGTAATACAATAGCAATAAAAAACTTTTCACAAAATTAGGTTTTAGGTAACTTGAAATCTGGCAAAAAGTCATTTCAAAAGAAAACTTTATAAAAGAAATATTTGTTTTAAAAATATGAACAAAATACATTTTTATCATCATATTTCTTATATCAGTCATAATCTATGAAGGTTTCCAACAAATTGGTGACACATGGTTTGAAATACAAATAATTTATTAAAGTTTGGTTTTGTAATTGCAATAATACAACACATCACTGGATTTGTTTTCAGTGGGGTGAAGGTAAAGCTTTACTTTTTGAAAGCTCCAAACTTTGTGGATTAAAATCAGAGGGTATATGACATTTAATGAACTGACATTAAATAATACAAAACGGAACATAAAAACCAATAAATAATGCTTGCATTAAAGTCTTGAGGCAACATTTCAAGATAACTTCAACTTTCAAGTTGTCAACTGACACATTTTAAAATGAACAACTATTTCAGAAAGTCATGTGCTGGTTTCACCAGGGCCCAATTTCATGAAATCCATTACCATTAGTAAAAATTATTCGCTTACGAAAAGCGGACTTTTTTGGTTGCGGTTAGCATATTTTACGAGAGAGCTGTCTTTCTCGCTAGACTAAGCTAGAACTTTTTGCAGAATCACGGTTATTACCCTAATAGAAATTCTTCGGAAACCGACAGTCTGGCTTACATATTCCATGAAATAGAGTTCATGCATAGGAGTGCCCGTAAGCACAAAAGTAGGTCGAAACGAAGTTCATGAAATTGGGCCAAGCAGCTCTTTGTAAGTAACTATCCTGTTTCTTTGTCAATGGGAGACTTTTGAGAAGTCTCTTTTTGGTATCTCTGAGCATGCGCGCGCGTGCGCTGTTGACTTGAGACCGATTCTCCCATTTATCCTCTCTATTTTTAGTTTTTACCGATCACCTTCTAAATTTCCTATACAAACCCCGATACGCTTGGCTCAGACCCAACATGCGTAAAAAATTCTCTCAAGCAAAGTTTTCCAGATCATAACTTTGGAATGGCATGACATAAATAAAATATGTACAGTAATCCCTCTTTTAAATAAATTTAAAAATATTACTACTGCATTAAATTATTCCTACTTCGAGAAATACTAGCCGACCAGCAGCGTCTAAACAATACAAAATAAGAAAATCATAAATATTTACCAACAAATCTGGCACTATTGTGCACTGTTGTTATGGCGACTCTCCTCAGAGAGACCAATTTTATAGAAAAAAGGTCCAGGTGGTTTTGACACAAGATTGTCTACAAATCTTGGGAAAATAAAAAAATTCTTACATGAGGTACAACGGCGTTAATACAACCCTAGCTGGCTGGTAAATGTGATGAGACGCGCTCATATTAAAATTACACCCTTGGAACTTTGGTAGCATACTGAAACAGAAATCTGCACAGATTTACCTTTAACTTACAGGGTATAAAGATAGTGATGGTAGAAACATACCGTTAACATTTGTCTGCCTGAAATGCTGTATTTATCCAGAAAAGAGTAAAAACCAATGACCAAAACCAATTTTGATCTTTAAAAGATAAAAAAAATAACGGTGAAAAGATTTATGAAATACTGAGGGCGTTTTTCAATGTTTTCTCAAAAAGTAGGCACTATATGTGACTAAAAATTTCACAGATGACTGTTAGTGTATCTTCCTTGATATTTGTGCCTATGAACCTTAATTTCTTTGACAAAAACCAAAGTATTACTTTTAACCCATAAAAAAACCCAGAAAAATAATACAATATCAATAATACTACAGGCTTGACATGATTGCTTAAAGGAACCCTCAGATCCTCAAAGCCTTAAAGGGCTGTGATGTTCCCTTTTTAGTATCTTGGGATGAATCTGTAGGAAGCCTGTAATCCTCCGTTGAGGTAGATTTCATTTCGCTTGAAGGTCAGGCTGACCCTGTTGGACGTTGACTGGTAGGAAATTTGGGGCGGATTGGCGTAGATGTTGCACAACAAATGATTCAATCTATAGGCTTCATCATAGTCACGCAGCTGGATTGACAGAAATGGAGTGAATGAGACAACAAGCATTAATTAATCAGTGAGGTTGTATCCGGTATAGGGTGCTGGGCAAAATCGGATGATTTCATATTCGGTTACCGATTGCCAAAATCGGGTTAACGGTTAACCTATGTGCGACTTGCGTGACATGTGCGATTTATGGTTTTTATGCGTCTTCTTTAATGTGTTTGAAGAAGATGCTGTTTTTTAGATCAAGCATTTAGATCCAGTACATGTAATGTTTCTTTTAGATTCAGTTTGTGAAAAGCATGTTTCTACATGGCAAAATGGACAAAATAATTGACTGAAATTCTATAGTTTATACTTTTGTGATTGTTGGCATGAGCCAAACGTTGGTATCTGGTTTCGGTGAACGGTTAGTGCAAAATTTTAACCGTATACTTAAAATCCGGGTCGGTTGACCTACATCCGGATAAAAGGCCCGGCAACAGTATAAGCCGATGAGCTATCCGAGAAAGCGGCAGCCAAAAGGTTTGTGAATCTAGCTTTGTCAGAATGACTCTCTATACTGATTTTGTTTTGTGGGACACTGTAGAAGCTTCACCAGTCAAGTGCGACAAAGCTGTGAACGTCAACCTATTCAACCCTTTCTCTTGCATTTATAGATATGGAGATCAAATACAGTCTTTATTTAACAGGGCAAATCTGTTTTGAAATTACGCCAATCTGAACCACCAATGATGGTGTGACAGGCAAAAACATCAAGTATAATTCCTCTTTCAGTTCAGTCCAGTGTTTGTAGTCGAAACCAGCTTGTCCGAGACCAAGACCAAGGTATTCAAGGGAGGAGACTAAGAGGGTGACCATTCATTTCAAGACCGAGACCAAGGCTTCCGTGGCCAAGACCTTTGGAGGTCGAGGGAGAGGGTGAGATTTGGATAGGCAAGACCGAGACCAAGACCACCCAAAAAGGTCCTTGAGATGGTCTTAAGACCCAAACCAGGTCTCAAAACCTACACCACTGTCAGTGGCCCAGTTCAGTGAGAGGGACTGGGTGTGTCATCAAGTCTTGGACCCATTATGTTCTGTCCGTCTTCAAATGGGATGACATAAACTCAACTTACCGAGACGTAAATGTTCTGGAAGCTCCAACACCTGTTTCGAGCCGGGAAGGTTAAGAGAATCTTCATGTCGGCCGGCGCTACGATCACCTTCTTGCACAACTGATTGTTGCGATCGTTGCTGGAGGTCTGGGGACTTGTTATGGTTCCTGAATCCTCCAAGAAGATCTCATCACAGTCTGGAAGAAGAAATATTAAGACAGAGAGTGAGGTTTGGAGGCAAGCGGCAAACATCTTCATCAACTCTTGACTTGAGTCTAAAACAGATGCATCGCTTAAGCTTTGATGGTGAGAGCATCCAAGGATATTGGAATGATGTGATCAATTGCCAACAACATACCTGAGGGCTGGTTGTTGTAGACGAAGTTGTAGACGATGTGATACCCGTGGTTAGCCTGTGTCGACTTGTGCTCTATCTGGACAAGGTTGGTCTGGGTGTTCAGCGTTGACCCCACAGCTACATTCTCCTCACAGAGGTCCGATTTCTCTGAACCACTTTTAAAGACCAGTTCATCTCCTGCAAAATAGATTTTTTGAAAAGGGACTGCATGAATGAGGAGATAATAATTAGCTGACAATCAAATCTCTGAAATTCGTTTGGAGTGTGAACAACCCTCAGCAGCATTTGATGACACACTTGTTGGCTACCATTTTGTCTGCATTCGGAGAGAATCCCAGTCCCCAGCATCCTACTAGCCTCTGCCAATGTACTTCAGCCCTTACACTACTTCAATTTACCCTCCAAAACAAGGAACAGTTGCACAACAAAAGTCCTTTTCATTTTATTTCATAATCATCAGATAACCATAAGGAAAACTGACTGGATTTTCAAGTCAAAGAAAAAAACGTCTGGAGCAGGAGTCGAACCAGCAACCTCCGGAATACCGTACCGACACGCATCATACCAACCAAGCTTATCCAGCCGTACGTTGGTGGTGTCCCTATTTAATAGTCAATTATCTTGTTTCGTTTGGCAGTCAGAAGCCATGAAACCACTCACATACCGCCATATCCCAAGGATCATTTAAGATACCCGCAGCATTACCAATGCTGCAACCAGAGAAACACATGGTGGGGGGTCACTCAAAGAGGATGCGACTTTTCAACCAATATAATCATCAAGAAATATTTGAGGCTTTGCATGGTGACAATTGGTATGTGGATCGGTTTTCATCTTGTAAGAATCGTTCGTACTTTCGCATTTCTATTTCGTTCGCACTTCTCGTAAGGTCATCAAATAACCACAAGTGAAACTGACTGGATTGTGTTTCCTAACCAGCGATCAGTATACGGTCTCTTACCTTGTGCGCAGTCGATATTGTAGTTGACGAGCTCCAAGGCGATCTTCATACCGACAGGAGCTACGATCGTGTAGCCGCAGGGATTATCGTCGGTCGGACTAAACATACGGTTGATAGATCCCTGCGTTGTCACCACTGTATTGGTGCACGGCACTGTAGCTGGAAATCCAAACCAAACCAAATAAAAATTGGTTGGAAATGTTGTAAGGATGAATCTATCAAACATTTTGGCATCTGATGAAGCTAAACGCTTGCCTCAAAAAGACCAGCCTGAGGTAATCTGGACTGCAATATCGTGTTAAAACTTAGTAGAGCAGTGCTGGCCGGCATACTTTCATCTGATATTTCTCTTAAAGTTTACCGGAACAATGTCCCAAGTGAGGACAAAAAGACCTGATTAATCTCTACGATTTCAAGCTATGCATGGTGGAAGTACTGATTAAAGTAAGATTTGCAGTAGGACTATGTACAAAACCTTTTCTGTAAGTGTGTGGTTCTGAGAAGAACCGGTTTTATAACCAGCCACCTCCGAGTCAGGCAACCAGTCACCCTCCTGAAGACGAACAGAGCACACTGTTTGGAACGTCAAGTGTTGACCACCAATTCTTCTCAGAACCACAGTCAGTCAGTTGGCGGGTACGTGGATCCACCCGAGTATTTTGAGTGACGCACTGCCAGCACTCTCTGTCCTTCATCATGGTGTGCAGCTCCTCGGTCGATGAAAGTGGAGTATGGTCTGCCTCTGCGTGTTTCACCATGCCTTGGTTGCCACAACAGAGGCCACACTCTTATAGAAGAGGTTTGTTTCTACATGGTGCTGTGCAAATCTTACTTAGTTTATTCTGATAGATTTATATTAAACTTTGCTTTGCTGCTTTCCATGTTTCACCATGCATTGGTTTCCACAACAGAGGCAGAGGCCACACTCTTATAGAAGAGGTTTGTTTCTACATGGTGCTATGCAAATCTTACTTAGTTTATTCTGATAGTTTCTATTAAACTTTGCTTTGCTGCTTTCCATTTCCGATTTGAAATTGTAAACAAAATTAAGGAAGGAGGTAAGCCTGCCTCCTAGAAGGGTTGAAAAATCCAGGCCCAGTCACACAAGGCAATCATAAGGCAATCTTATCAACACACTCTTCAAGATAAGATCACATCCACCTAAATTCACTTAATTGTAATTGGAGGATAGTGATGGACGTGTCAGCAACATGTTTTAAGTGCCACTGACGTCTTCTGTCCAAATGTCATGTACTTTGGTGGCTTTGGTTGTCTGTAAGAAATACTTCTTGGATTATCGGCCTTACACAAGAAGCATCTTTATGGAACCGAGTTCTTTTGAGGTTCCCGGCACTGCATATCGTCTACCACTACCAACAACTATACTCTAATGAAGGAGAAGAATGTTGTACCTTCGGGACATGGTGAAAGATTTGGACATGGAGATGTTTCCGATGGTTTGTGCGCAGGATCACAGCGATCCTGGCTTACATAGGTCCAAACGTTCTGGCTCACCACTTCCAGACAGTACACCTCGCGGATACCTTCCTCCTGTCCGCAACGGTCGGAACAATCCAACTGACCGACGAACCAACTGCGAAAGAAAACAATTGATGCATGTTTAAAAGCAAAATAAAAGGAGATATTGACTTCGGTTCTTGGTTCAGAAGCTTTATACCAGGGACCAATTTCACAGAGCTGCTTAAGCACCAAATTTGCTCAAGCACCAAAAACCTTGGTAAATAAAAACAATATGCCAGCCAAACATCTGTGTGAACGTTGTGCTCAGCAAACAATGGCCGAATACAATTCAAAAGTGGTGAATATGACGTAAATTTGGTTGAAAATCCTGTTTGCTCAAGGAAGACTTTTCATGCTTGAGCAATTTGTTTGCTTAAGCAACTCTATGAAATTGGTCCCCAATTGATTGTTGATAATATAAGGGTCAAGGATAATCATTATCTGGCTCTGGTGGGATTTGAACCCAGGGCTTCCTGATGGCTAGATCAGGTGCTTGACCTAATTTAACAACTAGTCTCTGTGCTGCAAATCAATGATTTAACGCTAATCTTCAAGAATCCCTATTGACAAAGAGTATTCTTCATGGGAACCATGTTCTTTGGAAGAGATTCTGACCTTGATATTGGGCAGGTAGCCTCGTTGCAGCTCTCTACAGCTGGAGTTGGCTTGGGTAGGTGATCGCAGGCGCTGTCATCATTGGCAATGTACTGCTGTTCGTTGGAGTATATGACGCAGTGAATCACCTCGGTTCGTACCCCTGAGAAGAAAAGAAATCAACCATTACGTCAAACAAAGCGACGACTCTTTGAAGAGCAAAGACCCAGTCCGACACATAACTGCCTGGGCTATTTGACAGACAAGATTAGGTTGAAGTTTCAGTAAAATGGTGAACTGTCTTTGCTGTTTCTGGTCGGTCAAGCAGCAATAGTTACTGGACATAGCTCCGAAGAGACACGGTTTTCATTTCGGCAGTTGAACAGGATCGTGTTGGATTTCAAGGGATGTTCAAAACCACATATCCTAATTGTGTAACCTTGTGGAGTTATCCCAAGATATTTCGTTGTTCGTTTTGTTTTTCTCACTTCTTTACTATCGCCTTATCCTTGACATCCAAGTGACTGAGTTTGAGAAGGACCATTGCTTGAGACAGGGAATGTATACAGTGCTGAATACATTGTAGCGTCGATGTGATTCATGGTTGATGGGACTCATTGAGAGTTTGGTCGGATGGGGATGTGAATGATCTTGCCAGACCCCTTCCTCATGGGGACTGGTTGCTGTTGGTGGAATTGACCGTACGTACCTGGTCCACAGGTCACACTGCAATCGCCTTCCGCCTTGACCCACTCGTACTGGATTACCGGCTTGAGGTAGGACCATACGACATTCCCTTGTACCTGCGAGCCGTGGATACTAGGATCATCGATGACGTGCACTGCCACCTTCAGCTCCACGGTAGTGGGACCCTCTATCGTAATCATCTCGAGCAAGTTATTAAAATTATGCCGGATGCTTGTGCCTTGGTAGATGACTTGAACGCTATGCCGTGCCGGTACGGTGCCACTGTTTGACCAACCAAGGACGAACTCATTGCCGTGTATGATCGCTGTGGATGGAAAGGGTAGAGGGATAAACCTGGTTGGTGATTATGTGGAATCTTTTAGTTGGACGTTTTTGTGAGGCCCATGCTGTGTCATATGTCTTTAGTTTGGCTACCTGTACGTGCTTTTTGTCAACTGTCCATGATGGTCATTCTGTAGCGGAGGTCCACTATCCCTCACAACGGCCACCCAAAGTGACTGCTTATAGTCTACTCTATGTATATCGGTTGCGAAAACACCATGTTAGAATCGTTCGTACTTTCACACATTTCGTTCGCACTTCTCGTAAGGTCTCAACGTTTCGACTAGCCTGCTCTAGTCCTCCTGATACCAATTTTTGTCTCCATGCAAAGCCTCAAATCTTTCTTGTCTATCTCCGCTTGGGTCATTAACAAAATAACCGCTGTGTCCAGTTGGTCTCTCTACAGCATCTGACCATCACATTGGTGTGGAAAGCCAATCAGCCATTCATTCTGAAAACACCCTCTGTCCATTTTGACAGTCCTCCGGCCAAACATTTACGACCGATGACCCTCAAACGTAATCCCTTACAAGTCTCTAAGAACTAACTCACCCATCTGGGCAGTTGTGCCTCTGTTTTGAATATTCACGGCTGTAGCACCCTCCGGTATCGTCAGAAAAACTTTATACTCTAAAAGAAAGACAGACAAAAAGAGAGTTAAATTCAGTCAGATTTTAAACACAGTTTCGACATAAAATTCTGAATCAAGATATCAGTTTTTGGAGTTAGGAGGGCCTGATGTTTTGATCCTAGCTGGATCTTTCTCAAAGGCTAAATGACAGGAACATGCAAGTAGAGATACGCATAAATGGACGGGAGGATCAGAACAAAGGGAGACAGGGTGATCAGGGAAACAGGGAAAGCATTCAATAATTAGGCTTAGAAACCACAAAGAGAGGATAGTATGGGCAAGTGTGGTCTGCAGAGTTTATTACTTGTATATCAATAAATTTTAAAGATATGATACATTATTAAGGTCACAGAACTGCACTCGCACTTTGTCTTATCCAACATGTACATAAAATAATGCACCTGTGAAGATTGAGCTCAAAGAATGGTTTTCATCAGATCTCGGGGAAAGATCAAAACTTTAAGTTTTGATCTTTCCCGAGATCAAAACTGTTTTCGTTCATTGTTTTACTAATTTCTGGATCATACACCTTTTCAGGCGGAAATATTCTAACGGTATGTTTCTACCAGCATCATCTTCATATCCTGAAAGTTATAAACGTAAATCTGTGAGCATTTCTGTTACCAATCCTGTACTGTACCTTTAATATGAAATGTAAAATTCAAAAACAAAAGTGATTTGTACCTCCATATGGTCCTCCTGTGAATGTCCCAGTAACCTCTTGATCGGAGGAGGAAGGGCAGCTCTGAAGAAATTGAAGAAGAAATATCATATGGTAAAAAAATAAACAGATGTAGGCTGTCATCAGAAGTCTTTCAATTCGATTTATTTCCTCGGTGATACAACAAATATTAGGTCTACATGTTATTGCTTCGCTCAATCTTCAGCTGAAATTGCACAATAGTTGAAGGTTAAAATTAACTAGCTATATGCTCCTTTTCCTCTAATTTAGAAAGTTTAGGAAGTTTACATCAGTAATGTTAGTTTACCTGGGTGTTACACGATTGTGTGTCAGTTCCGGAGCCAGCACAATATTGACCGCCATTCTGAGGACTAAACAAAGACAAAAAGAACTTTTTATTGATTACACGGTATTGTTTGCTTCATTGCCAGCACAATATCGACTACTATTCTGCCGAGATTTAACAAAGACAAAAAGAACAATCAATGTATTGTTCTCTTTATTGATTACACGGTATTGTTTGCTTCATTGTGTTTAATACTCAGATAAGACTTTAAATTTCTTGATTCTTTTTCGCGGACGGATTACTTTTTTCTCAAGTTTCTGCAAGAGGACGTGTTTGAGGTTTCTACCCTCTTGATGTGCTCATGGTGGACCCTCTTGCTTACCTTGGGCTGTTACAAGATCGGCTTCGCGTCTTTTCTCCACCTCCGCAAGTGACCGAACACGGACCGAAGGTTGACCATGCTGACCAGCCACCATTCACGGGACAAACCTAAAGGACGGTAATCAACAAACAAACAACCATTCAATGTCAACTCCTTCTCGATAAAACAAAAGTCTCTCAACAAACTGAAGCATCACGATGGAAGTTTTGTAAAGAGTTACCGGTAACTGGATTGCCTGTTTTAAGTCAGCTACTGAGTCTGTGATTATAGCTTTTGTTGGCTGCACTTTGCGATTGTCAAATTGAGTGGAATCTCCTTCTTTTCGCTTGCATTCTTGGCCAAGCTCCCTTAATTGTTTGCATTGGGTTATAGGCCTACCCGATTCTTCTGTTAAAACTACTTACCTGATTGTTGTCACACTGCGTAATTTCCGTATTAGAACCAGAGCATTGCTGTCCTCCATTCTGTGGACTGGTTAAAACAAAACACAACATACAATCATGAGATATTAAGTCTAATTTAGATGGATTGCGACATCAAATTCCATCCCATGGTACTTAACATGACAATTATGTACAGATATGAGTGCTTCTTCAGCAAACTTGTCCTTTCCGCAGAAATGGGGCTACAATAGGGATGGAGAAACTACCTGCTACTGTGGGGAGGATCAGACGATGCAACACCTTTTGGTCTGCCCCCTTCTTCCAGAGCCATGCACTGACAAAGATCTGGAGTCTTTCAACACCAAAGCCAGATCTTGTACCCTTCACTGGACAGGACTTGTGTAGTGACCCGAGAAGAAGAAGCAGCAAACTTGTCTACCGAGTTGGAGCGATTGAAGTTCAGTGTTTTGCTCAAAGAATCTGATTTGCCAGCCACTACCTTAGAGGAATATCCCTATCTTCAGACACTATGTCCCTCTTAATGTGCTCGATCTGGAGCCTCTGCTTTAACATACCTTGGGCTGTTGCAAGATCGGCTTCGCGTCCTCTCTCCAGCTCCGCAAGTGACGGAACACGGACCGTAGGTTGACCAGGCTGACCAGCCGCCGTTAACAGGACAAGCCTAAATGACAATCATCAACAAACAAACAACCGTTCAATGTCAACTTCTCTAGATATAATCTAATAACAGACTGAAGCAAGTATATAATCACCAGGGAATATACATCATTGAAAAGTTAACAAACGAGCGGGATTCGAACCAGCGACCACCGGGATACCATACCGCTGCACTTACCACCTAAGCTATCCAACCCCATGTCGGCTTTGTCCCAAATAGTCAATTATATTTGTTCGTTTGGCAGTCATGATCAGAAGCCATGAAACCACTCACATACTGCTATATCCCAAGGATTATTTACGATACGCACAGCAGTAGCAATGCTGCAACTTGAAACAGCTAGTGAAATGGGTTGTTCACAAAGTCGGCTGTAGATAACGAGTCTGTGATTATAGTTTTTGAAAGTGAAGTCGAGTTGATCATGAATCCCCTTCTATAAGAATTCTTGAGACTCTGCCAGCATTCTTGGCCAAACCCTTTCAGTGGAAACTACTTACCTGATTGTTGTTACACTGTACATTTTCTGTATTGAGACCAGAGCATTGCTGTCCTCCATTCTGTGGACTGGTTAAAAGAAGCGAAATACTACCATGAGATTAAAAGTAATTTTCATTCTTTGGTTTTTGTCAAAGAAATGCAGATTCATGTGCACAAATATCAAGGAAGATATTTCAGACCAAACCCGACTGGATGCAGGGCATTTGTGAGTGATATTTTTGGGACCTGTGGCCCATTTGGTGTGGTATAGACCATATGGTCAGACTTACGTGGGGTTGTTGCATGACCGGCTGCGAGTCCTCTGTCCGCTTCCACCACAGGTCACAGAACACTGACCAAAAGGCCCCCAAGATGACCAACCGCCATCCACAGAACATGGCTGAAATTAACAAAAAGGGTTTCAAAAATAAGCAAACTCTTATAAGCATAGAGTTGGTTTGTGTAGTTCTTTTTGAACTGCCTTTCTATCTGGTACAGTTCTTCATGTCGGGATTTGTGCAAACATATAACCTTTTCCCGGTGATTTTTTTTCCTTCGTAAAATGTTAACATCTGCCTCCTTGAAAAAAAAAAACATTCCATGTGTTCCATTTTATTTATACCTTGCAAAAAAACTTTTTGCTCTCGAGCAGCACAAACTGTTGCAGATGTAAGGAGGTGATTCTCGTACAAATTGCAACAAGCATCCGCCCACTTTTTTCATTCACCCCGCCCACTTCTTGTGCCCTGTTCCCCCTCCCCCCTCACCACATTTTGTGGAATCACCAGCTTACCTCGGTGTTACATGGAATGTCCCGTTCATAGTTGGAGCCAGCACACTGCTGTCCACCGTTCTCAGGCCTGAAAAAGATGAGACAATATTGGATTTGAAAATCTCATCAGTTTTCATTGGTGCTCTGTCACACAATGACACAAGATCACAGGTTACCAGTCAGAACTATGTGCAGTGTGTAATAGCCTTTGACTGGTATTTGGCAGGTTTCTGGTAGACTTTTCCAAACCTCGGTTCCGGCTCAGGCTCCCGCTTCAGTTCTTTCATCCATTTGCTGAAAATATAGATTGTGGCTTTTCATTGAAGCTCAATCTCTGTTTTCTTGTTCAAGATAGAGTATCTACTTCCAAACCATAGCCAAAAGCCTCTATTTTGATACCCGTTATTTCAGAATGGATTCACGAAATGGAGCCGTAGCCGGAGCCTGAGTTCAACCAGGTTAATTGGAAAGGGGTCCTGGTATAGTCCTAACAGTTTTCCTAGCAGTCTCGTGTTGTTAAGCTGTGGGACTTTTCCGTAAGATGTGAACCAGAGACCGTGAGTTGATAGTTAATGGCCAGCTGGTCTGAACTTGGTCACTGTGGTCAACTTACTGTGGATTATTGCAAGATCTATAGCGCGATTGTGTGCCACCACCACAAGTCTGAGAGCAACTCGAGTACGTCCAGTCTGACCACTCACCGTTGACCACAGTTACACATGGCTAGAAAAACAAAACCATACAAACAAAAAATTAGACCGTAATCTATTTTCAAAGTTTGATTTCATTGCAGGAGAGCCTGAACTTGTGAAGCAAATAAGATGTCAACATACTTTGAGTGTTTGTCTATCATGTCCGAACGTTGACACAAACTTTTGTTAAATCCCTCTTTCCCTCTCTGTGAAAAGACTGCTGCTCTTATGCAAGAATTGGGCTATGGCCAGTTTTGGAGTCGAGTCCTCAAATCCAAGTACAGAGTACTCCGAGTACTATAGGTCTGAGTACTGGGCCTTGAAGGGAGTCAGCGCGTAGCAGTTCTTTCCTCGCCTTTCACCACTGGCGGACCGAGTTCAAGTCCTGCTCGGTCCACAAGTGGATTTGGTTTTCAGTCCCTACCTTATTCTGTGGGTTTTACCCAGAATAATTACTCTAGGGTTTCCTCCCACCTCTAAAACTGTATCTTCTTCTCATCATCTTTCTATAAATGGTTTCATCAGGCTTTCGAGCTGCAGTGCCTATAGGGCGCTTTTGAGGAATTCTCGGTGTCATTAATTACCAGAAAGAAATAATAATAATAATAATTCCAAGTACATTGCTAGCGAGTCCGAGTCTAGGGTATCGAGTACCTTTAATCGAGTATGGGCCGAGTAGTTACATGCACTCGAGTAGTACTCTAGTACGAGTACGAGTACTCCAACACTGGCTATCTACAAGAATATTCCTTGACACATTCAAGAGTTTGTGCGTAAGTTATATTGTGGGTTCATTTCTCACCTGTGTGTTGCAGGTTGTCACTTGCCTATCACTTCCAGGGCAGTAGGCACCTCCACTCTGTGGTCTGGTAGAACAAAACCAAAATGGAAGAATCAAAATCTGTTATTGGATGTTGTGATCCAATCAATTGACTGGTCATTGCTCGATTCTCCTGATATTTGGGATAATCATGCTATTTCTTTTTCATGTGTAAGTATGAAAAAGATAAATTGACCTGAGCAGGATTCGAACCTACACTCCCCTGAAATACCGTACCACTACTGAGCTATCCAGCCAATTCGCCACAGGCCTTGAATTTGGTTCTGAGAAGGGCAAGGAAACTTTTCCATTGCAAGGGGCACTTTCATTGGAAAATCATAATGTCTATGGAAACATTTGAAGGGGGCACAAAGGCCAAGAACCAGGGTTAACGAAGGCCATGGCCGTTAAATTCAAGACTTGCATCAGTCTGTTAAAGTTGTCCACTTTGAGATGTTTGACAATTCATGTCAGATCTGGGAAGCTTCTTTTATTACTTTTCCTGAAATATGTACGATGGAATTGTCTTTGAGCCTTTTAGAGTGGAGGTCAGTTTTCATGGTCATTGGCTTGGATCATCTTGAAGGGACTGGACGTTACACTTACGGAGGGTTATTGCACGTCCTGGTCAGTGTTTGCTGACCGCCGCCGCACGATTGAGAGCATGGGCCTGACTGCCAACTGGACCAACCTCCGTTGATTGCACATTGCTAAAGAAGAGAAAAACCGGAAGAATAGAGTAATTAACAGAAGTCAGGCCATCAGTTAGAGGGCAACTTGATCAATATGTAGCACTCTACCCCTGAGTGAAGTCCAGGACCCGTTTGTACCCCGACAGGGTCAGAGTCTTAAAGAGACACTAGGTTCATGTTATAGCTTGTCCAAGAGCTTCATGTCCAAGAGCTTCCATACACCCACCTGTGTGTTGCAGGTGTATGTCTGGACGCTGCTTCCACTGCAGTAGGCACCGCCGTTCTGAGGCCTGGAAGACAAACAAACAAACAAACAACTTTGAACGAGCATGCTCCCAATTCTTTGGCTTCAGGGAATGCGGTGATTCGCCAATCTCCTAATGAATCTTGTGAATTGTGACTTTGTTTGTGGGACGTTTTTCTTTCTAGAGCAGAGTATACTTACGGAGGATTATTGCAGACCCTCGTGGCCTGCTGATGTCCTCCACCACATGTTACAGAGCAGGATCCAGTTAATTGCCATGATGACCAACCCCCATTCACGGGACAACTCTGGATGAAACACAACAAAACAAAACACAAGTGAAACACTACATCAATAATGGCGATTGCTATGCACTGCATGGATATAAAGCACCAAAAGAGGACGCCCTGCTGATTCTTTGGTCAGGTTGTGTCTGACTCTCATATTGCCAATTGCAATATCCAATATCTGATCAACATGCATCTGTTTCATGACATTTGACATTGATGTGACCTTGTATGACCTTACCTGCCTAGTACACGTCTCAGTTTCTGTCGTGCTTCCAGCGCATGGCAGGCCTCCATTCTGTGGTCTATAAGAAAAAAGGAAACAATTTGTCTGTTATCATCACCATATGGCAAATGATGTGTACAATTCTGAAGACTATAAACCAATATACAAGGAATCGGGAAAACTTGCTAACTAATTAAACTGACCACATCTTTCATTTGAATTGGTAAATTGGGTCTAGAATTCTCCAAACTTCCAGGGTTGAGAGAAGATTGGAAGTATTTGACTCTAAATGGGTGAGGGTCTGTCCGTCCGTAGCAGAGGCAAAATCAGGCAGCGACATTGGGACGTCACGCACTCATCATTATACTTACTCTGGATTGTTACACTGTCTGGTAAGTGTCATCGTTCCTTGACCACACGTGACCGAGCACTGACCATTTCTCCAAGCTGACCAACCACCATTGACTGGGTTCACTGGACTTGTCAGCTGTACACACAGCCCTTGAGAACATATCTGCCAAAAAAAAGAAAGAAAAAGAAGCAAATTTAATAACTCAAAAAAGGTTCAATAACAAAAGCTTGTATAACTGACTTCACCTCTAAAGTCAATTATCTTAATATTCAGCCTTCTGTGGAAGTTCCCCTAAAATAGTTTTAAAATTCAACAGCCATAACAACAGAAACCAAATGTTGAAAACTTGAGTATGAAAAGGCATTGGGATTTGTTTCTAGTGGAACACAAAGAGCTGGAATGGCTAACGGTTAGTTTCATGAAAATACAATGTAATATCTCAGTCATCACGGTAATGTACTATATGCAATTCCTATGTTTCTCCCAACATTTGGGACAAATGAATGTCATAAATAATGCCTTTTCTTTGCCATGTGTAAACTAGAAATTGAAAGGTGAACAAAGAAAAACTGGAGCAGGATTCGAACCTACAACCCAGGAATATTGTTATCCAGTTTGTTTGCCAGTCAGAAAATAGATAGAATCTGTTTAA
Source organism: Astropecten irregularis (assembly GCA_963971285.1). NCBI lineage: Eukaryota > Metazoa > Echinodermata > Asteroidea > Paxillosida > Astropectinidae > Astropecten > Astropecten irregularis. Next base: position 11,168,531 of record OZ020260.1, on the reverse strand, counting down.
AAGTAGTACAGGATTGGTGACATACAAACAGAAATTTTCACAGATTTACCTATAACTTTCAGGGTGTGAAGATGGTGAAAACAATTTTGATATCGGGGTAAGCTCAAAACCATTCTTATGTTTTATAAGAAGAATTGAGTCGGTTTTTTCGCTGCTTTCTCGTGACTCAGATGTCCGATTGAGCTCAAATTTTCTCAGGTTTATAATTTCATGTACATGTTTGATCAGAAAAAGTATGAGTGCTGTTCATGCTGTGCTTGAAGTTTAATATGAGCTATTTATAGTACAGAAGCAATTCAAATTCGTGGAGTTTTGAAAAAATACCACAATTTGCTTTACCTTGCCTCCTCCACAATCTGTTCCATCTAGTGCAGCTACTCCAGTACCAATACAGCCTCCATTGCTCAACTCACAAGCCAGATGTCCACAAATGTTCTATGTGGAGGAAACATACAAACAACAAAATCACAAACAAACAAACAACAACGATTAAACATTAACAGTGAGAGAAATTATAACTTTTACAAAGAAACCAGGAGCCAACTTCATGGAGCTGCTGCTTAGCACACACAAATTGCTTAGCACAAAAATGTCTTGCCAAATAAAACAAACCACCATTAAACATTCCATTTGATATTTATGGTCAGCGAACAGCAGCCGAAAAACATCCACAAGTGATACACAACACATGTAAATTTGGTCGTTAATCCTGTTTTTATTAAATTGTTGCGCTAAGCTGGGCCTTGAAATTGGCCCAAGGATTAAGCGTCATGAGGACAAAAGCCCGCCCTCATTGTTCAAAATACAATTGTTCTGTTTGAATTATGCGACACTTACATTATGTTGGGTGCATATGCCAGTGGTTTGACTGTTGATGAGCCAACACTGTTCACGACCAGAGATTCTCTTTCCAGGCATGTCCTGGGGGTTCAAGGTGATGGTCGACGATCCAGATATGTCGTCATCTAGACAAGTTTTCCAAGGTTTACTGGAAGACAAAAAGCCCAAAGCGAGTTGATTTCAGAGCAACTCCAATTTGCTGTGATCAAGATCTGCCACTGAAAGATGTGGAACAAAGGCTCACGCTGCGGCCAAAATATTGAATGTGTGGTTGGGACCTTTTCCTTCATAAGTTGCTTCATGATGGCCCTGCGATCGATCGTAACTCGAGTTACGAAGGATAACCCATCGTAGAGGGCCTATCCCACGTATGGCTTCAATGCATAACAAGTCCTACGATTGATTGTAAGTTACAAAGAGTTTGGTGAATTCGACCCCAGGGCGACCCTAAGAGCAGGCAGGGTAACCGTGAGACTTGGCACCCAGAAAGCTCTCTTTAGTAAAATCACACCGTGAAGTGGTTTGTATTTAGAACAATTTGAAGTGTTGAACTCTTTTTGGATAAGAGGTGTCACTGGAGAGAGGCGGTGGTCACTGTGCTCCGACTGTGATATGAATATTAATATTTCCGTCGAAAAGATAGAAATATGCGAATAATCACTGCATAATCAGTGCTGTTAAGTGCACATGAAAAATTAATCATGCACTGGCTCAGGTGGGATTCGAACCCACGACCTCCTGCTTATACTTTTGCAGATGCCATGTGTGAAACTTGTTACGTATGGTTGAGTTACTCTAAGAGACGATGACTGGATTATAAAACCCCTTGTGCCAGACTAGATCTGTTTTATATTGAGGTTGAAGCTCAGAGGATGAAAAGATCAATTCTTCAACTCATCATACCATAGGAAAATGTTGAGCTGATCTTTGCTGCACGATGACCAAATAAAGGAGTCAGGTCCGTTAGTCCTGGAGGATGACATGATGTTAACGCCGTCGCTGCAACCAGCAGCAATCGCTGAGAACCTGGATCCACCGTCATGCTCCATTCCAAGACTTAACAAAGAAAGGGAGATATGCAATTTAGAGATGAAATAAGACATTGAATAAGATGACAACACCAGTACACTGTAAGATCTCAGGCCTGAGGCTCCAGACCTCAGCCTAGCATGAGTATTAGCTCCAAATTCTAAGAGCTTCAGGAGGAATGGGACCTTTGTATCAAATCCCCACAGCCTCTAGACATCTTGTGTCGGACAGAAATCATCCAACTTGAGGGTTGCACTGGTCAAGTTAGTGTGGAGAAACCCTTCTCTCGTACTGAACCAAATTGTTTCTCAACAGTATGAAATGAGACTGGAAGCATTATCTTCCAAAGGTTCGAGGCAAGTCAAGGAGTACTTCTTGCAGAGGAACTGAAATACCTAGAGGGTGTTTTAGAAGGGCACCAATGCAATGTCCGGGGTTAATCAAGGTAATCACATTTGGGAAGTTCTTGCCCTGAGCTTGGAGGTGGGTCCTGAGCTTGTGTTCAGGGCATATAATTATGCAGACTGATGAGAGCTTGGCTATTTGTGGGTTGAATGTCTACTTACTTGTGTCCTAGTTCGTGAGTGATGACCAGACCAGATCCCAGACCCGATTCTTCCACCAGAGCACAGGAGTATTCCTTGGCACAGGCTCCATCGTACTGGGCAATTCCAAGAAGGTTCTTGTTTCCACTCAACTCCAAGTCGTATCTGTCCATGGGAGAAACAGGTCATGCATGTTTTTAAATTCTGAACTCCTACTCTTTTCAGCCAAGTTAAAAGCATCTCTTTGATGATGATTCAGGTTGGCGTTGCGGTTCTCTCCTCGTCTTTCACCTCTGTGGACCGGGTTCGAGTCCGGCTCGGTCCACAAGTGGATTGGGTTTTAAGTCCCTACCTGATTCTGTGGGTTTTACCCAGAATATTACTCTGGCGTTTTCCTCCCACCTCCTAAAACTGTATCTTCTTCTCATCATCTTTCCATAACAGGTTTCATCAGGCTTTCGAGCTACAGTGCCTAGGGCGCTTTTGGGGAATCCTTGGTTTCAAAACCCGAAATAAATGCACATAATTATGAACACTGAAAGATTAATTCTCAAGCTCTTTTGCCGTTTTCTCTCAGGTAGGGAGGAGGTGGGGTGGGGGAATTACCTTGAAAGTAGAACAGCGTTATCAAAGTGCCCGGGGTCCTGTTGGTTGAAGCTGTTGATGAAGCTTTGATATCCACAGAAAGACCTTAAAGTTGTGCCACCGTCGGGACTAACACTGAGAACACTGGAACCTCCGTTATAAGCAGTCTGTGTACAATAACAATAAAAAGTCATTGAAAAGTGAACAAAAACATGACTGGAGCGGGATTCGAACCGGCTACCCCCTGAATACCGTATACAGGCGCTCTACCAACTAAACTATCCATCCCTATGTTGGTGGTGCCCCCAATAGTCAATTATCTTTGTTCGTTTGGCAGTCAGAAGCCATGAAGCCACTCACATACCGCTATACCCCAAGGATCATTTCTTCGATACTCGCAGCAATGCTGCAACCTGAGAATGGTACATGGGGTTCACTCAAAGAGGATACGGCTTTTTAATTTAGTCAGTTGCTCTTGTGATTATTTAAGAAAAATCAATAATAAAACAGCAATTATTTAAGCTAATAATGTTACAAAAGGCTTGAAGTTAGCAGGGCCTGACGCGTTTCGATCCTAGCAGGATCTTAATCGAAGGCTTAATGAATTTCAGGTCATTATTTTGGCTGATGAGCAGTTTTCACTTTTCATCAGTTTATCATTTACTTGTACTAATAATGTTACAGTAAATGCTCATTGATATGGTTGCCTTAAGAGGCAAATGAAACCTACGACTTGCAACTTTCTTTGTCCTGTTGTTTCAATTGCTGAGATTTAAAATGCTTACCGTGTCGCTTTGCAAAACTTGGAGTCGAACGATCTTGACAATCAGTGGAATCCCAAGTGATCCGTGGAAATAATTGCCTGCCACCTTCACACAAGATCGACAAGAAAATAAATGAAACGATTTCATCTCAGTGCAGCATAGGTATACTACAGGATTGGTAACAAACCAACACAGAAATGTTCACAGATTTACCTATAACTTACACGGTATAAAGATGGACATGATAGAATTCCCAAGCTTAAATGTTTCTGCCTGAAATGTTGTACATTTTATTTTGAAAAAAAAAATATATTTTCGTCTCGCGAGATCAAAAACATTCTGTATGTTTTATGAGAGAACATTTTTCTTGGGACTCAGATCAGTACGTTTCGATTGAGCTCAAATTTTCACTGGCGAAGTTATTATTTCATGTACATGCTGGATCAGAAAAAGTGTGGGTGCTGTTCTGTGACATTTAATCATAATTTGGGAGGCTAATCATCCTTACTGGCAGCTGGGGTGCTGAATTGCGAAGGATGCGACTTCAATGTGATCGAGTAGCAGGCTTTCATGGGCGCCCTTGGCTGCCAGCCACATCAACACATATGATCACGGAGTACCAGTCATGTATTATAGTGGGTACCTCTGTCTTGCATACTTACGATATTCATGAGAGTCAAGGCGTAAGAAGTGGCAGAGACACCACGAAGATTGTGAAAATTGACCATAGAGGCATCTATGACGAGGAAAAGCTCCAGGATCTTGGTACCAATAGGCGCCCCATTGTCGCAGGTAGCTTGACGCTTCCTCCTCTGGTGGCTGTCTGCGTCACCATCTTCATGAGCACCCAGTTGAGATTCAACGTTTTGGTAATAGCTAGCTGTTGAATTAAGGACCATTCAGATGGTGATTGTACAACAAGCAGACACGGAGGAACTTCAAGGAAATAATCAACTAATTTTTGGAAAAAGTCCTTATCGCTTTTTTTTATGGTTTTAGCTTGACATTTTTGTTGGTGTTTTGTGCGTTTAGTATGATTACTTGTTTGTTTGTTTGTTCCTTTGATTGATTTCTGTGGAATGATGTGGCCTAGTGGTCTGGCATGTTAAACTCAAAGTATTGTGGTCAATCTACTGATTGTGGGTTCGAATCCAGCCATGGGCTAGTGGTGCTTGCATCTATGGGCAAGACGCTTTGTCACATATTGCTCCTCTTTGATAACCCAGGAGTATATGGGTACCTGTGAGGGTAGAGATGGCTTTGTGGTTTGATAAGCCTCTGTGCACTGAATACAGAAGCCGGGGCTGTATACTCCCCAGGGAGTTGAGATGGTTTCAGAAATTGTAGATTTATTATAGCCATGAGCCGGGATAATAATAATTTTGTAATGCGCAGTAGAGTATATTGATATAGTAGCTGCGCAATATGAATGTCCTATTATAGTTTATATGATGATGATTATTAATATTTATAGGTGAAGAGTTTCTGTTCGTTTCGATTCGATGCTTAATTTTGGGGAGACGTGACGGGGGTTTGGGTGCTTGTTTGTTCATTGGGTGTGTTTGGGTACCTGATTATTGGTTGGGGTTTTTTTAGGGTGGGAAGGTGGGCCAACTGACTTACTTTCCAAAGCGCAGAAATGGGTAGAGTTGTTACTAGTCTCCTCATCAGACATGTCGTCATCCTCAGCTGATCGGCGATACACAATGTGTGGATTGTGGATATCCCGTCTCTTACGCCGGACGGATTCCGTGTGATTGTCCGTCAATTTCTGGATGAACATTTCAAATTTCTCCAACTTGACCATGCCAGACTGTAGTGGACAGGGAAGTTAAACGTAAAAAACAAAAGATAATCATTTATGTCGAAGGGGGGGGGGGATCCGACTGCATCAATTACAACCATTAAAGGTAGTATCATACTTTGGTTTTTATCAAAGAAATACAGATTCATGGGCAAAAATATCAAGACAGTTACAGTAACAGTCATGTGTGAATTTCAGTCCCATACTGTGCCCACTTTTTGAAAAAAAAAAAAGAAAGAAAAAGAGCCACAGTATTTCTTAAGTCTTTTCTGTTTTATTTTTGATCTTTAAAAAGATCTGTGAACATTTCCGTTTTGGTGTCTTACCAAAGTATGATACTACCTTTAAGTACAATAGAACGTGTGACGTCATGAGAGAAGGGCGCCCTCACCCAGAGATGAGCTCATGCAGTCATTCGCCCAAATTGTGCGCAGCGCGTGAAAGTACCGGCGCGATTTCCTACGTTTTCCAATTCAATTCATAATGTCTAGCAGTTGCCTCCACACACAAAAAAGTTTTCGAAAAGCCTGACTTATCAAATTTTATGCGGGAATAATTACCAGTCCGTTGTTGCACGTGCTGACAGTAACTCTGCTAGCGCCCTCGTGCGACAGAACACTGCCGAATTTGTAGCAGTCTTCGTGTTCAGCTGGTAGAGGTCGCTCTTCAACATTCCCCTGCGCGTCCACGTGTTGTACTGTGAGTCCTTTGGCTGTTAGGTGGCGGTTCGTCGTTAGCTGAAGGTGGAACTCCTCGCCGAATGCGCTGAATTTATACTCGGAAATGTCGAAGGGGTTGTCGGCTTCTCGCCTTTGCCGTGAGCCTTCAACCTCCCACGGGCTGACTATCTCAAATTCATGGCCTGCAAGTTCAACAAAGTAAGAATTTTTAATACGCGAATAAGCCATGGACGTCATATAAAAACATCTTGACTGGCAATACTCCCTATAAGCCCACACAGATAACTGAAACCACAATCGGATGCTTTCGTGTAGCTCTCTCGGGTCGACACCGGTCAACCTCGTCCCCATTCTCTTGCTTGTTTTTTGCAGTATAGTGAGACCATTCCAAGTAAGGGCTGACCCGCCGCTAAACAAATGCACCCAAAGACGCGCCCACCATTGTTTAGTTAAATGCGTCGTGGAACAACATCCCATTGTATCTGGCACGGTAAGATGGCCACCCGGTGGCTTCAATCGATACAAAAGCGTTTTAAGTCTAGATTTGTTTAATATGACGTTTGTGGAATAAGTCCACAAAGTATTCTGTACAATAATGTGCCCTACTTGAATCCCACTGACAAAATAGCATTGAAATATTGGTAGAATGTTACTTACCGTCTGAGTTTGCGGTGGCATCCATGTAATATTTGGCATCATCAAAAGACATTATATCGGATTCCTGAACAAAAACAAAGAAGAAGAAAAAGTCAAGAAAATCGTGAAATAAAAATGTAGGCCGTATTATGAACAACCGTAGAATGAAATTTGAATATTACAAATCTGTGCAAAGATGCTCACTTTGCCATTTTAGAAAGTGCTAACAACAGCACAGTGGTGCCTTCTGCACAGGGAGGTTACACGAAACGGAGGCTCAGGCACGGGCTCTAGCTCCATTTCGTGAATCCATTCTAAAATAGCGGTACATATAGAAGCTTTTTGGCTGCGGTTCGGAAGTAGATTATCTGGTTTGAAATGGAAAACAGAGCTTCAGCTTCAATGAAAAACCACAACCTATATTTTCAGTAAAGAATGACAGAACTGGAGCCCGAGGCTGAGCCTAAGCCGCCGTTCCGTAAACCTATAGTATAGCGACCTACATACGAAACTACACAAAGTTCCACTCATCATTTCTGGTTGAAGTTAAGTTCACTGGTTCCTAACAATGACTGAATCTTTATACGGCGTTCAATGAACATCCACATTTGGCCACGGGGAAAATAAGACCTTTGAAGTGATTGACAGAATGACGAATGTTTATTTGTGATTTATTATTGATATAGATTTCTTTGTAAAGGAAAGTGATCGTGCCAATTTTTATTTACCATGCCATGATGTCATCGTTGTATAAAATTACGCTATTATGCGCCTTTGGAGAAAATGGAAGCGAGTGGGGTCCATATTTCTACGTATTGGTTCTTTCATTACCCTTTTTCGTCTTATTTGCTTTCGAACGGTGTGTGAATAAGAATTCAGAAATAACTATGATGTTCGGCAGATTTACGATTGAATACTAGGAAACAGTGTATTTTGGTTGACATTGAATAATATATCGGTGGATATTGAATAGAATATTGGTGGATAATAGTAAAAAAAAAAATTGGTTGACCGTGGTGTAAATTGATAGATATTTAATTTGGTTGTCATGTGATGGATATTGGTTGACTGTGTCGTCACATGATATTGGTTGACTATGTTGTCATTTGATGGATATTGGTTGACAATGCTATCATTTGATGGATATTGGTTGACTATGCTATCATTTGATGGACATGGTTGATTATGTTCTCATTTGGTGGATATTGGTTGACTGTGTTGTCATTTGATGGATATTGGTTGACTATGCTATCATTTGATGGACATGGTTGATTATGTTCTCATTTGATGGATATTGGTTGACTATGCTTTCATTTGATGGACATGGTTGATTATGTTCTCATTGGTGGATATTGGTTGACTGTGTTATAATTTGATGGATATTGGTTGACTATTCTATGATGGATATTGGTTGACTATGTTGTCATTTGATGGATATTGGTTGACTGTGTTGTCATTTGGACATTGGCTGACTTTGTTCAGTAATTTGATGAATATTGGTTGACTTTGTTCTCATTTGATGGATATTGGTTGACTTTAAATTTGTTCAGTGATATTGAGCAATTGTTTTTATTCTTCGCCTGCAATTTGTACGTGGCCACGGGCATCAAAGTGTACACTGTCGTAGGATCCAAAGCCTAAGAACAAAAAAAGGGATTTTGTCCTTAATCCAACTTCCACAAAAACAACACCACACCAAGGACTTCGGTTCCTCGGTTGTAAACAACAAAAATTGATGATCGTGTTTTTTCTCCATTTTATTTCTTTGTGGATCTTGTTTGACGTAATTGTAGCCCGTGAACCAGAAAATGACGTAGGTGTGTGTGGGTTTTTGTTCAGTCACGCAACACTCATTCGTAATGGCAACGGTCGGCCGTGGGTTTCGCCCAAAATATTTGGTTGTTTTTGTAGGGCCCAGATTGTTTGCGGTTCATAATTGAGTTTTCGTTTGAGAAATAGAAGTCGTACAAAGACAATTATCCTGTAAAGTTCACAAAAGGTCTAAAAAATGTTTGAGTTAAAGGTAGTATCATACTTTGCTAAGAAACCAAAACAGAAATGTTCACAGATTTACGTATGATTTAAAGGGTATGAAGATGATGGTGGTAGAAACATACCGTTAAAATTTTTCCTCCTGAAATGGTGTAATTTATCCAGAAATTAGTAAAACAACGACCGAAAATCTTTTTGATCTTTTAAAAGATCAAAAATAAAAGAGAAAAGACTTAAGAAATACTGCGGCCGTTTTTCACGATTTTCTCAAAAAGTGGGCACCGTATGGGACTGAAATTTTCACGGATGACTGTTACTGTATCTGTCTTGGTATTTTTGCCCATGAATCTGTATTTCTTTGGCAAAAAAAGTATGATACTACCTTTATTTTTCGTAACCCTGAGAAAAACCCTCACCTCCCATTGTGTATACTTTAAGCAGGGAGGACGGAAAGAGTATTTTAAGTAATGTATGATATAAGGACAACATAAGGCATACTTATGTTACAATTCACAAAGAGAAGGATTATCCCCCGGCCTGGTGTTCATTATCATTACAAAATACCCCGTCCTTGTTGGACAACATACAGTTAGCGTGCTGACCTTCAATATTTACACAGTACGTATATTGTGAATAGAGTGGCGTTGAGAGTTGTTTTAGCCTTGGTTCAAGTATGTGTTTGGTTTGCGAGTGTTTTTTTGGACTGGAAGTAACGCACGTGGAGTCAATGCCAGTGTAATGACGTCTGACTTTCAACAATACCCAGACTTGGGAAAAGACTATTGGTTGCGAAAAAATATTGTTGAAATTTCAAGTTTTGTATTTTGTGACCAATTTGCGTGCCCCACCCTGGTACCCTTTGTGGGTCCTGTCCCGACTTTGCTAACCCACTGATGAATGAGTTTGGCTTCAGACCGTTACGGACGAGCAACACAAGCCCCTTAGAGATTGAGAAGTTTAAAATGTTTTGCAAGTCTCGCTACAAAATTGGCTTTTGGGCATTGTCACTTTCATCACGCGAGGTCAAACACCACCGTAGGCCTTGCGCAACTCTCCACCAATGAAAGTGATCACTTTGACCTCGGCGAAGCCTCTTTGTCTCAACTTTGGAATTCACATTCAAGAATCCTACACTGGGACTATACAAGGTCCGATATGGGTTGTTTTTCTTTGACATAGACTATGGACCTTTACGAAATCGGGCTTGAGGCTAGGCTTGGCATTTGTTTTCTACTTCCATTTTGTGTCCTAAATGAAATGAAGGGCTTGAGATACATGGCGAAGCTGGAGCCTTTCCCCAGCTTCATCGTGTGGCCCAATCCCTTCATTTCATTTTTTTTGACTTCAAATGGCGGTACTGAAACAAGTCCCAAGCCTAGCATCAATCCTAGTGTCGTAAAGGCCATATGACTGAGTATATTACCCTGTAGAAGCCTGTCTGATAGAAGAACTTTCCATGATATATAAATGGTAGTGTTATTAAAGGGTTCCTGCAGTGCTTTTTTTCAGTTATTTTATTGTCTTCATACAGAGAATATACTGACAAATAATGAATAGCAAGTCTTATTTTGGTTTCAAACTAGCATTTGGTTTTCCTTTGAATGGCTTTGTAAAACGGGGGATTTTCACGCATACTCATGTAGGGAACCAATAGCAAAAATATAATGAAAAAAAAACAAACAAAATTACACCACCAGTTGAGTGAAAGGAACATATTTGGCAAAATAAAATTGAGGAGGAAAAGGTCTGTCGGAAAACCTATAAAACAACAACTTTTTGTGCAAAAATCAATTGGGATACTGCTCTCAGTTCCCCAGATGACATCACAGTGGTTTCTTTTTTTTTTGGAAATGCTAATTAGCATACAAACCAAAAAAAACCTGTTTTTAACCCTGAATCAGTGTGAGGAAGTGGGTAAAATCACAGTCCCTGTGTACAGTTTTGTTATTGGCACATGTTCAAGCCATAATATTCACATTGCAGAGACCCTTTAAAGCTTAGTTACAACCCGTCAAGGAGATGTTTGTGTGAAAATCATACAGACTTATGACCTTGGGCCAATTTCACACAACTGCTTAAGCATAAAAATGTTCTTAAGCATGAAAAGACTTCCTTGATCAAACAGGAATAACATCATTTGTGATGTTTATTGCTTTTGACTTGTATTCGGCCAGTGTTTGCTGAGCATAACATTCACAATGAGTTTTGGCTGGCATACTGATTTTATTTACCGAGGTTTTTGGTGCTTAAGCAAATTTTAGTGCTTATAAGCAGCTCTATGAAATTGGTCCCTGTTTGCAAGTGGACAAAACGAGTTATTGTAACGTAGGGGTTTATTATAGCATATTTTTTCTGGTTTGTCCTTGTAGGTGTGGTCATAAACCGCAACTTATTGAGCAATATACCCCACAGTGGACCGGCGTTACAATGGGATACAACGGACGATTATGGGTCATTTTCCCCCCTTCACAAACGCCGTGATGGCCATCAGACTACCAAAGGTAAGATCTGTCTGGGCGAGAATTGTCCAAATTCTGGAGACAAAATTGTCAACTGCCATCTAAAATTGGTTTATGGGCCAGATTTTGGACAATTTCAAACTCAACGACTCTAGTGTGACCAAACTTTAACAGAGGATTAACTCAATTGTGTACCGTGTAGACGGACTTTAAATGGTAACGGTTATGGTAATGTACATTGTATCCTTGAATCCTTAGTAATGTGAAGGTTTTTTTGTATTCGTGAGTGGAATGTATAAAGTCGATGACCCAGACTTCAGTGTTGGGATTCGAGTGCCAACCATGATGTAGTTTGTTTGTAACGGTCAGCCTCGCTTTGGCAGAGGCCAGGGCAGTCCTCCAATCTCAGGAGGCCTTCCCTAATCAACTTGTTGGACACTTTCACCCGTACTTTGAAGGACGTCCGTTAGGTGATCAAGTTTTAACATCACCCTTGAAAGGGATGGTACAGAATTGGTAAGACAAAATACACTTCAAGATCACAGATTCACATAAAACTTACACAGTATAATGGTGATGATAGGAGAAAACATCCCATGAAATGTTTTTGTCTGAAATGCCATATTCGTTGAGAACTAAATGGAACTATTTTCCGATTGGAATAAATCGCTTCGAAGCGTTTCATTCATTCGTTGAAATGTGTAAACAGATTTTCACTATTTTCTCGAAACCCAGATGGCTGATTGACCTCAAACATCTACAGGTTTGTCAGTTAAGGTATATGATGGATTACATAATGTGCTTTCACTGTCAGCAACGGTTTTGTCGCAAAAACCAGTTCTGTACCATCCCTTTAACTCTCCCAACTCGTCCAAGACCCATCCAACACTATAGTTTGAGATTAATGTTTGAGACTTGTACATGAGTTGTTATAATACCGTGAGACAAATTCAGTAAGCTACTCGTTTTTGGGAGTGATGACGTAAAACGTGACCTCCCATCCTGTGATTGGCCATGAAACTTGTCTTTCATGAGCTGTGAGTGTGAACATTGCCTTGCTTCGAGTGGAAACTTTTTGTTTGCGCACGGCACATGAACTGGCGTTCTGTCCCGCACATAATGGTTTTCGCCTTTAAACATGTATGTACATGTATTGTACGGATGAACATGCCGTACATGACATGATCATGGAATGAACAACTCGTAGATCTAGCGTGTTTTCATTTCTGAATAGCCATAACATTGCTTTCAACAATAATCCGTGTTACAAAGTTTAGCTATAGCAATCCTGCAAATATTACACATCAACCTATCCCACTAAGAAGTTTGTGAAGAAAACGCAAATGTATTTTAACACATGTAGTTCACACAAGTAATTATGAACGAGCAGCTCATAATTATATTTACGTTATATACAACACACATTCTTTAACGGAGGAGCCATCAATAATCTTCAAGACAACTTATCAATGGAAGAACTATTATATACAAATGAGATAGTTTAAAGTTTGGCAAAGTAAGATTTGAATAAGTCCCATACATGGACCATCATTGAGCAGTGTTATCAGAATTCGGGTTTTTGATCGTGATATGAACGGAAAGCCATTGACTATTACGCATAATGTAGGATTTATAAACTTTACAAAGACAATATTTTCGACAGCAGTTGATTAAACGAAAACGAAACTTAGATGGAATTTGTTCCTGTCTGTTGAATATAATATCATTTTTTTTAAAGAAAATTCCACCGGGACGACAAGTTTAGTTAAAGACACTTACCAAGAATCTTCCTTGTATCGTTGTTCCCTCCAGCAGGAGTACGACCAGAAATAACCCAAGAAATGCCTTCATCTTCTCCATTTGTAGAAGAATCATCGAAAAAATAGTTGCAGTTTTCTTCTTTTTGGTTTTGTTGTAGTCTGTTGTAGTTATGCGAAGTTGTGTTGAAGAATCTTATCCGTCAGAACGTGTTAACATACACCCTTACCTGCAGGGCGTTTAAAAACCGTTGTGTTCCTTCCGAAGATTTCAAACTGCATTTGCCACTTAGGTTCGAAAAGGACTGTCTATTAAAGGGATTTCCTGTCCCGTGTTGTGTACGAGCGGCCGTGACTAATATATCCCTCATTTGCATAACAATTATCAACTCCCTACCTGTGTATACTTTTTTTTACCTGTTTTTGTCCGACAATGGACACACCTTGTCATTCATTGGCAGCAACCGTTGCAGTTTGACGTCGTGGACTCGTCCATGTTTTGCCGAAGGGGTGTGTGGGTGTGTTGAGGGGCGAGGGAGGTCGCGCTTGGTTGGTCATGTCATTTTTTTTTTACCTTTGATCGAGTCAGCGGATTCACCGGTGACTAAAACTTGTTCGAGATGGTATTTGTCCAGCAAATACCGACCACAAACAAATTTAATCATGAAGATGTTTACAATGCCATTTGTATTATTCTAAGACATAGAGCAGCAGCATTTACCGTATCCTCCAAAAACGAGTTCATGAGTAATTATATAGGTTAGGTACGAATGTCATGGCTAGTTTTTTCGGTCAATTTGCTTTTACTTTGAACGTCACTCATGAGGATCAGATACTGTTTCCATCCCATGTCAAATAAGAACTTTCTCTCTAAGTCATTGAAAGGTGAACAGAGAAAACATGACTGGAGTGGGATTCGAACCAGCGACCTCCTGAATACCGTACAGGGGCTCTACTAACTGAGCTATCCAGCCCTACGTTGGTAGCGTACCTAAGAGTCAATTATTTGTGTTCGTTTGGCAGTCAGAAGCCATGAAACCACTCACTAATTATGTCCCAATGATCATTTCACCGATACGCGCAGCAATGCTGCAACCTGGGAACAGTACATAGGGGATCACTCAAAAAGGATACAGCTTTTGAATCAATATAACCATCAAATAACCACAATGGAAACTGACTGAATTTGTTAAGATTTAGTCATTTAAAGGTGAACAAAGAAAATTCAAACAGTTTCCCTTGTGGTTATTTGATGATTAACTTTCTCTTGAATACGATAATGTGTTGGCGACTTATAATGTAGTCTACGTCCATTTATGATTCCCGTTTTGTCCAATTTGGTCTCTGAAAATCTTGCTTCTTTTTTTTATACCGTATTACATGTACTTTTTTAAACGAGGAATATTGTAAACCATTCTCTATCATCGTTTTAGTTTTCTCGTCAGGAGAATGTTACATACTGTATAACAAATTGCCATAATTGTGTTTATCGATATCTGGTGTTATTGTATATAGTGGTTATGAGCCATTCTTTTGGTGATTAAAACAGACAAAAACGATAAAATTCTTCGTCACGGTCAGTCCCAACAACACACACCTCTTCACCTTCAAACAAGCCAATCGAGCATATACGTGTATTATTTATGGTCATCATTGTATAGTGGTATTTCGTGAGTGGGCGTGGTTCGCAATGGTCAGTCACAGAAACAGGGCGGGTTCGTCGACCGATTATAGGACTGTGATTATTTCCATTGTTCAAACTGCGGTAACTGATTCACAAGGGAACATCATTCAAATAATTCCACATATTAAAAAGCGGCTTATATACATGCCATGAAACCGAAAAGTGTATTCGTACACATGAAAATCATGTCAGGAAAATCGTTGTACAAACAATCATGGATGTCGAAAATACAATGAATAGATTTGTATATCAAATGTCTTGTCTTAAAATGACCCTTCGTACCAGTAGGTCGAATTTCTTATAGGTTTACTTCGCGTCTCTACTGCGATTTTGTTAAATGTTAATACTTCTCGAGCAAAGATACTTAGAAGGACCCTAATGCCTTGATACCATTGTGCAACAACAAAGATTAATCGTATGATCGCCTTCAAATTGTAGAATGGTCTTCAGATATCACCAAAGAAAGATCTTGGAATGCTGTCATAATGAGCTCAGAGCCCTACATGTCTAAGGGCCTGTTTGTTTAACGCACAGGATCCGATATTTTGGGATCCATCTCCTATGCAGGGTACGCTAAAATGGGATCCGGATCCGGATCCGCAGGATTCGTCATAAACAAACAGGCCCTTAATTCTCATTTTGCTGTTCATACTTGTTTCCCTAACCTTGGAAAATCTTCTTTTTTTCGGGTGAAGAGAACTCTTCCTTCTCGCTATGTTTTTTGTATTTTGTTCCTGTGTCACTTTGGATATCTTTATGTTGTTCTATGGCTGTCTCGCCTTCTAAGGTTGGCCTTGCTGGACTTTGTGTAGGATGGGGTGCTTCACTGTTTGTTCAAATCCAACGCAACAATTATGTGACACAGCATAATGGGCATAACATGACGTGAAGGCCTAAAGATGTACAGTATGTGTACTTGTACAATGCCTTTGTCAGAAGTGCATGAATAAACGGTACTCGCTCACCTTGTTCTTTAAAGGTAGTATCATACTTTGCTAAGAGACCAAAATAGAAATGTTCACAGATTTACGTATAACTTTCAGGGTATTAAGATGATGCTAGTAAAAACCTGCCGTTAAAATTTTTCCGCCTGAAATGGTGTATTTATCCAGAAATTAGTAAAACAACGACCGAAAATCTTTTTGATCTTTTAAAAGATCAAAAATAAAAGAGAAAAGACTTAAGAAATACTGTGGCTGTTTTTCACTGTTTTCTCACAAGGTGGGCACCGTATTGGACTGAAATGTTCACAGATGACTGTTACTGTATCTTTCTTGATATTTTTGCCAATGAATCTGCATTTCTTTGACAAAAACCAAAGTATGATATTACACCTTTAACTTCTTTTCATTTCAAAACATACACAATGGTTCGGTTATGCGGTTGTTGTTATTTCAAAACGTTTTTGTGATAACCGGAAAAACCCTGACCGCAATTTTGTTTATCATAGTTATTATCCTCATTTTGTAAAAAGATATCACCTTTTTTTTCATGCGGTTTGGTCCCCGAAAAACCAGGGGAAATTTTTTGAAATCTTTTTCGAAATATGACAGTATAATGGCGTCAGATTCGTCATTTTCTGGTTCATCGAATCAACAGTTCTCTGGCTTAGGGATTTTTTCATTCGAATCACGGAACTGTGTCGAGGTTTGCTTTGAATGCGGTTAACCATTATCCCATATTGGGTAATCTTTTGCTTGGTGTTTGGAGGGCCTGGCGTTTTCATCCTAGTATGATCTTTCTCAAAAGGCTATTACTCTTATTTTTTAAGCACTTCCTGTTAAATTTTGAAATTAGAGCAGCAATTCGTCATATGTGAAGGAATGGATGTAGCTTTTGGCCGTTTCTATATACTTATGTATGAAGCAATTCTCTGTTTCATTGTTCAATTAAATGATTAACGGAACAATTAGTATTGAACAATAGTTATTCACTGTTTCATTGTTCAATGATTAATCTGTTTCATTGTTCAATGATTAATTGATCAATCTGTTTCGCCACGCCCTCTATCTTCAAAATGTCAACCTTAACCCGACAAAGGTTCCGTGCAACCTTTTGTCATATTTGTTGTTATACACCTGGGGTCGATAAAGTCCCATCGTATAGGAGGCCTATCATACGTATATAGGACTACAATGCATCATTAAGATAGGTTATAAGTTACGAAGAGTTACTGGTCATTGGGTGTTTCCATTTCCAATTTTTGATGGTGCTATATTGTTGCTATTACAGGGTACATTTTGTCTCAATCTTAACTCCTGTGTGGTAGGAATTAATTAATTATGAGTTGTCTTGCTTGAAGCCCAATTAGATCGCATGACTTGCCTCGAACGCACATCCTGAGCAAATTCGCCCCAATGATCTTCAATTCGATACGCCAGACCACTCGGCCACGGCACTCCACTGCTATTGTTCGAACCCAGAATGCGTGTATATACTGATTACGCCCCTATTGATTGTTCTTTTCTGCAAAATGGGTGTATTATGAAGGGCAAAAATTGAATGATTTTAACGTATGTACAGAAAATCTTAACAATTATTGGTTGTGAATTAACTCGCTGACTCCTAACTTGGTGGCATGGCCTAGCTGTATGACGTCAGCACTAGTGAAAACGAGGGCGTGGGTTCGAATCCCACCTGAGTCAGCACATGATGTTTCCATGTGCAATCAAGCTGAAATCACTGAGTATATGCAGTGTTGATACACGTTGGTGAAGGGCAAGCCTAAAGTCAATGGGAATAAAATGAGTGTATGAGTAATTTAATCTTCGATTTCGAACCATCTCCCACCAACCCACCCACCCGTCTGACAAATAGGCCTATCAGACACCCCTCTGCTGTGAATAGAACAGTCCTTTCTTACGCAATCATTGTCCCTTTTTACATGACACGTCACGTTGGTGTTATGTAGACATCTTAACTATCGACCAGTGGGAGTCTTTATTTGCAGATCTCTTGTACCGTCCACTGTACCGTGGCTACCGCTGCTGTGCCCGGTCAGTTTGACGGGAGAGTTTGGTCAGTTTGCCCCCAAGTGCGAAGAGGTCCGGTGAACGGTTCATCGTGACTAAATTGAAGAAATGTCTTTGTCCTTTCGAGCCTCTTCGCAGTGCAAAGTCATAAAGGCCCTGTGCCACGATTGGGCAAATTTGGTCAGAGTGTTTTATGTATGCAAGGGGCATTTTACATTCAGGGGCGGATCTAGCCTTCAGGAAAAGGGGGGGGGGGGGGTGACAATCAAAAAGTGCCAAGTCAATTAAATCAGTTCACTGAGTGGGCCACTAAAAAACTTATCGAGTGACGTGTAATAGCTAGTCTGAATTTGGGCACGGCCTCCAATTCTTCGTTAACAAAACATATTTTTTTCTCAAATTACGGGTGTGAAATAAGGCAAACTACCAAATCAAAGGTGTGAAAAATGGTTTGAAAAATGCACCGGTATTACGTGAAAACATGTTGTGTAGGCTATAGTACATGCTTTTTTACTCCTAATAAGACATAAAAGAAGCCAGTAATAGAAGAAGAGTCTAGCTCCCAAAATGGCTCTTCTAGCCACCCCCGCCACCCCCCCCCCCCCCCCCCAAAAAAATGGCTCTTATAGCCCCAGAAAATATTGGCTTGTGGTGAAATCTAAATCGAACATTTAAAGTGCTAAAAAGAGTGTCTGAAAACGAAAAAGAAAAGCACGCGCAGACAAAATACCGTGCACGCGTCCATGGCTTTTAATTTGATTGCTCCAATCGTCAAAAGACATAAAAGATCCTATTTTTGAAAGGTGGAAGTGTGGTCTTAAATGCCTATAAACGAAATAGATCGCAACAACGCGAACCTGAATGGTGAGACACAAATCCTGAATGCACGAACCGACGAAATAGAATGTGAAAATGAGGAAAAGCTTAACTTTGAACACCAGAGCTGAAAAAACTGTCCAAATCTGTATGCGTTTTCACGGAAATGAACGTTCTTTCGCTGAATTTGGCTGGGAAAACCTATATAATATTACTGTGGTTTAACCCCCCCCCCCCCCTTCGACAAATGTTGTTGGTCTTATCAAAATTAGCATAACACTTTCTTGCTTTTTTGTGTCAACTGTTGCACCGCTCGAAGTAGAACCAGTGACTTATTACATATCGTGCCGTGTATTGATCATAGATCGCCAGCGCTATCAATCACAGCGACAAGCCACTGGCTTATTCTGATGTTTTGTAAACTTCAGTCCGTGAAATTACTCATCATAAAAAAAAAATCCTCCAGCAGCGCATCATCGAAATAATAGAAATAAATAACAGACCACCCCTTTCCCGCAGTGGAAGAGTCCATTGATATCGAGCAGATCACCATGCATGAATTGTTCTTTGTCAGTTTGTTATTTTACTGGTTGTCAAGGTAATGGTTGTTTACATTAGTGGCGTAAAAGTTACCCAACCGTGCATGGTAGCAAGGTGATTGTGATTTACGACTTCCCGTATTAGGATGCACAAAAATAACAACAATGAACTTTGAAAATCCCAGAAAAACCCCAAACCGCCTAAAAAACTTGAAAACAATGAATGATTTGGAAGTTTGTAATGACATCATTTCTTGTAATTGGAAATGATTTCATCGAAGGAAAATAAATAAAGGAAGCCGAAAAATACTTAGAATTATAGGATAGAAAGCAGGAAGAGTGGCACTGTGTTTTGTTTTTTTGGCCCCGGTAAAGTTTTGAAAAAACAGCCACTACGACCATAGAACTTTCACGAACCAAAAAAAGAAAAGGGCCGTTTTTCTTGTTACTCCGAAATGCGGCATGTTTTGGTAATTCTGGACAAGTGGTTCCTTTAACTATAAAGGAAAAGGAAGTGGTTTCTAAAACATTGTACTTTTTCACTGAAATATTGAAGAAATTACTTCAATCTGGGGTTTAAAGGACTCGGGGACATTTGCCGTAAGTTAAAAATATCGTTTGGAAGCAGTAGAAGCTATAAAAAGTTGCTTTACTTTACAGTTTTAGAAACCACTTGTCTTTTCCTTTATAGTACTGTTTTGGGAACCACTTGTCCACAATTATATACCCATGTTTTGAAAGCCAACGCCTTAACTTACCTCTACTAATACCGATCCGCTACCGTTCAACATTTTGGCCAAAGTTACATTCTTGCCACAATTTAGCCACCGTATTTCGAATTTCATCTGGAAATGAACATTATTTAGGCCTACTTCTTAAACGCTTGCAACTTTTGCTCACGATTTAGCGGAGGGGATTACTTTTTATCTAGAACAGGACCTTGTGAAATACTGGAAAAAGAATTTGTAACCAAAACCACAAACATGGATACACATTGAAACTTGTCAGTCTGTGAACGGTCACAGCGAAAAAAGCACCTGTTTTTGGCATGCACGATGGCAAATAAAATTGATCATTTCTCCTGAAACCTGTTTTTAAACAGCCGTTCGTCCGTACTTCTTTTATTAGGCACAATATAAGACGTTTATCGTGAAGACATAAAACTAAAATAGTAAAATAAATAAAAACTATATAGGATTTTTAATAATAAAGTAGCATGCACAGATTTCCTTGCTCTGTCGTTAAACCCTTATGGAAAAAAGTACAGCCTTGTTTTCGCACGTAAACGCTGTAAAGTAAATAACTGATGTTTGTTCAGTTTCTGTGTGCCTAGCTGTCATTGGCTTGGAGTTGTTCCCTGACGCAATTGACGGGTTCGCCAACGATTCAGAACACCCTACCCTGGAGAATTGAGGGTGGGGCGTGTACGGGTATATACGCAAATAGGGAGGGTGACAATAGGTAAAGGAGATCATCAATACAATGCAAAAGTAAAAAGGGAAACGAGATATAGGTTACCAATTGTCTATTGGCACACGAAATGGCCTGGTAGCCATCTCTATACAGTATAGCTTCTTTAAATTATCTTAAATAACTATCATACTTTGGTATAGGAAACCAAAACAGACATGTTCACAGATTTACCTATATCATCACATACAGATGATAAAGATATATCTTGTACAAACATATCGTTATGTTTGTGCTCGAAATGTTGTATTTGTCCAAAAATGAGCAAAACAAAATACGGAAAAAAGTTTTGATCTCACGTTAAAACCTCACAGTTACCTCACAATTTCGCGTAACAATCGCAACGGTTTTCTGCTGTTTTCTACTGTCTCCATTGATCACTTGAGCTGAAAATTTCACTGGTTTTTATTCCATGACAGGGAGTCAGGTTGGCGTAGCGGGCTTTCCTCGCCTTTCACCTCTGGTGGACCGGGTTCGAGTCCGGCTCGGTTCACAAGTGGATTGGGTTTTCAGTCCCTAGTGTTTCTGTGGGTTCAAGTTACGCAGAATATTACTCTGGGGTTTTCCACCCACCTCTAAAACTGTATCTTCTTCTCATCATCTTTCCATAAAAGGGTTCATCAGGCTTTCGAGCTACAGTGCCTTGGGCACTTTTGAGGAATCCTTGGTTTCATTACCAGAAATAAATAATAATAAAAAAATTATGAACAGACCGCAGTTGTTAATTCTATCAACTTTATCAGTATGATTCTTATATATCCTTCAAGAGATTTCAAATAAAGACATCAACCATTTTCCCTCTGCTGTAATTTCGATTTCCGAATTATTTTGTTCCGATTTTCTGAAGGGTTAGGGTTTTCCCGAAAGTTGGAATAATCTTCAAAATATAACATCTGACTCACGGGTTATTAAGAAAAGGATTCTGAAATTAGGATGATGGGGTCAGCAAAAATACCGGCCGAAATTACAGTGATATGCAGTTTTCTCATCTGACGCAATACTCAAAAGCAGATGTTTATCCCAAATGTCAATTAGTTTTAGGATCTATTTCTGTATGAATGTCTGTGGTTGAACATGTATAAGCAGAAAATGAGTACATTTTCCTATAAATATCTGCAGCTTTGGTTTATCCAACTCGTTTAAGCAGCCCGTTTCTCTTTGAAAAGTCAGACCAAGAGGTCATTCGAAACGGGTTCTCCGTCTGGCTGGTTGTTTAGCCTGGTTTCTTTGATTTAAACCAGAAAGAATTAATTGCAGACAAAGAGTTTAATAATATATCCTCTTACATCACCACTTATAATCTGCACCGGGAATAACAAGGGACCTGGCCGGGTTGAAAGTGAAATCGGGACGGCCGGGGTGTACCAGCCAGCTCCCGCTCACGGGCCCGGGGTTGATCACGGGGAGTTCCCTTTGTTATTACCGCCTAGTCATCGATCCATTGTTGTCACTGTAGACTTTACTTATTGCCGTATAAGGTCATTTTGCGGGGCAGTTTGTGTTGTGGGTGAACGGAGTTATGTTTTCGGTCCACTGAGTCCGTAAAAATCACACAGCCGAATCCCACGGACTATTTGATGCGATTGACTGTGCCGCAACTCTATTACATATTCAGGATCCTTCCCACTCCACTGGCGTCCCTCAAACTTGGCTTGAAACTTGTCAGTTGTCACGCAACCTTTGCAAATGTTAAGAGCGTATTCTTTATGAATTTCGCCATATTAATACATGATTGGTTAAGGTCACAGAGCAGCACTCACACTTTGTCTGATCCAATATGTATATGAAATAATAAACCTGTGACAATTAGAGCCCAATCTGAGTCACGAGAAAATAGCGGAAACTTCTCAATTCTTCTTATAAAACACAAAGAATGGTTTTGATCTTATACCCCAAGATCAAAACTGTTTTAGGTCTTTGTTTGACCAATTTCCTAAAACAAAATACAGCATTTCAGGCGGAAATATTTTAACGGCATGTTTGTACCACCACCATCTTCATCCTGAAAGTTATATGTAAATCTGTGAACATTTCTGTTATGTTACCAATCCTGCGTATTGTGGACTTCGTCACCCTTAAACATGATTGTATTTTCCAGTCGTTTTTATGAGGATTTTGTGTTTTATATCATGTGAATCATTGCCAATAGTTTATAATTTAAAACGAAATATAGGCTGCCGTGTTTATTCCCTTAGTTTGTATAAGCAATACGGCAAGTTAAGATGACGTCAAGTGACTTTAACCAATCAGGCGTAAATTCCCTGTACGAAACTCAGTCGTTGTGTAAATATTGCGCGCGAATGCCGGCTTTTCAATTATTTTTTGTTTTGTGTGTAAACCTGATGACGTCTTTGTTTTAACAACGCCCTCTAGTGAGACAGAGGCCCGAATTTCAATTTTAAATTCAAAGTGTATTAACATTATCATAGTTTGCAAAATAACTAACTTACATTAAAGGTATAATATCATACTTTGTTTTTTATCAAAGAAATATACAGATTCATGGACACAAATATCAAGACAGATACAGTAACAGTCATCTGTGAAAATTTCAGTCCCATACGGTGCCCACTTTTTGAGAAAACAGTGAAAAACTGCCACAGTATTTCTTAAGTCTTCTTTTTGATCTTCTAAAAGATCAAACAGATTTTCGGTCGTTGTTTTACTAATTTCTGGATAAATACACCATTTCAGGCGGAACAATTTTAACGGTATGTTTCTATCACCACCATCTTCATACTCTGTAAGTTATACGTAAATCTGTGAACATTTCTGTTTTGGTTTCTTACCAAAGTATGATACTACCTTTAGTTGGAGCTGAATAAATCTGACCTCGTGCAGTCGTGTTTGTTACCTTGCCCTTTTGCATAACCATTTTACCTTCAGGCGACAAAAGTGTACTGCGAACTAACGAGGAGTGTTCATGGTCGAAATGACCATAAACTGACTTGAAAAACCTTCATTGTATTCAGAAAAGAGGTTCAAATAAAATTGCGGTCATCAGAAAGTACTTTAAGATAAACACTATCCACTGTGTCCATTGTTATTGTACGAAACAATGACGTTTGCGTATTTTTCATATTATGAACGAAAGTTGTTTTTTCTGTCAGATGGCGAAAGAATAACAGATAATTCAATACACAATAAATGAACTCACTTTCCATTTTTATCGTTTCGAAATATCAGATTCGGGTTTTCGTGAAAGAAATGCAGATTCACCGTGGCAAAAATATCAAGAAAGATACAGTAACAGTCATCTGTGAAATTCCCAGTCCCATACGGTGCCCACTTTTTGAGAAAACAGTGACAAACGCTTACGGTATTTGAAAAATAATCTTTTCAGCGTTATTTTTGATCTTTAAAAGATCAGAATTTTTTTGGGTCATTGGTTTTACTTTTTTCTGGATAAATACATCATTCCAGGCAGAAAAACTTGAAAGATATGTTTCTACCATCACCATCTTCATACCCTGTAAGTTATAGGATGTGAAGATTTCTATTTCGGTATTTTACCAAAGTATGGCAGTACCTTTAAAGGTAGTATCATACATTGGTTTTTATAAAAATAAAAATACAGGTTCATGGGCAAAAATATCAAGGACAATACAGTAATAGTCATCTGTGAAAATTTCAGTCCCATACGATGCCCACTTTTTGAGAAAACAGGGAAAAACGGCCAAAGCATTTCTTAAGTGTTTTCTCTTTTATTTTTGATCTTTTAAAAGATCAAAAAGATTTTCGGTCGTTGTTTTACTACTTTCTGGATAAATACACCATTTCAGGCAGAAAAACTTGAAAGATATATGTGTCTACCATCACCATCTTTATACCCAGTGAGTTATAGGTAAATCTGTGAAGATTTCTGTTTCGATGTGCTACTAAAGTATGAATATACAATGTAGTACCTTTTAAAGGGTCTCTGCAATGGGAGTATTATGGCTTGAACATGTGCCAATAAAAAAACTGTACATGGGGATTATGATTTTACCCACTTCCCCACACTGATTCAGGGTTAAAAACAGGTTTTTTGGTTTGTGTGCTAATTAGCATTTCCATATTCATGACCAAAACTGTGATGTCATCTGGGGAACTGAGAGCAGTAATCCTATTGCTTTGTGCACAAAAAATGGGTTGTTTTATAGATTTTCTGACAAACCTTTTCCCCTCAATGGGTTTTATTGTGTTGAATATGTTCCTTTCACTCAACTGGTGGTGTAATTTTTTTGACAAACCATTTCTGTGGGTCATGTTTGCCTCTTCATTTGTTTATGTTTTTCATTATATTTTGGCTGTTGGTTCCCTACATGAGTATGCATGAAAATCCCCCGTTTTGCAAAGCCGTTCAAAAGAAAACATGCAAATGCTAGTTTAAAACCAAAACAAGACTTGCCATTCATTATCTGTCAGTATATTCTCTGTATGAAGGCAATAAAAATAACCTGACTGAAAAAAGCACTGCATGAACCCTTTTATAATGACCTCAGTTCCCATTGTTATCGTTTTGAATGCAAACCGCCCCAAAGAGGAAGAACTTATCCGGAGAAATGTTTGCTGAATGACATAATCTAGGCTAGGGTTCAGGATCGGTCCTTCTTTGTGAAGCTGCCTGATTCCCAGAGCAAACATTGGTATGAAACAACCCTCACGTTCACCAGACATCATTATATTACATGATCGTGTCTGGATACTTATTTCAACAGCACCCCACCTGTTATAAGCCGGTGCCTTTAGTGCGTGAAAGTTCACAACTTTCAAGTGACATCCTTGAAAGGGCTGCATTGTCAAGCCAATTAAAAGTTCTCATTGTGTAAAATAGCTGCGGTTTCCCCTATTGTTGACAGTTGATTTTAAACTGAAAGAAATTATGCATAGTTCATCATGCATACATCATTGTGTGGCTTACTAAACAAATGACCTCATACTGACAAATTTATGCAAAATAGAAAGAGTGACTAAGGTATTTCTTTATTTCCCAATCTTACCGGTGATATATCATTGTGGTTGAGACCTTTCTTCACAAATGAGCAGATTTTTTTTTATATTTTGCTTACGGTAACGGCTTACGGTAACGGTAAGCAAGGAATTTCTGCGGAATGCATATGACAGCGCTTTAGCAGAAAATAATCACGGTTACCCTAGAAATTATTTGCTAACCGAAAGTCTTGCTTACGGGTTTTTCATGAAATAGATTTCACGCGAAGTAGTGCCCGTAAGCACATAAATAGGCCGTAACGGATTCCATGAAATTGGGTCCAGAACTATAGACCTTATTCACGGTGCATGTATCCTACATTCAATGCAGTATACATGTGTATTTAAACCGAGGCTTGGATTCAAAGTAGTCTGGTACCCCTTTTCTTTATAGAATTGGTGTTATATTTTCCAACGGGTACGGTACAAGGAATGTGACAAGATTGATGCACCGTGAATAAGGTTGCACCCAAGTGAATAACTCCCATAGACAACAGTGATAAATCATAATATTTCAAAAATCATTTTAAAATATTAAGAACTCTCTCAGGTGTTCAAGTTGCACAGAAAAATTATGATGAACATGTGACCTTTCATTTTCTTTTCATTTTAAGGTAGGTTGACAATTGACTTTTTGAGATTTACTCATTCTCAGCTGACCACCCCTAAAACAAGGTATATGGATCACCCCAGTCAAAGTAGCCATTTTCAAAACATCCCTCTGCAAAGCGGCTGAAATAGACCCACTTTCTCACCCAAATGCATCACAAATGGTCACAAATGGAAGCCCACAGTCCAGCCAGGAGGTCCAGTGCTATATTTCTTCAATCTCTCAGTTTCATAGCTCTCAGAACTCTCTCGTTTATATTATATTGAGTGCTGAACTTTTCGTAATGAGCTCGGCGAACGGATTTTGGGACTATTTACTTGGGTGCACCCATAAAGGCGTATAGAACTGTCCTGCAGATGATAAGGCATTTTGGAGAAGTGGGAGGGATAACTCGAGAGGATGTAGGCCTATCCTATGTAGCCACAATGGACCAAGTTAGGCTCTGAGTGACGACCCAATCCACATGAAGACTTTGATAGGATTCGAACCAGGGACAAGGGGAAATGAGAGGGCAAGGAAAGAACCGCATCTCACCTTTCTTTATGCTTTATGTAACAACCACTATAAGGTTTTTATACCCTGCAAGATACTTGTGAGTTGTGACACCATACCCCCCCCCCCCCCCCCAATGTTCCACCCTTGTCATATTGGTAAGGGACCCCCCCCCCCCCCCCCGGGGAATCCTGCATAGCATTTCCTCAGATTCCTAGTACACACAATTAATGTAGGGGATGCACTCTGTCTTGCATCAAATAAAGTTTTCGTCCTCTTTCTGTGTTAAACAGCGTCCTCTATTGGTGACTTTTTAACTGGTAGAGGGCGCACTGCATGTCCTCCGGGTGCACCACACTAAATAAACTCCCATTGACCGTAGTGTAAAATCCATCAACTTCACAGTTCAAAAAACCCTATCCAGAAGTTTCTCAGTTGTTGGTACAATAGTGTCAATGATAGTGTGAACTCTCATCTACCCAATTCTTTCAAATTTTTGGTTGGGTAACCGATTGGATTTTTTGCTAATTGCCCCAAGAAAAAAAACACCCCCGAAATGTCCTTCTTCCGTAACCGATTTGCTACGAGTTTTCATGATCGAAGCAACCCTCCACGTTCAAGACAATGTAGGACCGGATTTTAAACCAAAATATCTCAAGTCTCCACAACAGGCTGAAGCACTGAACCCCCAGGTTGTCATAACCAGTAAAAATTACACAATATATTAATTGCACGACCCCCCAAATTGCATATTTAAAAAACATTTGAGGGTACACACATTATGATAATCAGCTCGGGGCATTGATTTTTGAGCTATTTATTGTGGTGCATCCCTCCATCCTCTGTCGTCAGTAATTTGATTCGTCTCCTCGGCTTATTGACTGGGTTAATGTCTAGTTAATGTTTTTCGCGCCATTATCAGATGTAAGAAATTTGAAAAGGCTAATGTGTTATGCTGCCCCCATCGGCCAATGGTGTTGATGCCCGATGAGGGCGCTATGCAGTCACGCTAAAATCGTGTTAAGAAACTGTCCGATTTGTATAAATATTGGGGACCTGGAATTTGTGCTCTGATCTTTGACGTCGCAACAAAAAGCGAATGAAAAACAAACTAACACAAATTCATTCACTTTCTAGAGTGAACTAGATGTTTCTTGATTATTTCTGGCGCCAGAAAGTTGAATGAACCAGCCGTTAAAATGTTGAAGAGAAAAACAAAGTACGTAAGAAATCAATATACCTGTGTCTATCGTGTATAAATATATCGATGATTGTCGTACGCAAATAGTGTATTATTTTCGTCATCGTATCCTACTGATCCTAGTGTGTGATATTATGTTGTCATAGCAATGTGTCCATCTAAATGTGCATTGCATTGTCATTTCGATTCAATCTCTGTTGTATGCCATTGAAAAGTGAACAAAGCAAAATGGACTGAACGGGATTCGAACCGGCTACCATCTGAATACCGTACCAACTGAGCCATCCAGCCCTATGTTGGTGTTGCCCCTAATAGCCAATTACCTTATGGCAGTCAGAAGCCATAAAACCAGACACCGCTATCCCAAACGCACAGTATTAGCAATGCTGCAATCTGTCGCGTTAATGTCTGACTTATTAAAATAATGTACCTGGTCAATGTTCATTGGTAGTATTGTCCAGGCTTCGCATCTCATGAATGGTTGGGAACAAATATTATTATTATTATTATTATTATTTTCTGGTTATGAAACCAAGGATTCCTCAAAAGCGCCGCCCGAAAGGCACTGTAGCTCGAAAGCCTGATTTTAATACTGAAACCAGTATTATGAAAAGATGATGAGAAGAAGATACAGTTTAAAGAGGTGAGAGGAAAACCCCAGAGTATTATTCTATGTAAAATCCACAGAATCATGTAGGGATTGAAAACCCAATTTACTTGTGGACCGGGCCGGACTCGAACCCGGTCCGCCATAGGTGAAAGGCGAGGAAAGAACTACCGCTACGCCAATCTTACTCTGGCTTTCTGTTTGTGGCCGTGATGCATACTCTTGGACGCAATTATAAGCAATGGAACGAAAACAACTCAACGTACGTACCGATATTAAGCCAGCGTACTTCAAAGCTCCAATCATCCCGGGAATTGTCACCAGGTGCCCCCATCAACTCACTGGTGACGCACGCTGCGTAGTTGTTTGTCCGGCGAAGCCTTAGCGTTTTTTTTCATGTTGATTCGGAACTCCCTGGAGCTATTTGGACTTTCTTGCCGGCGTGGGGATTTTGGAAATCTGAGTATTTGGGGGCTTTTTTAAGAGTGATTATTGTAAAACGATATGGTCCGGAAAAACAAGAAAGAAAACAGACAGACAGTCAATCAGACGTTCAACAAACAACACAGGTGTTGGGGGTTACAGCGCGACAACAAAAATAAGAAATGATTGATTTGTGTGATGAATTATCGAAACTCTCCTCATGATACTTTGGAATGTAATGTTTATAATGTGCACCGACGAAGACGACTTTCAATGTGTGTTTGATAAATTGCTGAGTAACTTAACGAAAAAGGTTTACCCAAGCTTGGAGGAAATCAAAAGGAAGTAAAACTGAACATGAAGAATTGGACAAATACATCTCAAAGACTATGGCCTATTTGTTTTAGGCACAAGATCAGTGATCCTGCTGATCCGGATCCCATTGTAGCGTAACCTGCATATTTAGTTCTGGATACCGAAACAGGCCCGAAGAGTTATAATTCATTGTTGGTAAAGGTCACAGATCATCACTCACTTTGTGTGATCCAATATGTGCATGAAATAATAAGCCTGTGGAAATTTGAACTCAATCGGACATTATTTTGAGTCTAGAGAAAATAGCGAAAAACCGACTCATTTTTTTCTTATAAAACATAAAGAATGGTTTTGATCTTTAAATTGTTTTTGGTCTTTATAGCCCCTTTCACACCGGAGGTTGGTAGCGTTGCGTAGGGACTGCGCTGCCCTATGCTGTTCCTACGCTGTTCCTACGTTTGTCTACGCTGGCATACGTAACAATACGCGAGGACGCAGGAGGAGTACGCGAGATGTACGCAAAACAATAAATATGTTTAATTTAGTCGCGTACTCCTGGCGTAGAGCACTGGACACCGGACGTACGCAGTTTTAACGCAAGTCTACGCAACACTACGCTATTGTACGCCATGCCTACGCAATACTACGCCACCCTACGTCTGCTATACGCAATCATACGCTTCTATACGCCAATTATAATGCTGGTAGGTACGCGGTGCCTCCTTCTGCACAGGGTATATGCAACCATATACGCCATCGCACTACGCACATCTACGCAGGCCCACCTAGAGTACGCAGCCTTATTTCGGCGTACACAACACGCAACACTACGCAACTCTACGTAGACCCGATGTGAAAGGGGCTTTTGGTTTCTGGATAAATGTATACACGGCATCTCAGGCGGAAATATTCTAACGACATGTTTCTCACCAGCACCATCTTCATATCCTGAAAGTTGAACGCCAAATCTGTGAACATTTCTGTTTGGGTATGTTACCAATGCTGTACCTTTAAAGAACAAAATGATACACATTGAGTAGACATGTATTTGTTGCTGACCATCCACTACATGGCGAATGTTTATTACATTTCTACACCTATAATAGCTATTTATATATACACAAGGAAATCCCTATGCGATATTTGAGTACGTCTTTGGCCCAAGGATATCGGCTCGCATCATGTGCAAACAATTTGTACAACTTATGCCCGAAAGCAAAGCACACCAATAGAATATACAGCAAGAAAAACCTTAAGAGAATACCCGGTAGAATCATGTGCGCTGGTTGAACCTCCCAAGAGACAAGATAATAGATTTTAATAATGCGGTTTACCCTTTTAAACAAAAGCCGTGGGGAGACAGCGAATGATGGCTTTCTATATACTGAGCATGGCGTGGGAGGGGACTTAGTGAGCATTTTGCAGGTAGCTGGGGAGAGTCGTGTGTTTGGCTGTAGGCGCCGAAAAAAGTTTGCGTGAGTGTGCGCAGTTTACCGACCAGTGCACGTGATGTGTATGATGACTTGTGATTGGTTACAGACTACCGTTCGGGCGTTTGTTATCAAAAAGGGATGACTAAGCAGTATCACCAGTTGATTTGTTTCCAATGGGAGACTTTTGAGACGTCTCTTTTTGCTATCTCTGAGCATGCGCGCAATTGTGAGCATGCGCGCGTTGTTGTGCGCGTGCGTGCGCTTGCGCTGTTGACTTTAAGACCGATTCTTCAAAGTCTCCCATTGAGCATTGATCAGAGCAAATTCATTGTTAACACTCCTGTCTTTAATCTGCTAGTGCCACTACGCTCTGAGAGCGTTAAACATTATCATGACTTCCTACTATAAAGTCGGACCACCCAGTACAATGCCATAATCAGAATAATTCTTAGTCCTTGTGAATTGACGTCATCGCGACGCCATCTTAGATCCAAAACAATAATGAAACAATGGAAAATATTTTATAATGTACGCGCAGCGCACAGGTGAGACAATGAGCTATTTGACCTATATAGAGGGCGCCCTACTCCAATGACGTCATAATATGTATAAAGTTCACACCCGGGGCCGGAACTAGTGACCTTTCTTTTTTAATTAATTAATTATTAGTTATTGTTCGTGCTGTGCCAATAGATTTCACACTACATGTATATAATTCTCGTTACAAGATTCTGGATTGTTTTATTCGTTGTCAAAGTGCTCTGAGTGTTCTTGAGGTACTAACAACGTGCAATGTCCGGGTCAACATTGTGAAACTTGCAGTAGCCTCTCTCATTTTTGCATTGGAACCCACGGTGCATTCGTTTGGACTATCAGTTTGCATAATGCTACATCGCATGCATGAACTTACAATGTGCGTCATATCCTCTAAAGCGTTACCTTGTATACTGCATATCTAACAATGTAGGCTACACTTTCCTCAAGATAGTGTTTAAGTGAATAATTGTGTAGTTCATTCGTTTTAAGGGTCATGGCTTTAAAATAATGTTGGCAGTAGACGGTAATAACACTTTAGCAATGTGTCACAATTATAATATGATTGTAAATTATTATGCAAATTGAATCGAGGAAAACTGACAAGTGTCCAATAGGTAAATTTCGATGTTTTAATTGGTCAATTGTAGTAGTCTGGTAGCCAGATCGTTTAGCGCTTCTTCTGTGCGGTCCGTTTCCAGCCTCTGTCACAGCTGTCGCCGATGCATTTCATACCACCCATGCTGTATGGGCTTGCTCCTCGTGTGTTAGCTCTCTTCCAACCTCGTCCCCCAGACTGAAAGCACGAGTTGCCCTCGCAGGGTTGACGCCAGGAACGGTCAGCCCTGGGCACGATGAGACTCTTGAGGAAGTTGTTGAGCGCCTCGGTGTCGTCCCCTGTGCCAATCTCGTCGCTGAGGGCGGTCTCGTCTGAGCTGGTTGCTAGGAGTGCCAACATGGCGACCAGAAGGCCAATAGCAAGGATGTTATTAGGCATGATGGTTAGCTGCATGGACAAAAACATACAGAAAAGGCACAAAATTAATTCACGATATTATGGTTTTTAACTCAGTAGTATGTAACCTCGCCATGTACTAAAAATTGACTGACAACTGACATACATTAATTATTTAAAGTTGTACCCAGTGCCTGTAGTTAGTGTTTGGAGGACCTGACGCGTTTCGATCCTAGCAGAATCTTGATCGCAGAATCTTTATCCTTCAAATATTCTCTTAGGATAGAAACGCGACATGCCCTCTTAACTGCAAACATTATTTCAGATCATTTGGCCGATGAGCAATTTGCAGCAGTTTATTACCGGTACTTATATTGCCTGTTTAATAATTATTATTATATAAGATCCTCACCGACAGAGGGCGCTTTGTTGATTAAGCTTAAAAGCTTAAAGTAATTTACTTGAAGTGTAACCTTGATGCGTGCATGTCTGCCTGCCCCCCCCCCCCCCCCATTGTGATGAGATTGTACCCGTGCCCAATGTGTGCTATATGAAATTGTCACCAGTACCATCGTGCGCAAACGTAAAGCACAAGCTCATCACGATCGCTAACTGGTCACTGGACAACCTGTTCAAAATCAAGGCCCATGAGGATTTCCCTCTTAAGAGCAGTCGCGTGCGCACGTCTCACTCTGTAAATCAAGATGATCGTTTAATATTTATACTCGAAACGTGGCCCGCGTCACTGCCTCTAAGCCCGTTCATGTGACGCGTTAAACCTTGGGTCCATTTACGCAGATTTAAAAAACCTGTTTGTGCAAATCTTGGAAACTTATAGACCCATCACAACAAACGGCCACTGAACAATCTTCAGGTGTTGTGTGTGGTTTTTTTTTCCTGTGATTGATGAATTGCAGGCTAGAACCATCGGGACAGAATCCAAGTGTTGTAATACGGGATCACGTCAGCGGGAATCACTGTAACTTTTGACGGGGGATTTCGCTCCTGTCGGCCCCTTTGGGAGGCAGACTGTCAGACTGGCTAGAGCTTGTAATCCCGTACTCCGTTTCTGCTCCGTGATACATTGACCAGTCAAGATGCAAAGTGGCAATGGATATAACCACAAAATACGGTTTTATGGAATTGACAAGAGAAAACATTTCATGGGGCTGAGTCTGTAAAGCTTGGCTATGGCTTATAATCACACACGACTCTATTAAGGATAGTGGCTCAAAACGACAGCCGTAGACTCATAATCCGGGCTTCTTCAGATGTCCGGATTTTGTCGTTGAGGGCGTAACACTTAAATGTTGACGGTGTCCTCTGTTTTTATACAAAGGCTTACGATAGAGCCTATTTAAACCTTATCAGTCAAATGTCGTTTGATATTAGAGGTAGGAACCTGCGATGCTGTCATTTAGATAACAATGTTCACGTGGCAGAACCTTTTAGAGTTGCTTACCCGTTTGGCATCCCAAATTGTCAATGGTATTAGTTGAGTATTTAAACAAAATTCATTGACACTTGCGTGCTTGCTGCCCTATTTGTTTCCTATTTGTTTTCTTGTGTGCTTGTTTGTCTGTTCGCTTGCTTGTTAGGGTGTTTGCTTGCTGCTTGCTTGTTTGCTTGCTTGATCCCCTGCTTGTTTGCTAGCTTGATCCCCTGCTTGTTTGTTTGCTTGTTTGATCCCCTGCTTGTTTGCTTTCTGCTTGCTTGCTTGTTTGCTTGCTTGATCCCCTGCTTGTTTGCTTTCTGCTTGCTTGCTTGTTTGCTTGCTTGATCCCCTGCTTGTTTGCTTTCTGCTTGCTTGCTTGTTTGCTTGCTTGATCCCCTGCTTGTTTGCTTTCTGCTTGCTTGCTTGTTTGCTTGCTTGATCCCCTGCTTGTTTGCTTTCTGCTTGCTTGCTTGTTTGCTTACTTGATCCCCTGCTAGTTTGCCTGCTGATTGCTTGTTTGCTTGCTTGTTTGCTTGCTTGCTCCCCTGCTTGTTTGCTTGCTGCTTGATTGCTGCTTGCTTGTTTGTTTGCTTGCTTGCTCCCCTGCTTATTTGCCTGCTGCTTGCTTGATCCCCTGCTTGTTTGCTTGTTTTGCTTGCTTGTTGCTTGCTTGTTTGCTTGCTTGATCCCCTGCTTCTTTGCTTGCTTGTTTGCTTGCTTGCTTGCTTGCTTGCTCCCCTGCTTATTTGCCTACTGCTTGCTTGATCCCCTGCTTGTTTGCTTGCTTGTTTGCTTGCTTGCTCTACTGCTTGTTTGCTTGCTGCTTAGCTTGCTGCTTGCTTGTTTTCTTGCTTGATTCCCTGCTTGTTTGCTTGCTTGTTTGCTTGCTTGATCCCCTGCTTGTTTGCTTTCTGCTTGCTTGTTTGTTTGCTTGCTTGCTCCCCTGCTTATTTGCCTGCTGCTTGCTTCATCCCCTGCTTGTTTGCTCGCGCCCTCCCCTTCTTGTTTGCTTGGTTGCTTGCTTGTTTGTTTGCTTGCTTGCTTGCTTGCTTGCTTGCTCAAAAATAAAAAATAAACCCGTCTGTTTCTTTTTCATTTTCTTTGATTCTGCATCTCGGTCGCCTATCGATCGTGAACCGTCATGTATCAAATACCGCCTTGGATCATGACAGCCAACGCGTCTCGTGTCCTTGTAACATCTCCGTTCGCCGTGCCATACTATTAAATACCATCGTGAATTAAGACGGGAAAAAATCTCCGCCAAATTGAAAACGCGCCCGAGCGTATACACAGCGCGCGCCTCCACAAAGATTCATTAATGCCAGGAGTATTTATCGGAGGTCAGTGTGGGAGGTGTTGGCGGCAGGGTCTAGGCGACTCCCATTTTGATCGGAAATACTTCCTCCCTGATGCTACGGAGAGCTGCTCCGTGAACTTGCCGCCGACATTTTGGTTCATACTATTATTTCCAATTTCAAGCGGATTATTTGAGCTATCTTTATCCCTTTTGGCGAGACTTCCGATGGAGTCAGAAGATTGGTTGCATCGTGCATGAATGATTTACCATTTACGGTGAAGATGTAGAAATAACATCACATGGCATAAACCTCAACCGCCGTGCTGGTGTGACAGAACCCGCCGCTTCTAATAGCCGTCAACCCATACCTTTTACTTACTTTAATTTACCTAAGTGAGTGGAGCAATTACGGGCCCAGATTAAAATAAGCAACAAAAAGAAAGAAATCAGTGAAATGGAATGTAATTTCGCGGTCTCTCATGCGGGAAAGCTTGTAATGTACGAAAAATGGTGCGTATGGTTGAAGAATGAATTCACTTAATGTTACAGGGGGCTGCTTTAGTGATACTGGGGTCGATTTCACCAAACTCATCGTAACCTACTATCAATCATAGGACGTTGATGCATTGCAGCCCTATACGTAGGATACGATGGGTTATTCTTCGTAAGTCGTGTTACGATCGATCGTAGCGCTTCGTGGAATCGACCCAAGGATTGCTGGCTGCTTGCGTTTATTCAACCCCGGTTTAATGTTGTTCATCGTGATTATCGGAGAGCATGGCCATTTTGGATGGAAGAGTTTAAAATGTTCCTCTGAGATTAAATTGGTTTCACTTGATGGGTGAAGAAATCAACTTTTTTATGGTTGACTAGCCAATCAGAAACAAGCAGCAGAAGTTGTTCAAGTGCCGAAAGTAGGAATTCAACCTATCTTTATTTAATAGCAGAAAGTTCATTTTAGGGGTTCTTTGGCCTTTAAAGAGTAGGCATATGTTCAACACTCAACAAACCTCGCTTTATTTGTTAGAACTATAATCCTTAAATTACTTGACATAAGAAAAATAATTCTCACACTGAACACAAAAAGAGAGTCTTTTTTGATGATTTTTCTCTCAGCCCGCAAACTCCCCAAAATTCAGATCACCTTTGAAAAGGCTCACATATATCTGACGTCACGAAATCACACAGATTTGTCTGCTGCCACCATTGACGAAATTCAGACAATCTCAATTTTGGGAAGCTTGCGGGTTGAGCATGTTGAGAGAAAAATCATCCAAAAAGACTCTCTTTCTGTGTTCAGTGTGAGATAAATATTCTTTTTCTTAATAATTATGTCAAGTAATTTAAGGATTATAGTTCTAACAAATAAGGCGAGGTTTGTTAAGTGTTGAACATACTCTTTTATTATTTTTTCCCCCTCTCATCAACCCTACCCCCTTCCTTGAAATAACCAACAACAAGACATTTGATTGAGTTATGATTTCAATTTACGCCTGGGGTTCGTTCCATGCATGCCAAGTGATGGATAGGAACAATTCTAGCTCGACGTGGTGGAGGCAGCCACCGTAAATTGCCTGAAGAGATGCGCCGTCACATCCCCTTAATTCACGGTAGGCGATCTTCCTCACTCTCCCCCCCCCCCCCCCCCCCCCACCTTCCCTACCGCGTTAATTGTTTCCGGGGCTCCCTGCCCGGGAAGAATGAACATGGAGATATGCGTTGTGCGATTAATTATCCACGCTCTTTTCGAGTTTATTTGTGGCCAGGCCTGGGGAGGGGTTGGGGCTCTTCGAGAAAATATAATTGAGTGCGAAGAGTAAAATATTGGGCGCTTACTAGCAATGAACCATTGGCGATGATAGTAGGATTGATTTTACAACTGATAAGCTATTAACAATACTGATTAATCAATGTAGTATTGAAATGCTTCGAGTTAGGAGGGCATGACGTATCGATCCTAGCAGGATATTTCTCAAAGGTTATCCTGCTAGGATCGAAACGTCAGGCTACTCCATATATTTCAGGTCATTGTTTTGGTTAATGAGAAGTTTGTTTATTACTTGATATTATTACTTTTGTAATATTTATTAGTATGATATTAATCGATACTAATTAATATTAGCGTACGCTCCCTTTTCTTTCAACCTCACAAAAAAAAAACCAACATAGAGAGGATGGATGTACAGTGCGATATGTCTCGCTTTCTTGTTAAGAAATATCAGTCGGTCACTTGCGGTCTGGTGCCCTGACGATCGTGATGTTGAACCCGATACCCGAACGCGCGTTCCCTGAAGAAATTCACGCACCAAGCCCCACGAGCCGAACCCTAGCTGATCGATCAGCAACCGGTTTCAATTTCATTCTTGCCCGGGGTCTATTTGGAAATGCGTCTTGGTTTTTTGCGAGAGATTAAGAATCGTATCTTCTCTTCTCGAGATGGTGAAGAGGAAAAGACACGACACAACGACATGCGATCGGAACGTGCAGAGCATCCTTAACCAGCACAAGAGGCCTACTGCCTATGTGTCTTGGTTTTTTAAAGGTTATACTTCGGTTTATTTCAATGGAATGCAGATTCAAGAGCAAATATATCAAGGACGATACAGTCACAGTCATCTGTGAAATTCCCAGTCACATACGGTGCCCACTTTTTGAGAAAACAGTGAAAAACGCCCACGGTATTTAAAACTTTTTTTTCTCACATTTTAATCTCCTAAAAGATCAAATTTGTTTTTGGTCACTGTTTCTACTCTTTCTTGATTAATACAGCATTTGAGATAGAAAAACTTGAAGGATATGTTTCTACCATCAACATCTTTATACCCTGTAAGTTATAGGTAAATCTGTGAAGATGTATGCTACCAAAGTACTATTTCGGTATGCTACCAAAGTATGATAGTATACCTTTAATCATTGAAGTGTCGTGTCATGTTTACCAGAGCATAACCCATAAACGCAGTCGGCCATAGCATGAAATATTCCTCAGCCAACTTAATGAATTGCACAGTTCTCAAATATGAATTTATCATGATTTTTTTATTTAAATTTCAAAAGGAGGCTGGGTTGCTCAGTTGGTAAGAGCGCCGGTACGATGTTCCGGAGGTCGTTAGTTCGAATCCCGCTCCAGTAAATTTTTCTTTGTTAACTATTCAATGGCTTTAAAGGTAGTTGGTTTTTGTCAAAGAAGTACAGATTCATGGGCAAAAATATCAAGGAAGGTACAGTCACAGTCATCTGTGAAAATTTCAATTCCATACGGTGCCCACTTTTTGAGAAAATCTTGAAAAACAGCCACAGTATTTCTTAAGTCTTTTCTCTTTTATTTTTGATCTTTTAAAAGATCAACAAGATTTTGGGTCGTTGTTTTACTCATTTCTGGATAAATACACCATTTCAGGCGGAAACATTTTAACGGTAGGTTTCTACTAGCATCATCTTCATACCCTGAGAATTATACGTAAATCTGTGAACATTTCTGTTTTGGTCTCTTACTAAAGTATAGTACTACCTTTAATTGAACCCAGACAGTTTGCCGTGTGATTTTTGACGATTGAATGAAAAAAGGAGATAAATTGTAAATGTTTGATGAAGTGATCTTATATACTAAAGCTCCTATATGATAGTGTGCAATATCAGGCCCTCGATTTCCAACATGTTGATCTTTCGCATACTTCTTTTTATAGCTCCATGCTTGAACATTCACTAAGCTGGAAAATAGTATCTGTGTCTTTGAGTTTGACACTTAATCACTAAATGCTTCTCCCCAGCTGGGAGTATAAGCTATTAAAATGCGCGCTTCTATGAGAAAACATAATCTGTCTGAATAGCAGATTCGCACTTCACTT
Source organism: Astropecten irregularis (assembly GCA_963971285.1). Lineage (NCBI taxonomy): Eukaryota > Metazoa > Echinodermata > Asteroidea > Paxillosida > Astropectinidae > Astropecten > Astropecten irregularis. Next base: position 11,129,841 of record OZ020260.1, on the reverse strand, counting down.
CATTGAAGTTCCACCAATCACTTGATCACATACGGCTTTCAGTTATGTCATATCATAAATAATAATAAAGACGAAAAGCACCAGCGGTTTATTAGCAAAGTGTATTTATTCTGTACTCAAAATTACCACGTCACATCATTCAATCACTATACAATTCGTACAATACCCACATGTCTCTATGTAAAGTATCTACTTTGATTTGCAGGGGTGGATCTAGCTTTCATGAAACTGGGGGATTGCAAATCAAAAAGTGCTATTTCGATGAAATTAAGTCCTATAATAACTGATTTGCAGTCAAGGTGGGACGTCGAGGGACGTCTAAATGGCTAGTAATTTGGGCACGACCTCCAATTTATCGTTTACAAAACAGAAGGTTTTTCGTAGACATTTATTTTCCAAATTTGGGCATAAAAATATGGCAAATAATCAAATCACAGGAGTGAAAAAAATGTTTGAAAAAACACATTTTCGCCAAGTTACTGATATACTATATACTGTATACCAAATTCAGCCTTTTCACACGACGCTAAAAAAACTCTCAATCATTGAGAAATTCTCTCATGGTTGCGAGATCTTTACAAAAGTGTAATTGTGTGAAAGGACACCAATGCTTGAGAGTGACCGACGTCCCTTTTTGTGAATCCTTGAGAGATTTTGACCGAGGTCCAGACCCATGAGAGAATTTCTCAATGGTTGAGTTTTTCTAACGTCGTGTGAACAGGCCTTAACTTAAGTTGACGAGGCTCGTAATCCCGAGGGTGGGGAGTAGAGGCATAGGCAGACCGTGTACGGGACAGATGGGACGACACACAGTGAGGGAGTGGTCATGCAATGATAATTGCCATCAATTAATTTATTGCAGCTTTAGGCGCATTTCACTTCGTGTTAGTTTAGTACTTTGCCCTTTTGGACATCTGAGCGAAATGTCAAGATTGATATCGATTTCTGTCATTTTGCTCTTCCAGGTCTAAAGCAGAGTGTACACTGTCAACATTTTCGGTTACAATCTCGGTAACATGCTGCCCAGGTACCTTGTTGCTGATAATGTTTTCAGTGTACACAGAGCAAAACAAGTTGGGTAACATGTCGCATCAGCAACATCTCGGCAACATGTTGGCCAAATATTGCTAGTGTACACACAGGGCCCAAAGTCGTGTTGCCCAGGTGTGTTGCCCTAACTGGGCAACATGTTACCGAAAATGTTACCGAAATTCTTGACAGTGTACACTCTGCCTAAATCGGGAAAAATGTGCATCTCCAAAGAACTCAAGTTCTATCTGGGTGTATACCAGCATAAACCTTTCATAAGGCTTCACTTTTCTGAGCGGAGTGCATTACGTTTTTTGTGCAGAATGAAACACCCACTTCAGTTAATTTTCAATCTCGAAAAAACAAAATTCGGTTTGGTGGGGTTTTTAAGTGAAGATGAAGTTGGGCGTGATTTCTAATGGGACATGCGGTCTTGCGGGCGATTCAAGGTAATTTCATACTTTGTTTTTTGTCAAAGAAATGGAGATTCATGGGCAAAAATATCAGTCATCTGTGAAATGTCCAGTCCCATACGGCGCCCACTTTATTGAGAAAACAGTGAAAACTCTCACGGTACTTTTAAAATCTTTCCACTGTTTTTGATCTTCCGAAGATCAAAATTGTTTTTGCCATTAGTTTTTCTATTTTCTTGATAAATACAGCATTTCAGGCAGAAGGATTTTAACGGTATGTTTCAACCATTACCATCTGTATGCCCTGTAAGTTATAGGTAAATCTGTGACGATTTCCGTTTCGGTATGCTACCAAAGTATGATAAGCCACTGCAGTGATTGTATAAAAATATGCAACAGTTTCTGCTGAATTGCAGTAAAAACTTTGACAAAACTGATACATTTAGGTATAGGTATAATGAATCGGCTTCATGTGTTTGGGTATAGAAACGTTGATCAAATCTTCTTTAATATTGCCATCAAAATAACCATAAGTGAAACAAACAGTTTTTTCTTTGTTCACTTTTCAATGACTTAAGTTTGTCATTAAAAAGTGAACAAAGACAAATTGAGTGAAGCGGGATTCGAACCAGCGACACCGAGATATCGTACCGGCGCTTTTACCAATTGAGCTATCCGGGCCAGCCCTATGTTAGTGGTGCCTCTAATAGTCAATTATCTTTGTTCGTTTGGCAGTCAGAAGCCATGAAATCACTCACATATCGGCCGCTATATCCCAAGGATCATTTAAGATACGCGCAACATATGCTGCTGTTTTATCAATAAAATCATGAATTTGATAATGAAGTTTTATTCAATAATTTTGTTTTTCTTGTTGATGTAGCTCTTCTCCGGAATCAACAGTACTTTTACTATATCATGTGTAAACACTGGCACATATACCGTAGTAGTTGGTTACGATGAAAATACATAAAAGGTTAAAATCGCTCTACTCCTTGTTGTTGTGTCTGGTGCCCGGATATAAGCCGCAGCCCAAGCAGCTGGAATGTGGTACACTCATGCCCAGGGGCCGATTTCACTAACGCTTTGCGATCATCGCTAAAGCCCAAATCCATCGCTAAACGGAAAAACGATCGCTTCTTTGCGTAGTAATTTTCCGTTGAGAGATGGATTTGGGCTTTACGATGATCGCAAAGCTTAAGTGAAATCAGCCCCTATGTGCCCAATTTCATGGGAATCCATTACGGCCTATTTTTGTTCTTACGGGCACTGCTACGCGTGAAATCTATTTCATGGAATCCGTAAGCAAGGCTTTCCGTTAGCGAATAATTTCTTTGGCTCAACGTGATTATTGATTATTTTCTGCTAACGCGCTGTCATTATGCATTCTGCTGAAATTCCTTGCTTAATACCGTTCCCAAAAAGAAAACTCTCCTGTAAAATTCGCTTACCGTAAGGTAACAAATCTGATACCGTAAGCGGAGAATTTTTGCCAATGGTAACGGATTCCATGAAAATGGGTTTTCTTACGCTGCAAATATAGGTTGTGGTTTGCCATTGAAGCTGAAGCTATGTTGTCCTTTTCAAACCAGATAACTGCAGCCTAAAGCTGGTACAGGGAGGCGAAGCCGGAGCCTGAGCCAGAGCCGAGCTTTAAGAAAGGCCCCATGTGTTAAGGGACGACATACATTGTTAACTCCCGTGAAGAAACTTACCTTGTTTAGCTAGATACCGGTGAGCTCTGGTGTTGCACGGTGTGGGATGCGTCTGCCTGGCCAGCACGGTGCGACGTGTGGATGAAAGAGACACCAAACGTTAAGGAGTAACGAGATTGCAGGACTTGATTCAACCCAGGACCGAGTCCACTCCACTTTCAGTCAACTAAAACCCACTAGGTCGCGCAGACAGTTTTTAAGAACTGGTGCATCACTAGACTCGTTCCTAGTCCTCTCGACACTGTTTTGTGAACTCCCCTCCTATAAGTCTCATATCTTCAACGCAGTATCAAATCGGACCACGATCAGCGTTCGGAATGGACCCACAAAAAAAGACATTGAGTTCCAGTCCTCCGATCCTTGATTCCTGCACACTGTCGGCGGATGGAATCGCTCGTAGGACTGAGCCAAGTCTATTAGCACACCCAACCTTTCAAAAGCAATTTGCAGAAATTTCCACCTATTAGAATGGCGGGGATTTGCAGATGACATTTCGTACATGATAGCACAGGATGTACACGTATATGACAAGCAAAAATGCGTATGTGAAAGAAATTAAAGATGAAGTCATCAAAGGAGTCATGCGAACCGAAGTGACGTGCATCGGGATAAGATTTGCGATAAGAATAAAAAATGCTTAACACAAATACCACTCTCTGAGGTTAAACCCGCATGCAAAAAGGGCGTTCTTACTTTATATACTGAAATAAATTGTCTGTGATGTTCTTTAGGGAATTTTAGTTTTGTCCTTTCTCCCTTAAAGTCAATGTTTGGATGCTTCCAGGCAGATAATATCACAAGCGATAGGTCGCTATCTTTTTTTATTCAAATGATTTCATTTAACGCTACATGTCTCGGCTGCTTTGATTAAAACAATAGCCCATCCAATATCGGTTTGCCTCCTTTTCAAAAAGACTGTGCAACTAATAAAATTACAGATTGCAAATGGAAATGTATAGATAGATAAACGTATTGATCGTCTTAAAGGGAGCATATAGGATTTGGAAAGATGTGCGTTTTGGTTGAATTTGGTACTTAAACAGAATTGAAGGTCACAGACGTTGTTTCGTGTACATTTTTACGCTTTGTTCATCTGGATAGCAGAAATACGGCCGAAATAATCTTGCCCCCTCCGAATCCTTCACAGTTACACCACGCTTTCGAAATGCTAAAAAGATCGTTCGGAAGAATGATTTTTTTTAAAGACACTTAATCTTGATTTCCTTGAAAAACCCAGCATCTGATGAACCAAGATTTCCCATGGTGACTGTGTGCACTGTTTACGAACTGTTGAGTCCATTTTCTGTTTCAAACTATTTTTGAAGGCCTTGCAAATCATGTACGCTGCCTTTAAGTGGTGAGCATCGATTCTCTGCTAAAAACAAATTGCTAAAAAGAATGTACATTAGTAATGGGCAGGCTGTGCGGTATGTTTGCAGTTCAGTGAATTGAATGAAGTGTCAATGTTTTTGGCCACTCAGCCTTGGGTGTTTAATGAGGCATGATAGGTCGTGGGGCCCACTTAAGCAAACTAAAGGCAATTTAGTCAATTCTGCTCTTCGCTCCTGCATTGCCCACGGGGCTTTTTTCTAATTTTCATGATTACTATTTATCTAAACTCCCAACAAGCAGTATCGTTTGATTTGTGATCTCTAAGCGTCACATAGGGACATTTCCTTTATTTTTGGACAGTATTAAAAGTACATCTCGTATAAAATTGTGGGAATTCTCCATGTATGCCGCTGGCCATTGGCATAACTGAAAGCACTTTTTGATCTGGGAAAATGGGGTTTTATTAAGCTTGAAGAGGAGTCTTAAATGAACAGTACAGGGTCGATTTCACCAAACTCTTCGTAACTTACTATCAATCGTAGGACTTCTGATGCATTGAAGCCCTACGTAGGATAGGCCCCCCTACGATGGGTTATCCTTCGTAACTCGAGTTACGATCGATCGTAGGGCTTCGTGAAATCGACCCCTGGATTGGTAACATACCCAAACAGAAATGTTCACAAATTTACGTATAACTTCCAGGGTATGAATATGGTGCTGGTAGAAACATACTGTTGTGTATTGTGTATTTTATCCAGAAATTTGTCAAACAAAGACCGAAAACAGTTTTGATCTCGGGATTAGATCAAAACCATTCTTTATGTTTTAAAGAAAAATTGAGTCGGATTTTCGCTATTTTTCGTGACACAAATGTCCGTTTGAGCTCTAAATTTTCACAGGTTAATTATTTCATGTACATGCTGGATCAGACAAAGTGTGAGTGCTGTTCTGTGACCTTTACCAATCATGTATTATATACCTTTAAAAATGACGTTTCTGCTTTGATTCATTTAGCAATTCGCTGTCACGCTATTTGTGTATAATTATCATTTAGTTATTCGGCCATGTTGATTTAAATTTCATCGCTGTTTTCTTTTCATTTGTTTTGGAAATGCTGAAATTGTGTTGGACTCAGTCGTTCATAACTTTTCAGCAGTCAATATGGACGTGTACTCGTGTTGTGCAGTGACATTCAACTCGCTTTGCCTCTCTATGGGACTATCAATTTGTTTCTCATTTTGTGAGTATTTGATGGGCAAAATGTGTAGGCGTTTTCGGCTAGAAATACGGATATTTGATGAAAATTTGATAAGCATCTGGTCCATTGGGAACAACATTTAAAGGCTGAAGAATTGTCTAGGCGTTTTACACTGATTCATGTTCGTATTAAATCAATTCTATTTGCGTATCTAAGGATTGGAATGATCTGGAATGTGCCTATGAAATTGATTATTTTTCTAAACCCGTCTGATTTTGTTATTTCTGGAAGTAATTTTTTTGTTTTACGATAAAGTGATTGGAACGGATACTTTATCCGTTCAACCCACGTGAATCACCATCACGGTCTTATTTCGTTTCCCCGACTTTTGACAGCAATTTTACCCACGCTGAACAACTACAAACCCCGGTGACAAATCCACGGTAAAGGAAATCAATCAAGTAGGATTATAGAATTCGAAAATCGGAAATAGGAATTTGTCCTTTGGGGCACTTAACTCTCCCCGCCGTGTGAAGGCTGCATCGCCTGGGTTGGGTTTCAACGTACCAAGGCTGTTGCGTTTTTTCGGTCAGATAGGTTTAAGAGTCGCATTCTAGACGTCAGTTGTAATGAAAATGCAGTGCGCACAGAAGAGATAAGTGGAAATTAGGCCAGGCCTACTTGTGACAGTATTGTGTGACTTTGCTCATGTTCAGTTTGGCTTTTACAAGTGGAACGATGTGTTTTGTGACGCACAGAAGCCAATTCTATATTCTGTATTAAATTGAAATGTTTAAAGAAGACGGGAGTCAGGTTGGTGTAGCGGTTCTGTCCTCGCTTTCCACCTCTGGCGGACCGGGTTCAAGTCCGGCTCGGTCCACAAGTGGATTGGGTTTCAGTCCCTACCTGATTCTGTGGGTTTTACCCAGAATATTTATCTGGGATTTTCCTCCCACCTCTAAAACTCCCTTGAATCAGTTGTTTTATAACAGATAAAAAATATACCCCAACATAAAATTTGTCAGAAATCGATCAAAACTTTGTGAATAAACTCCTCGATCTCATGGAAAAGTGCGGGCCAAACGTCACTGCGCTGCATGCACCCATCAAAGCCATTAAGCCCATATTGTCCAATACATGTATAGTAAAGAAACTTATTTGACGATTTAAACGATGAACTGTCGTCACTTTTGATGTTTGTACGGATATGGCACCGAGCCAGTGTGTTATATCAGGCCTTCGGGGTATATCTTACACAAACATTGCTTCGGTACGAAGAAGGGGGTTGGGGAGCTGTGTACTTCTCAATCCACTGATAGCATACAGCAATTAAACAGACGATACTGCAAAAACATTTTCCCGCCAAAAGACGTATATGCATTGTTTACATTAGAAAATGAGAAGGAAATACCGGAAATTCGAGCAAAGTGCATACCTATACTGAACTCAGAGTGTACGTACTTATTATCCCCTCTGCAATTACGCCCTATTCAAGCTGTTATTTGTATTTCATTTTTGACGCTTTATTTTCATTTCTGTATTTTATTTCGATTTATTTATTTTTGATTGAAGGAACCGATAATAGAAATATTGACGTCACTAAATGTGAACACAGTTGTATTTGGCAGAACAACAAATTACTTGTCCAGTAATGGTATTGACATAGCATAAACACCATGTTATTTGCTTGCTTGTTTTTGTTTGTTTTCTCTCTCGTTCAGTGTTTATTTCATAAATGGTTTCAAGTTCATACGTGAGGCTGTATGGTTTACGTACACAGGACTATAGTGATGTGCAGTTGTGTTTGATGGTTTTGTCCAGGTCTTGTTTTTGTTTGCTATTCAAAGGATGAAAGTGGTATGGTGCTTGCAGTGTATTGAAATGGGCACGTGTTTGCCTATGTGTCCTTTATGGTATCATGCGTGTCCTACCGGCTCGCACGCTTTCCGTGTTCTTTTGCCCTTTAAAGGTTACCTGAAATCAAAACTCATATGAAGTTAAATACATCTGAATTGTCATAAAACTCAATATGTCAGTTTCATTGTTTCTGCTAAAAAAATATTGTACGTAAAAAAGGAGGTATTTTATACCCATAATTTAGCACCCCACTTTTCGCGACGAAATATCTTGCACAGTATACACAGTTACACAGTATACAAGTCGCAAAACTGCCGACCCCGCGTTTTTGTTCTAATCGTAGAGCAAAATCCCATATACAATGTGCACGAACCAGCAAGAGCTACTGCGGTGCGAGCCTACTTGTCCTACCGATGACGTCACACGCATTGTTGCGTGGATCGGTTCCGAGGGGGATTTTTTGGGGGGCGGGGCATACATGTACTGATTTTTTAACTTTGGGGTCAATTAAGCACTTACATTAACGTTTAAGTTTATATAGTCATTAATTATGCATTAAGCAATAATCTGAAAACACTCTCAACCCTTTCCCAAATTTGATTACAGGTAACCTTTAAGAGTGGTACGCGTTGTACGTATGGATACCAATCGCATGGGTAAGTCTTAAGACTGATAACCTTTTGGTTGTATAGTCGAAGTGATTTTGTGAACCAAACTGTCCCACAATGCAATTCCCATATATACCTTCACTAGGCTACACACTTCCGGCTTATCCACGAATGATTTCATGGGATCACTTGTTCCAATGCGAACCTATAGAAATAGAAAGCCTGTTAGACCGTGCATATTTATTCCAGTGTTACCGAGTCTATGGGGGGTTTACGAAACGGGTTCAGGCTCAGGCTCAGGCTCATGCTCAGGCTCACGGCTTTGTCATCCATCCACCTCAAAATATAGGTTTTAGTTTTCATTGAAGCTGAAGCTCTGTTTTCCTACTTCCGAACCGCAGCCAGAAGCCTCTATTTTTATACCCGTTATTTTAGAATGGATTAACGAAATGGAGCCTGAGCCTGATCCTGAGCCCCTGCCTGAGCTTGAGCCTGAGCCTGAGCCTGAGCCTTAGCCTTAGCCTGAGCCTAAGCCTCCGTTTCGTTAACCCCCTAGGCTTGGGATTTATTTTGCTAAATACCGCCATTTTGTGTCCTCTAATTAATGAAATGAAGGGCTTGAGATACATGGCGAAGCATGGAGCATTTTTTCGGCTTCGTCGTGTGGCCCAATTTCTTCTTTTCGTTTTGTTTGCCTCCAAAAGACGGTAGCGAAATAAGTCCCAAGCCTAGCCTCAAGACAGGTTTCGTAACGGCCCTATGCATGTGCCTCATGGGTTTCTCTAGTCAACACAATGGGATGCAGACACGCAGTTGGGTTTCACGCCCACTCTGAGCTTGAAGGACACATGGCCTACTTCAGTGAAATAAACGCGGACTAGCGGTGATGGTGTGTTGGTCAAAATCAACCACAACATTTAGTACCGAGTGAGCTGCGTTTCCGAATGAAAATAATGTCTGTATTCAACGCCAGTCGTCTTATTCACATCATAATAATTTGTTCAACTCAGAACACAGGCCTCTTTTGTTAATACCAATAATTTTATCAATGTGCTTGAGAAATGCTCCCAATTTAGAAAACTTGAGGGACAGAATGTAAAAACAACCTTAAATGGCGTTGGGGTTTTTTTTTTTTGGTTGTTGGCTGTCCACCCAAAAAATAATGCAAAGGTTTCTGATTGAAGTACGGAAGACGTAGTCACGTAGTCCGTCAACGGGGGCTGGGATTGGGTCGTGCTTAGCCCGCGCCCTGCTGCCGACTCGACGGCCAAATTACCGGGCCAAACGTTGCTAGCAAACCGATGAGCATATTAAGACAAGACGAGTTGGCAATTTACTGCCCGATTCTCCCCATCCCCCTTCCATGCATCTTGTTAATGTCATCTTGGCAATGAATGAAGGGGAGCCAACTCTCATATATACCCGCTGATAAATCTTGCAGAAATAAAAAGGCATGTTTAACTCGCGAGTTATTCAATTAAAATAACCCTAGACCGGGACATTGGTGCGATTCCGAGACTTTTCAACCGACATCATGTCACGACTTAAAGCCATCAGCGTTTAAACGACTGCAAGCAATTGACTCAACGCATGATTGGTCAACCTAGTTACTTGCTTTGGATGGTGGTGCTTGTTGTGCGTTTCTGTTTTTCCATGAACGCACCGTGCGTCATTGCGCAAAAACGTCACGTTGTACATGTGTACATGACTTGTAAAATCTTGTATTACCCAATCATTGCCTTTACAAAGGCTATAACATGTTTATAAAGCACTCACACTTTTCAACCGTAATGAGCCGTAAATGGTTTTTTTTCACGGGATTTTCCATTCCTACTACCAATATTCCTCGAATTTGGTGGTACATGTACTATTAACAAGACAAAATAATTGTATAAGCGGTATGTGTGATTTCATGGCTTCTGACTAGCACCAGCCAAAGATAATTGACAATTTAGAACAACGCCAACATAGGGCTGGATAGCTCAGTTGGTAGAGCGCTGGTACGGTATTCCGGAGGTTGAAATACATGTTAGAATCTTGCTCAGTCAGTTTTCTAATGTAAGGCTTCTTGCTACAGTCCATTAAACAACGAAATGGCATTCATAATTAACGTATTCCATATTAACACATCACAACGCCTTACACTTAAGGAATATGCCGATTGTTGATTAACATATCGCTTATGGGTATGTTGGTGCCTGTCCTTGTATTGCCTTATAAATATGATTGTGAAGAGTAATATTTTGAATGTGATGCGTTCTTTGACCGGTAGCCATTGTAGTTCTTTTAGTAGGGGTGAAGTATAATGTGCATATTTGCTTGAATTACAGATAATCCTGGCACACGCATTTTGGACACGTTGTAGCTTGTTGGCTTTTCCGTGATAGCGGACAAAGTCCTCATAGGGTAGATGTGCCGCGAACATTTACGTCATCATGACGTCATCAGGTGTCAAATTACAAGCATTTTGAATCAAAATCTTTAAAAATCAACAAAAAATCAACAGTTTGAGATATTAAGTTAATTCTTTCACCAAAAGTGGATGTTGGGCAAGATCTTTCTTTTTGAGACATTGCTTGACCTCTGTGATTTCTACTTCCGGTCAAACAGGAAGTAGCTCCACATTTAAAAGTGGTATATAAGAGGTAGGATCATGATTCTTTCACCAAATGTCAATGTTAGGCAAGGTCTTTAATTTGTTACACAATTCTAATTAACAAGCAATTTATATCATATGTGGAAATGCCTTATGTTCTGTTTACAACAGCTAGTTTAACTGTGTTTCCGGTAAACCAAGTAAGAGACTGTTGCAATAATATAGTCTGCTTGAAATGAAAAGCATGAACAATCTTCTCTGTACTGTCGTTAGTATACGCCTAATATTATACAGATGATGAAAAGCAGATTTACATACTTCAGATACGTGTTTCTCAAATGATAAACTAGAATCAAACCAAACTCCAAGATTGTTAACAGGACTTGAAGGCGTTATACGGGCTGTATCAACTCATCTCTTCACAATTTAACTTCGATATCTGACTCTGTGTAGGCTACCACAAATCAAAAACTCCGTTTTCTTGTCATTAAGTTTCAAATCATTCTGTTACAACCAAAAATATACATATTGAATGCATGCAATCCTGTAGTTTTTCCAATAGCATATGTAAACCACCATAAACATGCACAGATGTCAGATATTTATAAACTTTCTACGGATGTCCGGCATTAACTGCATGAAGCCTTTGAATGTAAGTTTCCATGCTCCGGAAAACCAAAACCGTGTATGTGATCTCTCCATTAATTTTTTCTATCCATTTCTGTATGAAGCATTACGTGCTTAATTGCAGTAAAATGATGTCTGTTTCAATACCTACCATCACGGCGACCTTGCCCCCGTTTTTCCTTTCTACCCTTCCGTGCATTTTGCACGCTATTCTCGTTCCATGAAAATCTTTGCAGACGACTTTGTTTTTTGCTCCCCGAAAAAAGGCGGGAAACCAGGTGAGTTGGTCGTGGAAAGTGGAAATTCCGCCGCCGCCCGGTATGTATATTTTTGAGGTGGATGAAAATTCGTCTGCCTTCAAATCGGGAACCGACACTGCTATAGTAATCAAATATGAGCTAGAATTCAAAGGTTTAATTAATGATTGGTGCTTAAAGGCCATATCATACATTTGGTAAGAAACCAAAAAAAAATGTTCACAGATTTACGTATAACTTTCAGGTTATAAAGATGGTGCTGGTAGAAACCTACCGTTAAAATTGTTCTGCCTGAAATGGTGTGTTTATCCAGAAATTAGTAAAACAACGACTGAAAATCTGTTTTGATCTTTTAAAAGATCAAAAATAAAGGAGAAAAGACTTAAGAAATACTGTGGCCGTTTTTCACGATTTTCTCAAAAAGTGGGCACCGTATGGGACTGAAATTTTCACAGATGACTGTGACTGTATCCTCTTTGATATTTTTGACCATGAATCTGTACTTCTTTGACAAAAACCAAAGTATGATACTACCTTTAATGGTATACTACATGATTGGTAATTAAGGTCACAGAACAGCATTCAATTTTTCTTATAAAACATAAAGAATGGTTTTGATCTTACCCCGAGATCAAAACTGTTTTCGGTCTTTGTTTTAGTAATTTCTGGATAAATACACCATTTCAGGTAGAATTTTTTTAGCGGTATGTTTCGACCAGCACCATCTTCATACCCTGAAAGTTATACGTAAATCTGTGAACATTTCTGTTTGGGTATGTCACCAATCCTGTAGTGTACCTTAAAGGCGTAGACCTACAGAATATAAAGTGAAAACTTCAAAATTCTACCCGTGTTTTCAAAATCTTCCTATAAAAATAGAAACTTTTATCAAGATTCCCCGCCCAAAAAAGAAAGAGTTTAATGAATCACTTAATGAATGGGTGAATGGCAAAATCTGCAAGCCTTACTACAAATTGTGTGGAAATATTGCTGAAAATTTTGAACTGAAAAGCCCGCCAAAACTTGAATGGATCGTTTGGTTTGCTTAGTCCATGCGGTTACCCGCCGTTCGTAGTATCGTATATTACGCGTATAATACGCAAGTTCAAAGAATAGCTCTATTCGAATCACCGTGAAATCCGATTACGGGAAATGCTCCGAAGCCTGCCGAACAAGACACGCAGAGACGGAAATAGGACAAACTCACAATCTTCTCGCTATATTTTCATTTCATTTTTTTCGTCTTTTTAATTTTCCACTTGCATCACAGGAGACGTTGATCCGGAGCCATCAGTATATGTACCGCGAAGTGCTTGTCACTTGCAGTTCCCGCGCCCGGAAGGCCTAGGCGTGCGGAGAGTGTTAGGGACCATTTGCCGTCCTTAATCCCGTATAATGTACTAATGGGATATGATAATAGACAACCAGTGGGAATAGTGGCTGTAATAAAGAGCTTGGATGTGTAACCGAATTTGTACGCGAGATTTTTTTCCCACTCTCAACCCCCACCCCCTTCCTTTTTTTCCTTTTGACGCGGCGGGAACTAGGCCGATGGACCCAGGGCGATGTCGTGACATGTAGCCCGCTGATTGAGAAAATGATGAAAAGAGTTTGTTCTGTGGATGGACATTATGATGACGTCCCACTGGGGGCTCTGGCCGAGGGGAGCCAAGAATTATTCCTGGTTCTTTTTTCTACTTCGGTGAACCGCACAAATTTATATGTCGGTTTATATCTTTTCTTTTTCTTTGTGGCTTTCTCTTCGAATTTAACGTTGTGTTCAACCTTGGTGTTTCCACGTAGCGTTTTTGTCAAACTGAAATATCACCAAATTGTGGGATCGAATTGACGTAATTGCCCACGTCACATTGACGTCGTCTTGCCGCCATTTTAGAGATGATGAAAGGAATTTGGGGCCTTTACGAAACTAGGCTTGAGGCTAGGCTTGGCACTTATTTCACTACCGCCATTTGAAGCCCACAAAGTGAAATGAAGGGATTGGGCCACACGATGAAGATGGGAAAAGGCTCCAGCTTCGCCATGTATCTCAAGCCCTTCATTTTATTTAGGACACAAAATGGCAGTGGAAAAGCAAATGCCAAGCCTAGCCTCAAGCCCCATTTCGTAAAGGCCCCTAGAAATAATTACAAAAGCACAGCTAGCTATAAACGCGCGTTACGTAGCACCAACAAGCCGCCGTCTTTTGACACCGACAGAGGGCGCCCTACGTCCAATGACGTCATGGGCATAAAGTAAAGCGATTCTAGCCAGTCCCCCAGTGTGTATTCAGTAAAATGACGTCATTAAACCACGAAACTTGCTGTGACAACCTTGTTGCGAAATCTTGTATCGCCCTGGGTACATTGTGATGTCACTTTAAATAGTCAAGATTGGTAATGTACCGGTACCCAAACAGAAATGTTCACAGATTTATAACTTTCAGGGTATGAAGATGGTGCTAGAAGAAACATACCGCAATATTTCCGCCTGAAATGGTGTATCTATCCAGAAATAAGTCAAACAAAGACCGAAACAGTTTTGATCTCGGGTTAAGATCAAAACCATTCTTTACGTTTTATAAGAAAAATGGAGTCGGGTTTTCGCTATTTTCTCGTGACTCAGATGTCCGATTGAGCTCAAATGTGTACAGGTTTATTATGTCATGCACATATTGGATCAGACAAAGTGTGAGTGCTGTTCTGTGACCTAATACCAATCATGTATTATACCTTTAAACAAAGGTTCTTAAAATGACCATTCGGGGTAATTTAAAGTAAGGTTTGCTGTGCAACACGCAGTGCACTATGGCACTTCATAATTACACACTCGTCTGTTTTGAATGATCACAGGTTTTGCAAAATGTCTCTCAAATGCTGCTGTTATCACGCGCTGAAAGCTGCTCAATAGTTCTGATCAAAATGGGCCGTAATTCGTCCACATCTCCTTCGGGAAATCCCACTAAAAGTGCGGCCGGTTTTTTCTTTCGCCAACTCGGACCAACTACCCTGCCCGTGATCGCCACCGTAACAGGACAACTTACCGTGTGATTGAGCAACCATAAAAGACCTGTTTACGTCGTATTAGCAGAACTGCTGATTTCATGTGGGAATTCAGTGTTCGGACTAAACTATAGACGATTCTTGGTATTGATCAATGCTGCCTGTAACTTGTATTCTCGAAGGACACACGCCAGCACTAATCCGGGATATTGTGGATTTGATCAACGTAAACGAAGGACTGGGATCAAAATTTGTACCATTGCCATCGAGACAGTGACGAATGAAAACCATGGGTGCGTACATGAGTGGGATAAGGCGATGTGGCAGCATTGCCACTGTACACAGCGATTTATATTACCTAAGGGCATCATAATTCATTGTAGTTTGGATTTCCAAAACAGCTTTGATCCTATCTTGGTTCATTTAGTGCAGTCGTTTCATCATGATCACCATTATGACATCAGCATTTATGATAATGAACGCGCCAACGTAACTACAATTTGTATTGTATCTACGACCTTCATGTCGTACGTGACTTGTCTCCATCCAATAAAATAATACACGTAGCTTCAATTGACACACAGTCGTTTAATTTTTCCTGGACTGCTGAAAACGAGACTGTAATGAAATTAAATCGGTGTTTTCTTCAGCCATTTTTTCAGAAGATTGATGAGAATCAGACGTCGAGAAAAAAATCAAGTTTGAAAAAGGCAAATAAATAATTTGGATGGACAAGATTGATTGTGTACTCATGCTGTGATGTTGGTAAATTGTTGAAGCTTTTGTAGTCTGGTTTCGGCAGGTGGTCTGGCTTCCGTCCAGAAAACCTGGGGCGCCCTCTTTAATCTCTTCCTGGCCATCCTTCCTTCCTTCCTTGTAACTTGGTATTATCCTGAAGTAGCCATTCAATTAAGAAAAAGGAAACAAAATGGGTTGTTAAGGGTTTCATGCAGTGCTTTTTTCAGTCAGGTTATTTTATTGCCTTCATACAGAGAATATACTGACAGATACTGAATGGCAAGTCTTATTTTGGTTTCATACTAGCATTTGGTTTTCATTTGAATGACTTTGCAAAATGGGGGATTTTCATGCATGCTCATGTGGGGAACCAACAGCAAAAGTATAATGAAAAAATTAAGAGGCAAACTTGTCCCACAGAAATTGTTTGGCAAAACAATTACACCACCAGTTGAGAAGGAAAGGGTCTGTCAGAAAACGTGTAAAACAACCCCACCTTTCTGTGCACAAATCAATAGCGTTACTGCTCTCAGTTACCCAGATGACATCACAGTTTTGGCCATGAATATGGAAATTCTAATTAGCATACAAACCGAAATACACTTGCAGTGTAAAGTACCAGCTACCGTACTGTACAATCGCGATTGATAGCAAGCAAAGTACATGTATTTCTTATCTAGTCTTGTCACTAACAACCAACGTCAACGATAAATATCTGATTATCTTTCAGGAAATGATCCAGTCCCTTACTTCAAAGAAATCCACCCACTCTTATTCTCGATGGCACCAATTGGCCTCCTTAGATCATTTTCTGTACGCATTGATGAGCATTATCATTTTTCTGTATGAGTGTTAACAGGAGGTAAAACAGAGTGTCTTCATGCAATTTGTATTTACATTTATTGATTTGAGTTCGCTCTATGGCTATCTAGTGCCATGATTCCAGTGTCGTCGTGAGAAGATCACGGTCCAGCGAACCGTGCTGGAAGACGCAAATGAAACGGGGGCATCGACGCGTCGCCTCCCACTGATTCTTGTTGAGCGAGCCGCTGAAGTAATTATCACACGAGGTGCATATCGCCAAGCATAGGGGTAAAGCTCGGCCACTTCAAGATGATGGCTTCAATGTACGTGCGTGTAACCTGTTTCATGCGCTGAAATAGAACTGTTGATCTCTTTACCGAGTACAGATAGAGTAGGGGCACCTATGCCAAAGCATAGGTGCAAACGTATGCCTATACTCGTTTCATATCCTAATAATTACACTTAAAGGTACATGTAGTATCATACTTTGGTAAGAAACCAAAACAGAAATGTTCAAAAATTTACATATAACTTACAGGGTACGAAGATGGTGGTGGTAGAAACATATACTGTTAAAAATGTTCCGCCTGAAATGCTGTATTTATCCAGAAATTAGTCAAACAACGACCGAAAATCTTTTTAAAGATCAAAAATAAAAGAGAAAAGACTTAAGAAATACTGTGGCTGTTTTTCACTGTTTTCTCAAAAAGTGGGCACCGTATGGGACTGAAATTTTCACATATGACTGTTACTGTATCTTCCTTGATATTTTTGCCCATGAATCTGTATTTCTTTGATAAAAACCAAAGTATGATACTACCTTTAACTTCGGCCATTAATCAACAGATCTTCCGTATAAGGCTATATGTTCTGCCTGGTTTGACCTGTGTGATTTGAATGGACATACGTGCATTCCATGACACAAAATGCTGGACGTTTCCAGAATGCAGAGATGTGTCCTTCGCGATGCAACACCGCCCTCTCTCTTCCGTTTCATGAAAACTAACCCTTGCGAATTAATATTATTTTAAACGAAGTAGTCTGTTGTAGGTTTTTTATTGATTAATTAATTTAAAGGTACTATTATACTTTGGTAGCATACTGAAACAGAAATCTGCACACATTTACCTATAACTAACAGGGTATAAAGATGGTGATAGTAGAAACATACCGTTATTTTTTTTCTGCCTGAAATTCTGTATTTATCAAGAAAAGAGTAATTTGTTTTTAAAGAGTACTCTTTCAATTGGTCATAATTTTATGTTCGCCAATTTCTTCCCGATTTTGCTTAAATTCTACATGGTGATAGCCAAGACATGGCTGTATATCATGTAACTGAATCTTTAAGTGATAAACAGTTTAATTTTAACATAATATGGTTCCCGACACATTGTTGCGTTTTTTTCTGGGACATCCTGTATAATATTGACCGACACATTAATCGTGATGTACTTGTGGCATCAAGTCAAACAGCTATTTCTCTACTTCTGTGCACCTCTTGCCGTCCTGATAGAAAGGTCTTCAGACCTCACCCCAGCTCACTGCGGCAACCTCGCTCTCAGTTCACCACGGGTCAGGTGACTTTACCCACCGCTCTATTAAATCAACAAAACGCATCCTGGAGCGCTGAAATAAGGGGATCAAAAAAATGGCGCGAAACAAACGCTTCAATTTCATCGCGATAGAAAAAAAAAATAACACAACACTTCGAGTTTTCCAGACACCCGAACAGATTTATTTCCAAATCTCCTGGAGTAAATTGCTCACGCTATCTGACCGTATCTTGCCAATAGGGCTGTGCCGTAATCCTCCTCGACTTGAGCAGCGATCGTGTTTAGACACGGAGACTTAGACAGAGGGCGTGGAAATTTCAGTGCTTTTTCAAGAATTGATTCTAATGCTATAATCATGTTTATAAGGACTGACCTGTCATCCAAGGTCGAGAGAAGAAAATTGGTCGGTGTTCCTCGAATCTTGAAGAGCAATGACGTGGAATGACTCTAGCAGGGGATTAACTCCGAAAATGCAGTGTTTGTGAATCAATTGCGGGACTTTTCCACCTATAATTGACTCAGAATCCCGACTAAAACTTCCTGCTTGCAAAATAGCAAAACAACAACGGTCCACATTTTAAAGGTACAGTGCAGGATTGGTAACATACTCAAACAGAAATGTTTACAGATTTACGTATAACTTTCAGGATATGAAGATGGCGGTGGTAGAAACGTACTGTTAAAATATTTCTGCCTTAAATGGTGAATTTATCCAGACATTGGTAAAACAACGACCGAAACAGTTTTGATCTCCGGGTAAGATCAAAACTGATTTCTTAACATCCTTCAAACCAATGAACTTGAAATTGACTTATGTTCATATTGAGAGCATTCTCTTTCTTGTATTCAAATATGGACGTTAAAAATATGTTTTTAAAAGGTAGGTGGTACCTTAGGGAGACATCCAAGTTAATTCCCGATGTTCACTTTCAGACGCTACATGTCTCCCTAATACCCCCATTTTTAAGAAATACACAACCCGGCAGGGGAGTCAGGTTGGCGTAGCGGTTCGTTCTTCGCCTTTCACCTCTGGTGACCTGGGTTCAAGTCCGGCTCGGTTCACAAGTGGATTGGGTTTTCAGTCCCTACCTGATTCTGTGGGTTTTACCCAGAATATTACTCTGGGGTTTTCCTCCCACCTCTAAAACTGTATCTTCTTCTAATTTTCTCAACTTCCAGTATAGTCCCTGGTGGACCTTTCGGAAGTAAATGGTACAAGGTACAAGATACAAGCAAACATATATGAATTGTGTCATCCCTCACACCTAAACATCGTGAGTGCGTGGGTCACCCAAGGCCACGGGTCTCGCTATCTTTAATGTATGGATATGCCTTCAGCTATATTGAAACGCGTGACTGGATTTTGTTAGTTAAAATGCAACGGTGCACGTTGATTCGCTATCCCACGCACTTTTCACGGCACCACTAAACCGATATCACTTAACCTTTTCCCCGAACAGAAATTAGAACAGCGTTAACCTCCGTCTCTGTCAATATGCTCGAATAATTAATATAATTCTCCATTAGTTGTAGCATTCCTAATTACTAATGCTATAGGTTCCCACTGTCGTGCGATCCATTATGAATACCACGATCAGATTGGCCATTCGTAGCTGATTGTGGATTTTCTCTGAAATTTCATGTTTGGTTACGAGGTACCCCACAGAGTATGGCGTGCAAAGATAATATGTAATCCCGGAATAAAGATATCTCTATTGTAATATCTGTATTAATAATAGAGATATCTCTATTACTAGACGTGCCTTAGTTAACATTTAATCCCGAAACAGATATCCCTATTAACAATAGAGATATCTCTATTACTAGACATGCCTAGTTAACATTTAATCCCGAAATAAAGATATCTCTATTATTAATAGAGATATCCCTATTAACAATAGAGATATCTCTATTATACAATAGAGATATCTCTTTTACTAGACGTGCCTAGTTAACATTTAATCCCGAAACAGAGATATCTCTATTATTAATAGAGATATCCCTATTAACAATAGAGATATCTCTATTAACAATAGAGATATCTCTATTAACAATAGAGATATCTCTTTTACTAGACGTGCCTAGTTAACATTTAATCCCGAAACAGAGACATCTCTATTATTAATAGAGCTATCCATAATTAACAATAGAGATATCCCTATTAACGATAGAGATATCTCTATAACAATAGAGATATCCCTATTAACAATAGAGATATCCCTATTAACAATAGAGATATCCCTATTAACAATAGAGATATCCCTATTAACAACAGAGATATCCCTATTAACAATAGAGATATCCCTATTAACAATAGAGATATCCCTATTAACAACAGAGATATCCCTATTAACAACAGAGATATCCCTATTAACAATAGAGATATCCCTATTAACAATAGAGATATCCCTATTAACAATAGAGATATCCCTATTAACAATAGAGATATCCCTATTAACAATAGAGATATCCCTATTAACAATAGAGATATCCCTATTAACAATAGAGATATCCCTATTAACAATAGAGATATCCCTATTAACAATAGAGATATCCCTATTAACAATAGAGATATCTCTATTAACAATAGAGATATCTCTATTAACAATAGAGATATTGTGCGTTTTGTTACGATTCAATACAATCTTGTGCGATGATCACGATTAGTTGATCGCAGAAAATGTTTGAACCGTCCAAACATTTTGTAAGCCTCGACATGATTGCCACGTGACTGACCTCAAGATCTGTTAAGGGGCATATTTCATAGAGCTGCTTAAGCACAAATATTTGCTTAAAGTTTAATAGTATCATACTTTTAGAAGCCAAAACACAAAATGTTCACAGATTTGAGTAAAACTTACAGGGTATGAAGATGGTGGTGGTAGAAACATACTGTTCAAATATTTCCGCATGCAATGGTGTGCATTGGCATGCAATTTATCCAGAAATTAGTAAAACAACAACCGAAAATCTTTTTGATCTTTTAAAAGATCAAAAATAAAAGAGAAAAGACTTAAGAAATACTGTGGCTGTTTTTCACTGTTTTCTCAAAAAGTGGGCACCGTATGGAACAGAAATGTTCACAGATGACTATTACTGTATCTGTCTTGATATTGTTGCCCATGAATCTGTATTTCTTTGATAAAAACCAAAGTATGATACTACCTTTAAGCATGAAAGTTCTTCCTCGATCAAATAGGGTTACAAATCCAAGTTTCATGTGATGTTTACTGCTTTTGACTTGTATTCGGTCATTTTTGTGCAGAGCATAACATTCACAAGGAGTTCTGGCTGGCATACTGTCACCTAGGGTTTTGGCGCTTAAGCAAATTTTTGTGCTTAAGCAGCTCTATGAAATTGGCCCAAGATTAGTATCACCACGATTACTCCACGATTAAGACTACGATTTCAATCTTGCCCGTAAATCATGAAAATGGGTGGCATAACAGTAACGGCAGTGCCTAAATCGTTACACGCTACTGGGCCAATTTCATAAAACTGTTAAGCAGAAACATTTGCTAAGCATGACATTTCTGTCTTAATAAAAACAGGGTTAACAACCAAATTTCCACGTGTTGTGTATCTCTTGTGATTGTTCTTTGGCTGTTGTTCGCTGACCATCAACATCAAATGAAATTTTCAATGGTGGTTTGTTTAATTTGGGCGAGATATTTTTGTGCTAAGCAATTTTTTGTGCTAAGCAATTTTTTGTGCTAAGCAGCTCTACGAAATTGACCCAGGATCATCTCGATAACTCCACGATTAAGACCGCCATTTCAATCTTGCCGCGAATCATGAAACGGTGGCCGGGAACCTGGCATAAGTGACGATCGAGTGCCTGAATTGTTACACACTACACAGTTTGACATTTACAAGCTATTAACACCTCGTTTCCTGTTAGCATAACTGATCAACATTGGAATTTCCTTTACAGGAAACCAATTTGTTGATGCGCAGCGTATCGGTAATTGGACATGATTTGGCAGTGTGTCTTGTACTTTGAGTCCATATAGGACACATACTGGTGCGTTTATCTCCATTATGCCTAATGTGTAATAATTGCCCGAGGTGCTGGAACTGTTAAGCAGAAAACGGATTCTGCTTATGCTGCTAGTGCTAACCAGAGAACAGATTCTGCTAACCTGAAACGGAGAACAGATTCTGCTAACCATAAAACAGAATGATTCTGTTAACCTGAGCCAGAGAAAAGATTCTGCTAACCGAAAAACCAATTTTGATAACCAGAGAACAGATTTTGCTAACCAGAAAATAGATTCTTGCTGTGCATTTATGACGAACAATTTGTTTATGCTAAGCAGAAAATCTGCACCGGGAACCATTCGTGAGTAGTGTATATTTATACACGAAATTTTGGTTGGTAACCCGTTTATGCTAAGCCAATTTTTCCGTGCTTAGCATATTATGCCTAGTGACGACAACTGAAGGCTACGGATTCGAGCCGCCCACCTAATTCTCACTAACTTGGCTCCACCCCTTTTAATTGCAAGCCATGTATAAGTCATGAGGGAAAGGTATACTTACGAGCAGGGCTAAAAAGCAAACATTCAGAAAAGGTGAATGTAAAACAAAGCGAGATTCCTTTTTTAAGTAGAATTAATTATAGGATGAGAGCAGGGGCCAATGTCATAAAATTGTTAAGCACAAAAATTTGCTTAGCACAAAAATGTCTCGCCCAATAAAACAAACCACCATTGAAAATTCCATTTGATATTCATGGTCAGCGAACAACAGCCAAGGAACAATCACAAGTGATACACAACACGTGGAAATTTGGTTGTTAATCCTGTTTTTATTAAGACAGAAATGTCATGCCTAGCCAATTGTTGTGCTTAACAGTTTTATGAAATTGGCCCCAGATGAACACTTGAAAGTGAATCAGCCATTTTTTTGTATCAACTTCTAGCTATAAGAGTGACGTCATCGTTTGATAATCTCGTAAAATACTCTGTGAAAACACGAGATTTAGAACGAGAAATTGTGACTAAAGAGTAATGAATGGGCACAAAGTTATAATTGTTTTATTTTGCTTCTGAAAGTGTAGCCACCTGTGGAAAAAAAGATAAATCTAAAAATATCGTTTCTAGTTGGTCGGTGACAATTCATAAAACTGGATTTCGTGTGACAGTTTATCCGTGTGCGTCCTTTAGCAAAATTATGATCAAATTTATCTAAATTGGGCTCAAATCAGCAAAATGATTTGACACCACGGCCGGGGGACTATCTTGAAAAGTCCCGCTGTGTGGTCCCAGCTAATGGCGTGTGATGGTTTATGGATGTCCTTCTCTCGTGCGCACTTTGAGCATCTTCAGGATATTCATGGGAACATTAATGAAGCAAGACGGCAACGACACGAAATGCGGTTAATGCTCCAGATTGTCTCATGTAATGTAGGCTATGCATTGGTCACAACACTTACCGGTTCACAACCCATGCATGTCATAATTATAACAAAAAATGTGGACTTGCAACGCTTTTGTATCGACTGAAGCCACTGATGGCCATCTTACCATGCCAAATACAATGTTAAAACTTTTGTTGTCAGACGGATTGAACTAACAATGGTGAGCACGTCTTTGTATTACCTTTGTATTCGGCCCTCCAAGATGGATACTTGAGGTTGTAGTGAAGTGAGTGAACTATGTGGGCTTATAGGGAGTATTGCGAGTTACGTACGTCGTGTCTCAACCGTGTAGTCCAGCATCCATACCGATGTTCGACATGCATTTTATGAGTTCAAACATAGCACAGCAGGGTGTTTGGTGCTTGCGCCACAACACAAGACCCACACAAAATGAATAGAATACACAAAAACTGACATTTTGATTCAAAAACGTGAAATGCATTATTTTTATTCACGTCCAATAAACTGGGGAGAAGAATTGGCTAATGGGAATATTTACACACAAGGGCAACAAGCATTGGTATTAAATTGGCAAAGGACCTATTCTGTTTTGTTCAGACTAACATTGTCTAAAAATCAACTGTTTGCTTATTGTGGCATGCAGTTTCGAATTGTGCTGGATCAAACAAAACCGTGCAAATACAGACAATTAAAGAACTAGTAATGTTTTTTGTTCGCCTAAAATTAATTTTGTGCCCTACCGTACTACTGTGCATGTGGGGAACACTGTGCTCTTCTTAAGTTTGAAACTACAAAGGATAAATTTGCCCGTGCTTTCGCATGATCCGATAAATCTTAAGTCGTTATGATGGCTGCCTTAAGCAGAGTGTACACTGTCAACATTTTCGGTAACAATCTCGGTAACATGCTGCCCAGGTACGTTGTTGCTGAAAATATTGTCAGTGTACACAGAGCAACACGAGTTGGTTAACATGTCGCAGCAACATCTCGGTAACATGTTGGCCAAATGTTGCTAGTGTACACAGGGCCCAAAGTCGCGTTGCCCAGGGGCCACTTTCATAGAGCTGCTTAGCACAAATATTCGCTAAGCATGACATTTCTGTCTGAATAAAAATAGGATCAACAACAACATTTCAATGTGTGTGTATCACTTGCAATTGTTATGTGGCTGTTGTTCGCTGACCATGAGTATCAAATCGAATTTTCAATGGTTTTTTGTTTTATTTGGTAAGCCATTTTTGTGCTAAGCAATTTTTTTGTGCTAAGCAGCTCTATGAAATTGCCCCCTGGTGTGTTGCCCAACCAGGGCCCAATTTCATGGAATCCGTTACGGCCTATGTTTGTGCTTACGTGCACTGCTACGCGTGAAATCTATTTCATGGAATCCGTAAGCAAGACTCTTGGTTAGCGAAGAATGTCTTGGCTAACCGTGATCATTTTCTGCTAACGCGCTGTCGTATATGCATTCTGCACAAATTCCTTGCTTACCGTTACCAAAAAGGAAACTGTTCCGTGAAAAACGCTAACCGTAACCAAAAATATTCTGCTACCGTAAGCGAAGAATGTTTGCTAACGGTAACGGATTCCATGAAATTGGGCCCAGGGCAACATGTTACCGAGATTGTTACTGGAATTGTTGACAGTGTACACTCTGCTTTATGCTAAGTCATGGCGTTTGAAGTAAAGGTCTATGACATTGAATCTGCGCATGCGTTCAGCTGGCACGCCGTTGGGGGAATTCCTTTAAGAAGTAATTGGACGCTAATTAACCGTCATCGGCTGTCCTGTAGGGGATTCGCGAGGCCATTTCCATTAAGCTAAATAATATTACCCAGGCCTTATAGTTAAGCTATTGCTGCTTGATAATAGCCAGTATGCAGCCACAGCCAACAATCATTGTATACGGTTTATACAATAAACATGAACGCTGCTTGTTTTAAAGGGAGCATATAGGATTTGTAAGGCCTCCAAAAAAAGTATTAAGTTTGAGACAGAAAATGGACTCAACAGTTCGTAAACAGTGCAAACAGTCACCATGGGAAATCTTAGTTCATCAGATGCTGGGTTTTTTTTTCAAGGAAATCAAGATTTGGTGTCTTTTCCAAAGATCGTTCGTCCGAACGATTTTTGGAACAAACATAAAGGACACCCTCACTTGAGTTGTTTTAGTTATCCCCTTTCACTCAAGGTATGATGATGGTGCTGGTAGAAACATACCGTTAAAATATTTCCACCTGAAATGCTGTATTTATCCAGAAATTAGTAAAACAAAGACCGAAAACAGTTTTTATCTCGGGGTAAGATCAAAGCCATTCTTCATGTTTTATAAGAAAAATTGATTCGGGTTTTCGCTATTTTCTCATGACTCAGATGTCCGATTGAGCTCAAATTTTCACAGGTTCATTATTTCATGTACATGTTTGATCAGACAAAGTATGGTGCTGTCCTGTGACCTTTACCAATCGTGTATTATCAATGTGTGTGAATAACTTTATATTATTCCAATAATTGTGGTCACTATTCAGTTGAAAGTCTCAAAATCTTGGGACAAATTAAGCCGTAATATAATATTCAAATTTGATTTATACATAACACGTAAGCTCAGAGGAGCAAACTCAGAATTACAAACAGAAAAGTCAAACTTAACATTTAAAAACATCAATGAGAATTGGTCAAGTCACATGATTATATTAATCACAAGCTCAGCACACAGATCAGAAAAATCAGTATTCGCACTTTTTTGCTGCTTAAAGGTAGTATCATACTTTGTTATAGAAAACCAAAACAGAAATGTTCACAGATTTACCTATAACTTGCAGGGTAGTAGACCTGATACAAACGTACCGTAAAAATGCTTCCGCCTAAAATGCTGTATTTATCCAGAAATGAGTAAAACAAAGACCGAAAACAGTTTCGTTCTCCGAGATCAAAACCTCAGAATTACAACTAACTTACAATTTCGCGTAAAAATTGCAACATCGGTTTTTCGCTGTTTTCTGCAGTTTCCAATGATCGGTTGAGCTGAAAATTTCACAGGGTTGTTTTTATTTCATGACAAATTATGAGCAGACCGCAGCTGTTCTATCAACTTTACCAAAGTATAATTCGGGAAATGTCTCCTCAAAAAGTTCCCGCGTTTCTCATTTTCTGGGGTTTTGTTCTGCAGCAGAAATGTACATTTTGTAAAACGCGTGAACTTGAGTAATAATCTGTTGACCTAAATTGTGCTCTTTTTAAACCAACATAGTCTACATTTAAAGTAGGCCTATTCTAATTAACGATATACGATGAACTAAAATGTACCACCATTCCGGGTCATTATTGCAGAACGAACCAAACGTTAAACATCAGTTCCTGGTGTGACGTCACATGAAGAGCGCCCGCAAGTGACAACAGACACACACACAATTATTAGCAACGCGGAATCCATTTTAAACAAATCAAACTTAGGCCATATCCCAAATATCTGGCTGCGGCTGCAAATAACACACAGGTCTATGGACACGGCTGCAGTCACTGGCTAGTAGCTGCCATAGGTGCGTGTGTAATTTGCAGCCACAGCCAGAGATTTGGGATATTGCCTTATACATCATTATACAACATGTTGTTAACTTGTATACAACTCATTTTCCAATTTCAAACCAGACACTTCTCACTATTTTATCTCGCTTGAGGGCGCTGTGCATGTCTTATAAGGGCATTACGTCACAGGTGTAGCTACGTGCATTTCTACTGAAATCAAATTCTAGCAACGAAACAAGGACATTACAGGTTTTAACTATATACGTGGGTATTTCACGAAAACAAGGCCATTAATTTTGCTGGTACGTATACCTTTTTGTGCCGAGACTATCTGCCTTTACCAAAATGAGGCTTGAGGCTAGGCTAGGGGTTTGCTACCGCCATTTTGTGTCCTCAAAGAAATGAATGGCTTGAGATACTTGGCGAAGCTGGAGCCTTTCTTCGGCTTCGTCATGTGGCCCAATCATTTCGTTTTGTGGGCCTCAAAATGGCGTTAGCGAAATAAGTCCCAAACCTTGCCTCAAGCCTGGTTTTGTAAAGGCCATATGTCTCGGCTACATAGTGAACAAAAAAAATTGAAAACCCCAAATCGATGGGAGTAATTTTTGTTACAGGGGCGCAAAATTCCCCGATACCAAGCAGCAAGTTTGGAATGATTAAATTCGTGTCCATTAGTCATTTTGTCCGTCTCCTGATTTTTGCTTTTAAGCACGCCGTAGAACCTTTATTCAGAGCAAGTTCCATGTCAGAGTTTCCATAGTCTTCGATACCAGTCGCATATTTAGCGACGTGCCGACCAGGAGCGCTTCCAGCCACGCTGGTTGCAAGTATTGCCTCGGCAGGAGGGCTTGGGCGGTGTGTAGTGCGGCTGTCTGGTGTCCCGCCTCATTGCCGCGGCTCTCTCACTGTTAGCCTCCACAAGGCGCCTGACCAGCTGCTCCAGTGACGTCAGAGTGTCCGTTTCAGCGTCTGCTGAGTAGACTAGCCGATCAGCCAGTCGTTCTGGGTCGTACAGGGTGTTATAATGTCCGCCCATCATGACGTCATTGTCGTCTGATAATTGCCACGTGACGCCACCTGAGGTTAGACCAATCAAGATCGTAGCTACCAGCAGATACTTCACCGTCTGAAGACCCATGATGCTGATTGGTTGTTCACAGTGAACTGACTCCGAAAGACTAGTGATGTTTCTTACACTTCAGACGTTGTCTGTTTGATCTTCTTTGATGGAACCGTCTGCACAGTAAAGAAAAACAACAAAAGACAATCATAACTTGTTTGTCAAAATAAAGTATAGATTGTGATGATGGCAATGACGCTCTCTAGACTTGTCACAAGGCGCTGTATTTGCAAAATGTCTTAGCAAGCTGCGCTTACCGAAGCCTGTGACAGACACAAGTAGAGCAACTTGAAATGTTCACTAGGTCGTGCAATGCCACTGCCTCACCTGACTCGAATGTATCGATCATGTATACTTGTGCTGCTATTGGTGTCAAAAAGAAAGTAGAAAGTCTGGTTTACGGTCGGGGAGTCCAAATTGTCAAAAGAAGGTACTCTGTAATTATGATAATTATGATAACGTGATCACTCCGTGCCTTTTCCTATAGTTCTGTGATTCGCAATGCCTATCGGCGGGCACCGTAGCAGCATCTTAACTTCCCGCCCTTTCCCCATCACTCAAGCATTTGCGCGGGAACCCAAGCTGACATCAGGATCGGTCCGTAGACAAGGTAAATACTCGCGTGCATTCATCACGCCAGTTCACGCGGCCACAGGCAGATAACAGCTACACTACATTAGGACTACACACTCGCCAGGGCGTGATATTAACGCGCACTACATCGGACATTAATGAAGACGAAATCGCACACCCACTCGCCGTTTAAAGCCCCTTTCGTTTCCCGCTAATAAATCTTGCAGACGAAGTGAAAGAGGTTGCGATTCATTACGCCGCCACTTAGTTTGGAAAGCCCCCCTCCCACTCTCGCTCCTGAACCGTGAAGCGACTTTTTGCAAGCCGACTTAAAAAGCGCGGACTGGTTCGGTCTGATTGCTCGTGATCAGTCGCCGTAAAAAAAGTAAGAGAAAAAAAAAAAAATCCGTGCCGCCCATATAACTTACACCATTTCAAACTCTGGGGTCAATTTCATAAAGCTGCTTAAGTACAAAAATTTTGCTTAGCACAAAAATGTCTTGCCCAATAAAACAAACCACCGTTAAAAAATCCATTTGATATTCATGGTCTGCGAACACCAGCCAAAGAACAATCACACAAGTGGTACACAACACATGCAAATTTGTCTGTGAATCCTGTTTTTATTAAGACAGAAATGTCATGCTTAGCAAATTGTTGTGCTAAGCAGCTCTATGACATTGGGCCCAGATGTGGTCGTACATTAGGCTCAATTTCAGTCGTACTTTTTTGCCAAATTTTAGAGTGATGAACGAATGAAAACACAATGGAAGGACGTTATTACATTTCAAAGTTCATTATTAATGACTTTTGACACGTCCTAACTAGGTATTAACTAGCTTATCTAGACTCAGTGTTCAGTGGAGTGATATAAACACACATCCAATTTAGGTAACAATTTTCGCCAACTTAAACTTTACGACTTGTGTAGCTTTGTGACGAAGCCAAAGGGCACACTGAGTCTTAGACCGTGTCCAAATCTCTGGCTGCGGCTGCAAACTACACAAATTACACAGGAAGCCACTAACCAGTGACTTCAGCCGTTTCCATAGACTTATGTATTATTATTTGAGTCGCAGCTAGAGATTTGGAAACATGGCCTTGGCCAACAAAAATTGTCTCTAAATCAGAAACGCACAGTTTAATTCGTGTGAAGTTCAGATCGATCAAGTTCTGATAGTTGCAAACGTTAATCCTGCATAGATGTTATAATAGATCTGTTCGCGAAAAGGTTAAGAGTTTAAGGATTAGAACACCCGTTCCGTCTCCGTGCGTTTCAATAGGATTTTGCCGCTTCAGTTCCTACGGCACTCGTATACCACCATGCCCTGACGCGGAATAAGTCTTGAGCCGAGAATAATGTTCTCCAGCTACATTGCTGCCTCATTCATGCATGTTCAATCGCCACATTGGTGTTGATTGTGTGACTACAAAGACCGTATATTTCCCCTTTCGGTAGATCAAATGGACATCCCCGGAACTATGTAACGCCTGGGCTCTTCTTAACATGTTCATATGGGGTGTTAAAGTAATACCCGAGTAGTTTTAGTGACATTTTGGTATTACTTCAAATATTAAAGGTAATATCATACTTTTTGTCAAAGCAATACAGATTCATGAGCAGAAATATCAAGGAAGATACAGTAACAGTCATCTGTGAATATTTCAATCCAATACGGTGCTCAATTTTTGAGAAAACACTGAAAAACGGCCACGGTATTTCTTAAGTCTTTTCTCTTTTATATTTGATCTTTAAAAGATCAGAAATGATTTTGGTCACTGTTTTTACTCTTTTCTGGATAAATACAGCATTTCAGGCAGACAAAATATAACGGTATGTTTCTACTATCACCATCTTCATACCATGTAAGTTATAGGTAAATCTGTGAAGATTTCTGTTTCGGTATGCTACCAAAGTATGATAGTACCTATAAGCAGTCCGAGGTGAGATATCGACCAAAACCAGCAGTCACTATACAAATGGTTTGAGAGCGGTTCAAATCATGTTTATTGGCTGACAACACCAAAAGTACATTACATGAAAATAGCCATCTGTTATGAAAAAACGGCCTGTGCCATGTAGCATTGGAAAAACGCATCATTCCTATTAAACCAAGTATAAACACTTGAGCAGGTAAACCTCGTACTTAGCCTAGAATTCAAATGCAGAAAACAGGAAATGATTTGCAATTAAGTCCAATGTACCCAAGCCTGTCAAGTGTAGGTTCATGCCTCATCCCGTTGCCATCATGACGTCGAGAAACAATTAGAGAACTCGCTGTCGAGTTAAGGAGCTGCTGTGCAGCACCGCACTCTAAACATTAACTTAGTTACTGATTACAAGTCAATTATGTCAATGGATTAGAGGAGCGTTGCTTCTTAGGGTACATGCTCTATATATTCATCTTCTGACATTAATTTGCCATTAAGCTTAGACACGACAGTGTACAGCAGCAATTTGTCAGTGTATAATTCTGGGCTGGGTCTGCACACAATTTGGACTTGTGTGCTTAATAGTAATGTAGTATGTTATAGTACATATCACCTTGACGGATTTGTCAATTTCACCAAACTCATCGTTATTTACTATCAATCGCAAGGCTTAATGTAATGCATTGCAGCCAATTCGTTACTCGAGTTACGATCGATCGTAGGGCTTCGTGAAATCGACCCCAGCTTCAAATGAACTCACTGGCCTATAAGCTAGCTTTGTGGTTTACTTGAGAATCCTTTGGTAGGAAGTTGTTGTTGTAGTTGCAGTTGTTGTTGTTGTTGTTGCTGTAGTTGCAGTTGTTGTTGTTGTTGTCTTTGTTGTTGTTGTTGTTGTTGTTGTTTCGAATCCCACCGGGACAGGAAAATAATAATATACAATTTTGTAGCATGTGCACTCAATTGCGGCGATACACTATGGTAATTCAGGATCCAAAGCCAAAGTTGTTTTTTACCACCTTTCCCGTTTGTCAGAATCTTGTGCGTACTTGATTTAACAGTGACACGCAAACGGTTTGACAAGAGACCTTCGTTGTCAATTTTTTGGCGAGGCGTGAAGCTGAGCGAGCCCGCCGTCCGCCCCTTCCGTCCGTCCGGCCGTTCGTGTGGTATTCGTCCGTACAATTTTGTTTATGTCATACACAGTGTCAGACTCAGAACATCGGTCTGTTCATCAAAAATTATATATTTTTTTATTATAAATTGGAAATGTTCACGTTTTTTTCTGTTGTCAAAAATACAAAGTTGTCTAACTTCGGTCAGCGTTCCAGCAGATCACCTATTAAGCTATTTTCCAGGGACGCAGTGTACACTGTTTCGGTCGACCATATATAGGTATTGTTTTTTGTCAATATTTGCAAGGACTAATATTGTCTCACTATGAATAAAATACTACAGCACTTTCAAATTCTTATCACTCCCGGGAAATCAACCTTAGTTCTGAATATTCCACTTTTACTTTCTCGGCTTGCTATTCCTATAAGAACACAATCATACAGTGCCTCTTTCAAATGTACACACATGTTTGTATAAAAGTATGAAAAAATGCACAAAGTATAATCCGTGCTCATGAATAGATTCTTGCGATTACAAAACTTGACGATGCTTAAAACGCGTGTCGGATTACGATTCAGAAGAAGAAAAGATATCCAATAGTTGACATGTCGTGTGTGATGAGGATGTTTGGGGAAGATTTGATATTTAAATTACATGGCACATGTGCCTTGTTTCGTTAAAGCGAGCGACGTCTTCGTGTAGCAGTGGTAACCGTCAGTGTGGATGGGAATCAGTGCCATCAAGCGAGGTTAAAAACCCTCGAACCGGCAGAAGATGATCCTCGCAGCCTTGCAGCGACCTTAAAGGTATAATACATGATCGGTAAAGGGCACAGAACAGCACTCACACTGTGTCTGATCCAATATGTGCATGAAATAATAAACCTGTGAAAATTTGAGCTCAATCGGACATCTGAATCACGAGAAAATAGCGAAAACCCGACTCGTGTTTTTCTTATGAAACATATTGGTTTTGATCTTACCCCGAGATCAAAACTGTTTTCGGTCTTTGTTTTACTACTTTCTAGACAAATACACCATTTCAAGCGGAAATATTTTAACGATAAGTTTCTACCAGCACCATCTTCATATCCTGAAAGCTATACGTAAATCTGTGAACATTTCTGTTTTGGTTTCTTACCAAAGTATGATACTACCTTTAACGAGTAGACCATAAAGTCAAAGGACTGCATTGAATCGAAGTCATTGAAAAATGATCAAAAGAAAGTTGAATAGAGAGGGATTCGAACCCGCGCCATCATGTTTGGGTATGTTACTAATCCTGTACTGTACCTTTAAAGTCAATGAATCTTTACTGTTCGACGTTCCTTAGCGCCATGTTTGTGATTGTGTGTGGGCAGGCTGCTCGCCAATGTGGGCATCTGATGACAAGTTTGGCGTTAACTGGGTTTTGTAGATTTTGGTGCAGGGCGATCGAGCAGTCAGTGAAAATGAGATGGATATCTTAGAACGTGCAAGGAAAGCGAATTCACTCGGGAGATATGTGTTTGTTTTGTACGGTAACCTTATAATCAACAGAACATCATGTGATGCTCTGTCTTACGTCCGCATTATGTACCCTATGAGGACGCACTTGTCCCCATAACCACTTACGGTTAATAACGTTTCGTTAGCGTCAAAACAGGTGTAACATGTTACACATGCAGGATTTTCATCACCTTAATTGTTCAATAATTGGTAACATTCAAACGGTAATTATTTCAGAAACATCCAATGCGTTAAGTACATGATAACGAATCATTTAATTGTTTGCAGTACTAGCGTGATTCTCGTCTGCAATTTGGCTCATCAGCCCGCGATCCCCATGCCACACACTTTGCTTCGGCAAGCAAATCAAATACTAATGTGGTATTTAAAGAAAATTGATTGAAATTTAATCAGATAAAGAGAACATTAGGCCGAAAAAAAATGGTTGTGTTGCCCTCAAGTGGAAAAATTAAAATTTTGGGTCGGTCGGTCGATTTTTTTCTCTTTTTTTTTTGGCCGACTTTCAAACATGATTTTATCGCGAATACCAAGCAGGATGTATGGCCACCATGGCTTATAAATCAACGGTCTTGGGTCGTTTTGAGGAGACACGCTTTTTTACTGCTAAATCTGACATTTTCTGTCAAAAATGGTGAGGTTTTTATACTTTAGGACTCGGAGAAAAAAAAATCCCGACCCAAAGTTTTGGCATTTTACGGTCGGTCGCTGAGGGCAACACAGCAATATTTTTTTTCGGCCTTATCCCCTTTTCACGGTCACTGACATCAAGAAATATCATTTTGAATTATCGGGGATCAGAAAAAAATATCAACCCTCCGCCCCCATTTCGAACAAAATAACAAAAACTTGGAGATTTCCCAGAAGTTTCGAACAATCCATTTCTGCATCCCTCTGAGAATACTAAAAAACCGGCTGGATTCGATACCCCACGCTGCGCCGAGTTCTTTAGCCATTTTTGGTACGCGAGGACTCGCCCCAATCCACCAACAAAATAAACATCGCAGCGAGCCGTATTAATCATCCCATACACTCGCCCCCCGATCGCCCACCTTTCCCAACAGTCTCACGTCTCACAATTTGATTTTTTTTCTCCATCATATTGCAGATATTAAGTGACATTTCACTTGGTGCGTAAGTCCCAACAGCCATAATTATCAAAACTCCTACAGCAATAAAGAGAGTGTCTTAATCTTCCACACTATGTCACAATCGAACACGTATTCAGTTGTAGCATACACGTATTATACACCGTGCCTCCTGGCGTTAAAAACCATCACTTTCACTTTCAAGAGAAAAAGGCTATTGACTCTTTGCTTGCATAGTTTGTAAGTAATCCATGCCTTTTTTCATGTTCAGAATTTTTTTTTTGTAAAAGTTGCCCCGAGTGATGTTTTCGCTCACAAAGTCATCCCGTTTGTTTGTGAATTATTTATGGGTGTATGGATGGGATTATAAGAACCGGAAGGGTCTGTGTTTTTTTCTTCTTAAGTCCCAAGGAATCGGTTCCACAAAAATTGAGGGAAATATTACTGTTTGGCACAAGATTTCAATCTCACGGTATTCTTTTTGTTTGTATTTTGCGCAAACAACCAGAAAAACAGATGTAGCCTTAAACCTGTCCATGATTTAAAGGTAACATACATGGTTGATTAGTAATGGTTACAGAACAGCACCCACACTTTGTGTGGTCAAACATGTACATAAAATAATAAACCTGTGAAATTTTGAGCTCAATCGGACATCTGAGTCACAAGAAAATAGCGAAAACCTCTTTTTTTTTCTGAGAAAACGTAAAGAATGGTTTTGATCTTACCCCGAGATCAAAACTGTTTTCAGTCTTTGTTTTACTCATTTCTGGATAAATACACCATTTCGGGCGGAAATATTTTAACGATATGTTTCTACCAGCACCATCTTCATACCTTGAAAGTTATACGTAAATCTGTGAACATTTCTGTTTAGGTTTGTTATCAATCCTGTACCGTACGTTTAAACTGTATGATTTTCCTCTCAACAATTCCGGGATTTTCTCATTGAAGAGATGTGGAAATGTTGAAATTGCATGCTGCTTAGACCCCGCATTAAGCTAACTTCCCGCCCAGGACTAAACAAATTAATTATAATGCATGATTTATTTTCGGATGATGAATATAAATTGCGACATTATGAGCACGAGTTCCGCCAATGCAATTATCATTAATTTTCACGTGGGTTTATTCTGACCTTCAAATCGTGTTGATGCATTTTCCGAAGTGCGTCTTTCTCTTAATTGAAAAATGTTGATGAAATGAATTTTTAGATTTGAGAAATTCTCAAGTGTACTCAATGAAATTAAAGTTGAGCGTTAAATTTAACACTAGAATTGTGTTAAATTGAATTCAATTGAATTGACAAAATAATGTAACCAACGGAAAAAAATATTACTAATTATGATGGACTTCTTCTCATTAGTGTTTTTCTCATGTTATCTTAATTTGAGGGTTTTTCAAAAATAAATTTCGTAAAAAAATTAAATTGCTTTTTACCTTATAGGCCTATCTACATTGTAGATTATAAAACTGTTATTATTTTGTGTTGTAATAGACGTTTTTCCAGGCTTTTTTTTTAATGGTAAGCTTAGTCTTTTTTAAAGGTAACATACCCAACAGAAATGTTCACAGATTTACCTATAACTTTCAGGGTATGAATATGGTGCTAGAAGAATTTAGAAACATACCGTTACAACATTGTTTCAGCTTGAAATGGTGTATTTTTCAAAAGATTAGTAAAACAACGACCGAAAACAGTTTTGATCTCGGGGTAAGATCGCTATTTTCTCGTGACTCAGATGCCCGATTGAGCTCAAAATTTCACAGGTTTATTATTTCGTGTATATGCTGGATTAGACAAACTATTAGTGCTGTTCTGTGACCAAATCATGTATTATACCTTTAAATGTCCTCTGTATTTTATCGTGGTAGAATCTTATGTTTACTTTGTGTTTCTTTAAAAACCGCTTTGAGGTGCATTAGAAATATTCATTTATTATTTATTTTAATATTGATTGAATGATTTATTTATTATTATTATCCGATTGCCGAACGTCATAAACATTGGCTGATAATAAAGGGCTCTGTTGCGATGAAATATTCCCATATCTCTATGCAGTGAACTGAATTCCACAAGTGAAACAATAATTACATCATAATAAGCAACTATACGTGGGATTATCTTCATCCCACCTCAAGGGGGCGGTATGTGGATTTCATATTCCCTGAAGAATTACATATACGTGAGTTGTATACAGGGTGTCCCCAAAAAACACTTGTGTCGAGAACTATTATATGAAAATTAAACTGTTTATCACTTCAAGATTCAGATATGTGATACAGCCATGTCTTGGCTATCATCATGTCGAATTTAAGCAAAATTGGACTAACATTGAGTGAAAAAACTAAGACTGAATTACCCAACCTCAAAACCCGATTTTTATCTTTCTTTCATACACATTATGTGTGTATTGACCACTATGCGTGTTATCCTTGCAAATTTGTTTTTAAAGAGTATACTCTTTCATTAAATTGGTAATATTTTCGCCAATTTCGGCCCCAATATGCTTACATTCTACATGGTGATAGCCAAGACATGGTTGTATAACAAAATCTGAATCTTGAAGTGATAAACAGTTTGATTTTAACATTATGGGTCCCGACACAGTGTTTCGTTTTTTTCTGGGACACCCTATACATAGTCGTGTTCGATAACAGGATTTTCGGAGAAAAATCTCTTCTTCAGAGAGAGAGAGAGATCGCAAAGCTCCGCAATAAGCTCCCACAAATCCGATACGGTATGCAAATCACCCCATTAACCGTAAACAGATTCTTCGGTTGTTGTTTTTTATCGTCCTTGCTGTATAGTCATGAAATTCTGATCATGCATTATCGTCAGGCTCTTCATTAAGATGAAATGGAAAAACAACACGATTACAGTTAGCAGTGTTCTTTAGCATAACTTTCGACTATCTTGTTTTTCAGCCTCGGTATTTCTTTTTTTCAGATAAAACGCCAAGAGCACGAACTATTCATGATAGTAGATGTTTGATAGTTGGTACGATGCCAGTAAAGTGTAACCAATGTGTGGAAAGGTTAAATAATGGATTGTTTGCGGAAAGATTATCGTTCGACGTTTCGTGCGTACTTTTCAGATCATCTGCAATTCAAAGTTGTTGACTTGGGAGGTAAACATGCTCCGTTACAAGCCGAGAGTTATACGGTGGCTTGTATAAGCTTCGACAGTTACATTAAAGGTAATATCATACTTTGGTTTTTGTCAAAGAAATACAGTTTCATGGACAAAAATATCAAGGAAGATATAGTAACAGTCATCTGTGAAAATTTTAGTCCCATACGGTGCCCACTTTTTGAGAAAACAGTGAAAAACGGCCACAGTATTTCTTAAGTATTTTCTTTCTTTTTTTGATCTTTTAAAAGATTTTCGGTCGTTGTTTGACATACTTTGGTAAGAAACAAAAACGTTCACAGATTTACGTATAACTTACAGGGTATGAAGATGGTGGTTGTAGAAACATACCGTTAAAATTTTTCCGCCTGAAATGGTGTATTTATCCAGAAATTAGTAAAACAACAACCGAAAATCTTTTTGATCTTTGGAAAGATCAAAAATAAAAGAGAAAAGACTTAAGAAATACTGTGGCCGTTTTTCACTGTTTTCTCGAAAAGTGGGCACCGTATGGGACTGAAATTTTCACAGATGACTGTTACTGTATCTGTCTTGATATTTTTGCCCATGAATCTGTATTTCTTTGATAAAAACCAAATTAAACACCATAACCGTGGTAAATAGAATCAGCATGTCAGCCAAAACTCCTTGTGAATGCTATGCTCAGCAAACATTGGCCAAATAAAATAAGTCAAAAGCAGTAAACATCACATCAAAATTGGTCGGTAATTTAAGTTTGATCTACGAAGACTTGCCATGCTTAAGCAAATTCTGTGCTTAAGCAGCTGTATGAAATTGGCCCCAGCTGGATATGAAATACAAGATTATACCAAAATACTCCAACGCAGAGATTTCATTATTTTGGGAGAAAAGATACTCATACTATATGTATATTACTGACTGATGTAAAATAGTTACGAATGAGACAATGAACAAGAAGATATGATTAAATATTTTTGTGAGGTTGTACACACAATTGAATAATGGTAAAAGCAATTCAACATCTCGATATCAACGCCAAAGGGAAAGATATTATTTTTTGCATTGGATAGTCTTTCGTCAGCATATGTCACGAACGCATCAAACACAAGCGGGAACTGATGATTTTGCATTGACAAGGAAGAGATTTTAGAAATGTATATTTCACAAATCCAGCATGGACAATGCAGTCCAGCGAGCTATACAATAATTGTGCATCCTACCATCACGACAAGTGAAAAACGACCAAAAGGAAAGACCCCAACCGACAAAACTCACCTCGGTTGCCAAGCAAACTAAGCCGAATGAAAAGCGCGGGAAAACGCCGTCGCCCGCTCTCAGTGTGTCGTCTGCTCCTTGTGCAATAGCGCTCCGTTCTAATAATGCCACAATTATCACACTTGCTCGGCGTATTGGCTACTCTTTTATTTAACTGCGATTGAATTCTCCAGTGACTGTGCCCCGGCTCGGCTGATGCTCCGTATACTCTTAATCTTACTCAGCTCCGGGAGTTATGGTTGTTACAGAGACGATCAAATGACAAATACTGTGCGCGAATGGGGTTCTCCCTTACAAATATACCCCCTGAAGTGTGGGTGAAACCATTACGTTGGACCAGTGGCACGGCACGCACTTATACTATACCTCACCATTGGCAACAACCAATGCTTAATTAATTTCTGACGTAACATTCTCAAAACCCATTTTGGTGCGAGCTACGGGTTTTAACTGCAGGACTGTGGGCGTTGCAGGACAATGTCATATTTTAGAGTTGCCATGCCAACATTGTTTGCACAAAACGTCCGCTACTTTTTGACGTACAGCATTTTTCCGCCGGAAGAGCTGTGCGGATGTTCAGGAATTAATTCTTTAGGCAAACGTGAATTTATGAATTAAGTCGTTAAGAGTTCCTAAGAGAACTGTCTTTATATACAGTCCTATTCGTTTTAAAAGTACGACCGATAAACTTGGAAACATATCCCACATACTCGGGCTAAATCTCGAATGCGTAGGCCTATACCTCAACTTTATGGATCAAAAGTTTGCGCCTAAATATCAATTCATCGTTATAAATAAATATGTGCTTTTTTATCCGTAAACCTTTGAAATTTGATCTATATCAATACCACTTTATATTGCGTGCACGTGCAAACGAATTTATCCAATGCTTTTTGTGAGCTTAATTCGAAATTCTTGTTATTTTTTCTTAAAGGTTCAGTATACAGAATTGTTAACATACCCAAACAGAAATTTTCACAGATTTACAAATAACTTTCACAGTATGAAGATGGTGCTGGTAGAAACATACCTTTAAAATATTTCCGCATGCAATTGTGTATTTATCCAGAAATTGGTAAAACAAGAACCGAAAACAGTTTTGATCTCGGGGTAAGATCAAAACCATTCTATGTTTTTAACAAAATTGTAGTCGGGTTTTCGCTATTTTCTCGAGACTCAGATGTCCGATTGAGCTCAAATTTTCACAGGTTTATTATTTCATGTACATGCTGGATCAGACAAAGTGTGAGTGCTGTTCAATGACCTTTACCAATCATGTATTATACCTTTAAAACAGAGGGAACCTGCTATATTATGGGTCTCATAAATTTCAGATCGAGTTTAATATATCAAGTGAGGATTTTCCGTGTGCTCGGAGCGCCAGTTTCGTGTTCAAGAGTGGAACTGAACCCGTATTAAGGACTTGAACGCGAGAAACCTTGTACTGATCCTCGCTACTGTAACTGGACACTGGTTATTTTTTTCTGTCAACTCATTCGTGCCTGCATAAGCGCGTTATCATATACGCCGCTGGGTGTGGATGTAGCGGACTGTTTAGCCAGGGGCCAATTTCACGGCCCTGCTTAGCACAACAATTCGCTAAGTTAATGTACATTTCTGTCTTAGTAAAACAGGATTAACAACCAAATTTCCATGTGTTGTGTATCACTTGCAAAATTGTTCTTCGGCTGTTTTTCGCTGAATATCAAATGGAATTCTCAATGGTAGTTTGTTTCATTGGGCAAGCTATTTTTGTGCTAAGCAATTTTTTTGTGTTAAGCATCTCTATAAAATTGGCCCCTGTATACTTAAAGTTATAATACATGATTGGTAATGGTCACAGAACAGCACTCATACCTTGTCTGATCAAACATGTACATGAAATGATAAACTTGTGAAAATTTGACCTCAATCGGACATCTGAGTCATGAGAAAATTGCGAAAACCCGACCTAATTTTCTCCTATAAAACAAAAAGAATGGTTTTGATCTTACCCGGAGATCAAAACTGTTTTCGGTCTTTGTTTGACTAATTTCTGGATAAATACACCATTTCAGACGGAAATATTGTAACGGTATGTTTCTACCAGCACCATCTTCATATCCTGAAAGTTATAAGTAAATCTGTTAACATGTTTGTATTGGTTTCCTATACCACAGTATGATAGTACCATTAAGCTACACACTCTCTGAGTCGGCTGTGTTCTCCGGTTTACTAGGGGGCAACCATGAAGTGTCTCCGCTCAGCTTACACTTAGCGATTACAACAGCCGTTCATTCATGCATTTTGCAGCGCTCAGCCGCGCCGGCTTGCCCGCTAAAAAAGCAATTCACTTCTCGAAATCAGAATGATGTTTATTGATAGTCATACCCAGCGATTGCACTGAAACAAGATATAGGAAAAAAACTGAAAAAGAGTGGAAACATTTTCTGTCATTGCTAGGCGGCGAAATATCGCAGTATAAACATCGAAGATAATTGTGCGTTTGTCAGTCAATACGCCTAATGAAATAGTCTTGAATGATTCCGTGATGGCCCGGTTTGTGGGGAGTTTGTGGGTCGCTTGACCTCGGGCGTCGCGCGCTTAGCTCCCCGCCGCACTCCCCTGCGTTTGACGGGAGGAGGCAGACGCCGTGGGCCCCGCTGATGTTTACGTGCCCGTCCGCTAACTGGACTTATTCACTCCATCGACTCACGCGTGACCATTCCCAGAATTGAAATTGCTCCGAGTTGCTGAATTAGTTTATCTCTGGCTTCAAAACTCGGGACATAGACAAGGCCATGTATATAACTGATCACATAAAGTTGCCTCACAGAATGTGGGTATATTATATATCATTTTAACAAATACATTTCGCCAAGATCTGTCAACTACTTTCAATGGAGTCCTTGAAGCAAACTAAAGCTTTAGCGGCCACACCCAAGCGACCTCACCCAAGCGGCCACACCCAAATAAGCCACGAAAAGCCACATATCAAATTTAATATTGAAAAATGGTGCCCGGAATCTGAACATTCCACACTTATTTCCATTTACAAAACGTATGGACTCTAGTCGGGAATAAGTAGCGAAATGCAAATAACAAGCGTTAGTTTATAAGACCCAAGTGGGCAAATGTAAATAGGGGGCATAGGTGGCAAAATGCGTTAGGAACTCGCCTCTCACCAATGTGGCCCGGGTTCGATCCCGGCTTGGGTCAAATGTGAATAGAGTTGTGCGTTGGTTCTCTCCTATGCTTCGAGGGTTTTTCTCCGGTTTCTCCGGTTTTCCTCCCTCCATAAAAACCAAACACTTTCGATCTTAGGCTGTGTTCCGTGATCATAATGGGTTGATGTGGCTGGCTGTGCCAAAGGGCGCCAGAGCCTGCATGCTTCTCGGTCACGTGTAGCACCATCCTTCATACTGTTTATAATTAGTCAAAATTTCAATTACTAATTATAAACTTAGGACGTTAGTCGTATCAGACATGACCGTATCCTGGTCATATGACTACTTTACATAGTCAGATTCCTGACTAATTATTATCATCATGTAATTTGACTAATTTAGGTAAGCCGTATGGACACACTTTTGTTAGTCAAAATGACTAATATATTTTTAGACCTATAGGTCTAATACCGGATGTAAAGCCCTATAAATATATAACATGAATACTTCAATACAAGGTGACTCCTATCCTAAATATCCCCCGGGTTCTATTAGCGTTCTGTACTGCTTCGAACAATTCCGCTCGAGCAGGTAATTATTGCTATTAATAGTATAATATTGCATGAGTTGCAATCTCCATGTGGATCTGCTCTTAAGTTACAATACAGCAATGCAAGGACGATTTATTCCCATCCGTCGCTTATAAAGGAATGACAGTGGTTAAATAATGTACAAGGGAAATGAAGCCATAACGATACAGCTTTGCTTGTAACTGTTATAGGTATTTTATTTTTGCCATTTCGTCCTATTGTGGCCACTTTAAAGTATTCAATACGGCTTCACAAGGATGATTATTCCCGTCCGTCGCTTATAAAGGAATGACATGGTTATATAATAAGCACAGGAAATGCACCCATACGGCACAGCTTTGTGCCAACATGGACCTAATCAGGGACCTTTTCGGCGCTGCGCGTGCGCGCGCAAAGGACAATGGGTAATTTTGAGTTTTAAAGTTTTACCACACGCGTCGACACGCGTACACTCGTATAACTTAAGTTGTCTTTTTTTCCTAGAAGAAAGCCTTGCTTTGAGTTGTTATACATAACGATGCTGCACAACGGTCCATTGAATATTACTGTGGAATCACTAGTTCCAGCGGTGTGAAGTTGAGTACTTATTCATAGTTGAATTCTCATGTCCGTACGTAGTATGCACTCATCGCCAGCCCTAGCAACTCTGTGTTTCCCAGAGTGCTTTGTGCACAGCCAGTTATGCGCATAGAGCTAAATTAAAATTACTTTTAATATAGCTCTATGGTCATGCGCTATCTTCGATAAGGTCCATGAGTTTGCAACGCGTTGGCCAATCACAATGCGCGGAATTAAGTTTGTCGACAAACTGCGCACATGGAAAGACGCGCAGTTTGTCGACAAATTGGCCAACGCGTTGCAAACTCATGGTGGCGTTCTGTGAAACGCCCGTATTGGACGTTTAACATTTTACTTGATACTTTGGGACTTGATCTCCCTTAAAGGTAGTATCATACTTTGGTATAAGAAACCAAAACAGAAATGTTCACAGATTTACGTGTAACTTTCAGGGTATAAAGATGGTGGTGGTAGAAACCTATACCGTTAAAACTTTTCCGCCTGAAATGGTGTATTTATCCATGCAGACATTTGTAAAACAACGACCGAAAATCTTTTTGATCTTTTAAAAGATCAACAATAAAAGAGAAAAGACTTAAGAAATACTGTGGCCGATTTTCACTGTTTTCTCAAAAAGTTGGCACCGTATGGGACTGAAATTGTAACAGATGACTGTTACTGTATCTGTCTTGATATTAATCAAAACACTGCGGCCGCCGCGCTCATTCTGTTA
The DNA here is from genome assembly GCA_963971285.1 of Astropecten irregularis. Lineage (NCBI taxonomy): Eukaryota > Metazoa > Echinodermata > Asteroidea > Paxillosida > Astropectinidae > Astropecten > Astropecten irregularis. The sequence goes on along the minus strand of OZ020260.1, from coordinate 11,086,462 downwards.
CGCGCGTCACAGCTTGGTGGCGCTATGATGGACACATTCTGCCTTAATATTTACTGTTATATGGGCAACTAATTCCGCTAACCCCATCACATAAATAATGCAATGAACCATTCGCTTTTCACTTTTCAGTTAAGTCCATTGGCCAAGTAACATTCATACCGAAATGTTAACATTCAGACCAATCAGCACTTGCTTTATCAAATCTATTTTCATGCATTTACAGAAGTTTAGGCGAGTGAATTTTCAACCAACTTTGTATAATTGACAAGTAGGAAAGATTGTGCTGACAAACTTGAAACAACAAACACGCTGCCGTCCGTATCTTGAGAGCCCAGGGTCGGATCACGCTGGGGGTAGCGGTTTTGAAAAGATGAAGAAATTCCCTTTCCACTCATATAAGAGTCGATTTGATTGGGTAAAAACCCACGGATCATTTTTTCGTCAACGTTTTCCTCCAATGACTGGATTTCACTGTCTCTCTGTGGGGTACTGGTGATTGCCATTGTGTTGCATGTGTTATGCAAATCACATGGGGCCAATTTCATAGAGCTGCTTAAGCACCTAAATTTGCTTAAGCACCAAATAAAATCAGTATGCCAGCCAAAACTCCTTGTGAATGTTATGCTCAGCAAACAATGGCCAAATACAAGTCAAAAGCTGTAAACATCGCATGAAAATTTGGTTGGTAATCCTGTTTGATCAAGGAAGACTTTTCATGTTTAAGCAATTTTTTTTTTATGCTTAAGCAGCTCTATAAAATTGGCCCGTGTTCACTGGAGCGAACAGTGGAGCTGCCTCACACACATTGATCTTTTGCACGTTTGGGCCTGAAACTTTTCAGCGGGTTGCAATAGGGGGCAAGTATAGGGGCAAGTCCTACGATTGATAGTAAGTTACGATGAGTTTGGTGAAATCGCCCTCTGATGACTTTGTGAATGAATACTTGGTCACTAGTGCATGGCTGTGTATCTCACTGAAGTATATACACGACAAAACATTCAGTAATACTCACCTAAATCAGCAAAATGGCGTGCCGCAAGTTGAATTTAAAGGCGATCGAAGAATATACACACGAGACCGCTCAATCAACGATAAAGGTGCTGTCGTCTGATGCACTTTACCAATGCTCTGTTGAGTTGTTTGACTTTCCTGCCCCGAATCCCGCCCTTTTATGTGCAATTTCGGCCTTGTTTTGATTCTAATCAGCGAAGTCGTATACACTCTTGCTAGTACAAATCAGCGAAAACAAGGATGGGAACAACGTAGTTGTATTAATTGAAGGTCCATACTGATATTTACCATTTCACTACTTTCCTCATTTAGTAAAATATGATATCATACATTTTTCTTTCTTTCTCAAAGGCCCTTGAGAAAGATCCGAGTCTTTGAGAAAGATCCTGCTAGGATCCAAACGCGTCATGCATGCCCTCCTAACTCCAAATTTGAATTATTTGACTGAATAATTTAAAAAGAAAATTCATAATACGGTATTCCTGATGGCACAGGTTCGAATCGCACTCCATTCGTGACTGAGTAATTCCAGATAATTCATAATACGGTATTCATGATGGCGCGGGTTCGAATCCCTCTCCATTCAATTTTCCTTTGATAATTTTTCAATGACTTCAATAAAATGCAGTCATTTGACTTTATGGTCTACTCGTTAAAGGTAGTATCATACTTTGGTAAGAAACCAAAACAGAAATGTTCCCAGATTGACGTATAACTTACAGGGTATGAAAATGAAAAAGTGGTGGTAGAAACCTACCGTTTAAATGTGTCCGCCTGAAATGGTGTATTTATCCAGAAATTAGTAAAACAACGACCGAAAATCTTTTTGATCTTTTAAAAGATCAATAATAAAAGAGAAAAGACTTACGAAATACTGTGGCCGTTTTTCACTGTTTTCTCAAAAAGTGGGCACCGTATGAGACTGAAATTGACACAGATGACTGTTACTTTATCCGTCATGATATTTTTGCCCATAAATTTGATTTTTTTAAAATAAAAACCGAAGTATGATATTACCTTTAATTGACAGACTATTGGTGGGCCTTTACTATGTCAATTATTTCAATACAAGTAATAAACTGCTGCAAACTGCTCATCAGCCCAAAATGGTAGGAGTTAGGAGGGCCTGACGCGCGTTTCGATCCTAGCAGGATCTTTCTCAAAGGCTTTTGAGAAAGATCCTGCAAACACAATGATTTTCAAGATGAAAAGTAAAAAGTCGTCCTTGCAGTCAAATTTGTTTTTCTTGTTTTACGTCGTCTTATCTTCGTTCCTGAAGATTCCTTTTTAATTCACGGGAATTGGGCACAGCTTGGTAATGGAGCGTAATTATACCGAATTACCCTCGTCCCGAATGGTCAAATTGTACCCGTGCGTTGTGCATATTAACTTACCTTGTTTTAATTTAACACAGGCTCATTAGGGTTCGTAATGGGCTATACTTGTTGAATGGACTATTCGTCATCTAATGGCTTCATATATGATAACTAATCTCATAAAATGTCTTTTGTCGTGTATTTTTGGTTATAATTAATAGCCACCCTGACTTTCAGTGTACTTTTTCTATTGCTCTTAAAACAGTTCAGACTTTTTAATGGTGGGGCATTTAAATAATTATTTACGTTTCGCTATTAACTGTCGGCGGAAGGTTTTGAAAATTTCGCCGTAAGCCATTGCTTAACTTGAGGAATGGTACAGAACTGTTTTTGCGACAAAACCGTTGCTGATAGTGAAAGCACATTACGTAATCCATCACATACCTTAACTGACAAACATGTAGAGGTTTGAGGTCAATCAGCCTTCTGGGCCACGAGAAAATAGTGAAAACCCGTTTACACATTTCAACGATATTATGCGTTCATAATACTGAAACGCTTCGAAGCGATTTATTCCAATCGGAAAATAGTTCCATTTGTTTCTCAACGAAAAATGGCATTTCAGACAAAAACATTTCATGGGATGTTTTCTCCTTTCATCACCATTATACTGTGTACGTTTTATGTGAATCTGTGATCTTGAAGTGTATTTTGTCTTACCAATTCTGTATACCATCCCTTTAAAAATTCAAAATCTGATATTGAATTCGGGGTTTTTTTTGGCGGAACTGCAAGTTCCTGCCCTGTGAATGGAACATCATCTGAATCCTTTGTTACGTACGTGGTGGGTGACTGTCTCCTTCTAGACGATTTCCGGATTTAAAAGAGGCAAATGAATTGATTGAAAAGTAAAATATTGGACGGGAATTCGAGCAAACCATTGATGAATTTGAGCCGATTTATTTCTCCGTCTCTCTAGGGGCAGGAAGACGTCAAAAATGTTTTAAGCAGGAACTGAAGGGTACAATGGAGGAGGATGTTGTGGGTGGGGTATAAATCTTGGTAACAATAATTAATCTGCAAGTGCGTCGGTTGGCGTGATTTGGAGAATTGTGTACGGGGGAAAAGGAAGCAGATGGCCGGTTGGGGATTATGGCGATTTCCGCCCCTGTCCCTCGGATCGTGATAAACAGTCGGCAATCGTCCTTCAACTGTCTCTAAAAATCATTGTTTTTGTTTGCTTTCATTTTAGAGACAATTTGTTTTTGTCTAGAGTAAAAGACTTGATTTCTCAGCTCCTCTGAAATGAATAGCTTGTTAGAATGTGTGCAATGGGCCTGAACTTAAAGTTTCAGTCAGGCGGTTGGTCCTGGTTGGTGCACTGTTTGCGACCGTCAAAAGTTGTTTTTTCCCGATGGGGTCGATTTCACCTAAAACTCATCGTAACTTACTATCAATCGTAGGGCAGTCGTATTGCGAGTTACGATCGATCGTATATGCTTCGTGAATACGTCCACATGCGGTGAAATCGATCCCAGCTCAATTAATTGTACGACCGGTGATGGGATGTGCATGGCTGCCTGCGTGTTGTTGTTTACTTGCTTTCCTTAACCTCGCTTCATTTAACAGATACGTTGAGTATTTCCAAGCTCCATTGACTTGTCTCAATGTTTTGTTTAACGCAATTAATTTTATTGTGTATGGGCACTGAGGTGTAAGGTTAGTTATGACGGAGATGGGACGTCATGGCAACGTATTTCTTTTAGTGTGACGTAGTAGAAAACGTCACATGCCTGACTAAGGGCAAGGCCTGTATAGAGAAAAACAAAAACATCATGGAATGGAAGTGCGTGACGTCATGGCCGAAGTTTATGAGATTCTTGGCACCAAACTTGACGTTTGGCCATGCTCAGCATACTGACAGCTTATACTCCAGTCGTATATAGGCCATGTACAACATTGGTAACAAATCAAAACAAAAATGTTCACAAATTTACGTATAACTTTTAGGATATGAAAATGGTGCTGGTAGAAACATATTTTTAAAATATTTCCATCTGAAATGCTGTAGTTTAACCAGAAAGAGTACAACCAAAAAATGAAATTGATAATGACAAGATAAAAAATCCTTCTTTTATGTTAGTAAAATTGAGTCGGGTTTTCGCTATTTTCTCGGGAGTCAGAATGTCCGATTTTCACAGGTTTATTAATTCATGGTAAATTAGACAAAGTGTGGATGCTGCTCTGTCAGGCTTAACCAACGTTGTACACGCTCTTTAAAGGTTGTATCATACTTTGGTAAGAAACCAAAACAGAAGTGTTCAAAGATTTGCATATAACTTTCAGGGTATGAAGATGATGCTGGTAGAAACCTACCGTTAAAATATTTCCGCCTGAAATGGTGTATTTATCCAGAAATTAATAAAACAACGACCGAAAAGGCTTGTTGATCTTTTAAAAGATCAAAAATAAAAGAGAAAAGACTTAAGAAATACTGTGGCCGTTTTTTACTGTCTTCTCAGAATGTCCGATTTTCACAGGTTTATTAATTCATGGTAAATTAGACAAAGTGTGGATGCTGCTCTGTCAGGCTTAACCAACGTTGTACACGCTCTTTAAAGGTTGTATCATACTTTGGTAAGAAACCAAAACAGAAGTGTTCATAGATTTGCATATAACTTTCAGGGTATGAAGATGATGCTGGTAGAAACCTACCGTTAAAATGTTTCCGCCTGAAATGGTGTATTTATCCAGAAATTAATAAAACAACGACCGAAAAGGCTTGTTGATCTTTTAAAAGATCAAAAATAAAAGAGAAAAGACTTAAGAAATACTGTGGCCGTTTTTTACTGTCTTCTCAAAAAGTTGGCATCGTATGGGACTGAAATTTTCACAGATTACTTCTACTGTATCTTCCTTGATATTTTTGCCCATGGATCTGTATTTCTTTGAAAGAACCCAAAGTATGATACTACCTTTAATCAGATTGTTATAGTCAGGTTTTAGAGGTACATGTATATGAGTGGTTTTATATGGCGGGAATACGGGGAAAGACTATCGCCAACAGGATTGTGGGGCTAACTTGGAAGAGCGCCGGAACGGTATCACGGAGGCTAGAGGTTAGAATCCCACTCCAGGCAGTTTCTTTGCTCACCTTTTATAAAGGAAGTTGTGCTTAATAGTCAATACTGGAAGGTTGACAGAAAAATCATGTCGGTTTAACCATGTTCCTATAGCTGTATGGTTTAACGACGGGGCTGGATCCTATAGCTGGGCCGGTTGTTCGGCCTATACCATGCCCCAGCTCCCACCCCCTCCCCGATTGAAGCCTGAGCCACACTTTGATATGCCGCCCTCTTTTGACAATAAAACGACACAGACTTTAATACGCTAGAGTCTTTTGTATGGACTATCTCTGTCACGTATTAGAATATCTGTTGATGTTGCTGCTGCCGCTGAGCCTGCTGCTGCTGTTGAGCCTGCTGCTGAGCCTGCTACTGAGCCTGCTCAGCTGAACCCGGGATTCGAAATGAAATTTAAATCATTCTAACCTTCTGACTGTCAAACAGACAAAGATAATTGAGTATTGGGGAACATCACCAACATAGGGCTGGATATATAGTCAGGTTTTCTTTCTTTACTTTTCAGTGACTTAAAATGAATGAGTCAGTTCCCAAGTTGTGCTTATTATTTTGGTGATTGTAAACTTACTGAACATTAAGGGAATATTCCATTACATCAGTACCATCGTACGGCGACTCGCAGAACACTTTTAAAATCTGTAAATGAAAATAATGAAACTAATTTGATGTTTTCTTGATGAATTGAAGATAGGAATATGCAGAAAATTAAATGTAGCATATTCTCCTTATGATGAGCATAACATACTGTTCGAAACGTAGCGTAGTCGAGGGGGCTAGGCTGGGGGGGGGGGGCACGTGCCCCGGCGCCATTCGTAGGGGGCGCAAAAAACGCAAAGGAAAAAATAGCGAAGATATTGGAAATCTAATCCAATGAACAAAGAATGAAAGATTCTATTTTCAAATTGTCTGAATTTGGTTTTCATTGGCATCAGAAGTTGGAATTAGGGGCCCACTAATTTTTAGCGCTTTCCACGTGTGCCGTTTTCCCTAAATTCACCGCTGGTCAGGCCCTCCTATTTCTTTTTCGAATCACAGTTGCTCACAAATAAACTATAATATCTCATGTGTTACCGCAAACATTTTCATTTATATTATAATGCACATGTTTTCTTATATTTCAATTATGAGTCAATACAAGTAATAAACTGAGTCACTATTTGCTATACGGTGTACGCCCTGAAATAATTTACAACCTATCTTTTGTTTTCTCCCCCACCCCTCCCCCACCCCTCCCCCACCCCATCACCATCCTCACCCCTCCCCATCACCCTTTCTCTTTCTACTTCCTTTTTTTGTGGGGATGGGGGGAGGTGGCGATTAGAAAATATTAATTACTGAATTATAGGCTTAAAGCGAAAAGAACGACGTTGGTCTTTTCGTAGAAAGTAAAAAATACGTGTGATGAATATTGAAAAGCTTAACCATGCGTATCCACCAATGGCGATGCACGCACCTGTAGACTTACTTAGAAATTATTGAACGTGTAGTTCGTGTATAATCTTTTTGCGTTATATCTGCTCCGTTGGCTTAGGAAATTATTTAAAAATCACATTGACTGGGCTATGAAATTGATGAAAGTGTTAATCAAAAAGAGACAGATTAATTTTGAAATTAATAGTATATTTTACACGTTTTAGAAACTTACTCCATCTACACGTTTGAATGTGTATAGTCTCAACCAATCAATATCGTGAGTCATCTCATTGATTATGCATAATATGTGACCTTTCGTGGCTTCGGGGTCAAGCTCTATCAACAATGTTCGTGGTGATGAATGGATTCAAATTTTTTCATCTGTAAAACCTGATATTTTCGTTACGTACGCCGTTTTTACAGGAAAACAGAAGTGCCTTATGGTAATGTACATAATTCTTGACATATCTGGTTATATTTTACGCTTGCTTATGGCCGTTATTGCTGAACACTTTCACTTTTTGAAAATGAAAGTGATCGTTGGTTGTGCTGGCCCAACGTTTACCACGTTTACGCGGTCACACTAATCAAAGTCAACTCTTTTTTCTCGGCGTCAACTTCAGACAGAGGCGTCAACTCGGCGTCAACTCATACCAAATTATATTCTACAATAAAAATATACATACAGTAATTCAATTAGTAGTATAAGAGAGAATTTGCATCGGTTTCAGGTTATATCTCATCTAGGAAAGGGAGATTTTTCCCTCGACAAAAATCACCTTAAGCAACAAATCCGGAGGCCGCCATCTTGCCATTTACGGCACATGGATGATACCATTCATGCATGGGTGTGCAAGTAATGCCTTGGACAACAGAGGGCGCCTTTCTGCAGAGTTAATTGATTTAATTTTTATTTTTTTCGAGGGAAAAATCTCCCTTTCCTAGATGAGATATAACCTGAAACCAATGCAAATTCTCTCTTATACTACTAATTGAATTACTGTATGTATATTTTCAATGTATAATATAACTTGGTATGAGTTGACGCCGAGTTGACGCCTCTGTCTGAAGTTGACGCCGAGAAAAAAGAGTTGACTTTGATTAGTATGACCCCGTTTACGTGTGCCAAGCTGAGCCTGCTCTGCGATGAATTCCTGAAGCTGATCACTAATTTCGGCCAGCAATATCAGATATTAACTGCACGAATTTAGCGATTGTATTTGTAACCCATGGGCTGTGACACACCGTGACACCTTCCTTCATGCATTAACTAGGGCCTAAACTCAAGACCCCTTTTCTCGTTTTACCGTTCACTGTCTTATAATAAGTTTATAATTTACAATATAATCATGTCTTATTTGAATATTTTTCTCTGACTGTACAAAGCCTGCAACATTTCCAAAGCATTACTTTAATTTTGGGTGTCAAGTTGAAATCAGTAGGCCTATATAAACTTGGGTAATGGTTTACTACTATAGTACTAGTTTTATGTGTGTACAATACCTGCAGTGTATATTTATTAAAAGGGAATAAAAACAACTTTTTGTAAAGAGACTTTGAAGTTACAGTACCCATGGAGGAAGGAAAGATTACATACATTGGGGGTGTCATTATAATTAAGGCTTATTAAAGGCAGTATCATACTGTGGTAAGAAACCAAAACAGAAATGTTCACAGATTTACGTATAATTTTCAGGGTACATGTATGAAGATGATGCTGGTAGAAGCCTACCGTTAATTTTGTTCCGCTTGAAATGGGGTATTTATCCAGAAATTAGTGAAACAACTACCGAAAATCTTGTTGATCTTTTAAAAGATTAAAAATAAAAGAGAAAAGGCTTAAGAAATACTGTGGCCGTTTTTCACGATTTTCTCAAAAAGTGGGCACCGTATGGGACTGAAATTTTCACAGATGATTGTGACTGTATCTTCCTTGATATTTTTGCCCATGAATCTGCACTTCTTTAACAAAAACCAAAGTATGATACTACCTTTAATATTAATTATTATTAATAGCAAGGTTAAATTTGTGGAAAGAGGGCAGGGCTTTGATTTTTGAGGGAAATTATAGGGTAACGAAGGTGCGACTTTTCATGGACGCACGGAAGGGTCGCAGACGAGAATATATTGTAGTTTCTGCTCTCATTGTGTGGACTTTTGATACGTTGGTTACTTGGTTGAGGTGCCAGACTAAACTAGACTAGCCAGACCAGACAAAATGTCAGACGGGCTGTTCGCATCAAAGTTTGCAACAAGCGCGTATTTTGTGAAATTGTAAATTTATAAATTATATTTTACTCTGAAATGTTGCACAAAATTCTAGTCTTCTATCTGGGGTTTTAAGGACTCGGGAACATTTGCTGAAAGTCCAAAGTATCATTTTGGAACAGTAGAACAGAAGCTATTAAAATGTCGTACCACTACCTAGTAGCCTAAGTAGTCGTAAACCGTTATAAACCGAAACTTGACAGAAAGACTCATCCTTGTGAAACTTATGTCAGTCACCAATAATAGAACTGACAAGCGTAATGCGACTGACCATGCTGACCATGGAATCACCCTAAGTATGATCAGTGAAATTAGCCTTTTTTGTTGAACAAAAAAATGGCAGCTTCAATAAACTGGTCGTAGCTCATGAAGGCTACTGAGTACTGTACTGAGTATTGAGGACTAAGTACAGTACAATTATGCCTGGGGCCAATAGAGCTGCTTATAAGCACACAATTTGCTTAAAAAGCATGAAAAGTCTTCCTTGATAAAACAGGATTGGCAACCAAATTGTCATGTGATGTTTAAGTACTGCTTTTGACTTTTTAGCCATTGTTTACTGAGCATTTATAACATTCACAAGTTTAGGCTGGCATACTGATTTTATCATCATAAGAAGTACAATGTTCACTAGACCTATGTACATCTGATAGGCCTGTGTGTGTGTATTCGCTATTTATTTGTAGAAAGTACTTTTTAGTCTGAATTTGTTTGTGAACAGAATTTAGGTAAATAAAAACTGTTTGCTTTGAAATTGCCATGGCATCAGTGCTGTATGGGCATAAACAGTATGGGCGCAATGATATGTCAAAAACATGACAATATCATTTGGGTTTCTGTGGTGGCTCAGTATCCTTTATACTAGTTCTCTCAGATTTACAATGTAGAACTGATATCAGTTTGAGGAATAGAGCTTGCGAATACAGTACATACCGGTACTCACTTTCAGACTTCATAACTTATTAGTGATGTGTAACATTATGTACAAAACATGTACTATACAACCTCAATAGTTTAAGTATCAATGTAACAAGCCCCATTTCTAGGCATACAGGGTATAATGATGTATACAATGTAGGCCTATACATCAAGAAACAAAATCTACAGTTCAGAGTGTACATATGTGTAGGCCTACTATACATGTACAACTCTGAACTGTAGATTTTGTTTCTTGAAGTAGTGTCTAACATTGGAGGTGTATTCCTCCACATGTGATGTGACATTCTGAACCAAAAAAGTTTCACAAAACACTAAAAATTTAGGGTAGCAACTTTTGTACACTGATATATTGGGATACTGCTTTCCATTACTTAAACAGTAAGTCAATTTTGTTTGACATTTTGCAGCATACTGTATATGTCCAGTGTGCATTACTAAAATAGAAAGATTATGTTACTGTACATACTGTACATACATACATGTAGATCAAGGAAAAGATATTGCACTTCAGGAAAAGTACATGAAGGTCACACGATAGATATATTTAAAGCATGTGACACTGTACTTATCTTGCACGGGTTTAAGACATCCAATTCCTACCAGATTGCCAACTGTGCCCAATGCTCAGAGTTAATGATCCCTAACATACCCTAATCATTTTGCAGATTGCTAATTTTGACTTGGAGGATGTAGCCACAGTTGAGTCGGCAAGCGAACCCTCCTAGTTTAGGCAGTCAGCCAAGCCTTGTCCAACCGAAAATACAAATTCTGATCGGATCTACTGTACACAAGCCACGCCGACGTCACACCAAGGAATGAGAGAAGAGTGGTCCTATGCCGGGCAGAAGGAATTGAATCTCCAGCGGCGACGATGATCTGGTGTGGACCGCTCAGTCAGGACCCAGTACGACCTCTGAAACTAAGCGCCTTATGTTGACCCTGGAGCAGAGCCAGCTCAGTCCGCATCAAGGACCAACCAGCCAATGATGAATTTGGTTCACTGGCTCAACACTCTCCAGGGCACCCTATTATTGTGTGGTGAGTACTGTTGTAGAGCTATGTTTTTGCTTTTTAAAGGTAATATCATACTTTGTCAAAGAAATGCAGATGATATTCATGGGCAAAATTTCAAGGAAGATACAGTAACAGTCATCTGTGAAATTGTCAGTCCCATACGGTGCCCACTTTTTGAGAAAACAGTGAAAAACGCAAATCATTTTACCGTTATTTTTCATTTTTAAATATCAAAATTGTTTTTGGTCGTTGTTTTTGCTCTTTTCTGGATAAACAGCATCTCAGGCAGAAAAATTATAACAGTACATGTACTGTATGTATACATACACATGTTTCTTCCATCAACATCTTTATACCCTGTAGGTTATAGGTCTGTGGAGATTTATGTTTCGGTATGCTACCCAAGTATGATACACATGTAGTACCTTTTAAAACTTAAAAGTAACTGATGTACCAATAAGTACCGTACATTGTAGCATAGTGTGCTTCAGTTCCTAAAGATGGGAAATACTGTTCTGGGAAGTACAGAAGAAGTAAGTGTTTGTTCAGGGTATGACCTTTGTTCTAGTGTCTCTAGAGGTCCCTTTTGTTGGGGGAAATTGAAATGTTTTCTAGACCATTGGAGAAGGGCCAGCAATGACCAGGGGTAGCAAGGTCCAATAACCAGGCACATCAAGGCAATGACGAGGGACACCAAGGCAATGACCAGGAGCACCAAGGCAATGACCAGGCACATCAAGGCAATGACGAGGGACACTAAGGCAATGACCAGGAGCACCAAGGCAATGACCAGGCACATCAAGGCAATGACGAGGGACACCAAGGCAATGACCAGGCACATCAAGGCAATGACGAGGGACACCAAGGCAATGACCAGGAGCACCAAGGCAATAACCAGGCACATCAAGGCAATGACGAGGGACACTAAGGCAATGACCAGGGGCACCAAGGCAATGACCATGCACATCAAGGCAATGACCAGGAGCACCAAGGCAATGACCCGGGCACCAAGGCAATGACCCGGGGCACCAAGGCAATGACCAGGGTTATCAAGGCAATTGATAACGTGGGCTCGCAAGGCAATGACCAAGGGCATCAAGGCAATTACAATTAATTAGGAAGCATAACAATGCATCAAGGCAAAACAGAGATTTCTCATTCAGACAATGGCCCTGGTCATAATTTGATGCAGTTGCCATTGTTGCCTCTTCAGGTTAAGTTGTATTTTAAACGTTAGCAAAGAGAATTGCGACTGCATTGGGAAGTGCACCCAAGACCTCAATGTGAAGCGATCATAGCAGCACATAGATACACTGTACACTGTATGCCCTGGACTGGAGCCTTCTATTTTCCTGAAATCTTGGGGTTTTTTTTTATAAATCAATTAGAGCACTTGTGTTTCCTACGTAACGTGAACTTGTCTCGGTTGGGGTAAATGGAAATCAAAAATTGGAAAATATGCCAGATTGTTAATAAGATGTATTTTGAGATCAAAGTGGTGGACCACCCTTTCAGTTCTAGTAAAGGAACCGTAGTTTTGATCATATTTTGGTAAGAAACCAAAACAAAGATGTTCATGCAGATTTATATAAACCGGTAAGTTACAGGGTATGACATGTATGAAGATGGACCTGGTACATGTACATATGTATACGTGTACATACACGTACATGTACACTGTGTATATGTACTGTTGACATTTTTCTGTCTGAAATGCTGTATTTAAATCCAGAAATGAGTAAAACAAAAGACCAAAAACAGATCAAAACCTCACAATTACAATTACCTTACAATTTGGCGTAACAATTGTTGTTCGCTGTTTTCTACTGTTCCCAATGATCAATTGAGCTGAAAATTTCACAGGTTTGTCTTTATTTCATGACAAATCGAATTATGATCAGACCGCAGCTGTTCTATCAACTTTGTACTGTTGAAGTTTCCTTTAAATTGATCAAATCAAAACTCCCACGTAGTTTTGTCATCTAATCCTCCAGTGACACGGAGGAGTGTAATCCAATACTAGATGTTTATTTTGTCACGCATGGATAAACCCGTCACCCTCTGATCTTTGGGATCATTTCCTTCCCGGTTTCCCCTCCCAGTCACAAGTCATTTCATTTGATGGGTACAAAACGGCAAATAAGTTCCAGTAAATTCGGCCTTACAACTTACGTGTCCAAGTTTGTGGAGTTTTTCCCGTAAGCACAATTTATGAGAAAGCGTTACTTGACTAAGCACGCAACAGGAACTGGGTGATTTCCCTTGACACTGTGTGACTTTTTCCTGTGTCTGCAAGGAGGGGGCTGGGGAAGGGGTTGGGTGAGTGGGGGAGGGGGAGAAGATCAGGGGAGGGGGGCCGATGGGGCTGCTTTGGGGGACTAACAATTCCCCTTGTTAGATCTTCCTTGTAGCCTTTCAAAATCGTCCAAAGTCCATCCCTAGTCATGCTACATGTAGTCGGTTGTAGGTTGTTGAAGGACGCGCCACCAACATGATCAAAACTTATCACGATCTTTTTTCTAACTAGCACCAACATCGGCTTCAATGCATTGCTGTAAAAAAATCTGCTTTTGGCATCGCATTTTTTCCCTGGAATATTCAAACCGACAAAATACTATTCGAATATTGATGATCGAATTTTCGAATATTCGATATTTGAGACAGCCCTAATGGTGTTTAGACTGTAACATTTCAGAAGAAATCTTTGAGTGAACGCTTTTTTGCCAGTTCATTGTCCAATGTCAGTAAATATCATTTGTGCTGGCGCTGTCTTCTACAATTTCTTGATCTCTGTTTTATTGTTCACAAAAATTGTTTTTCTATTGAATTAAACATTAAATCATATATTTATTCACTTGGTTGACAGTGTCACTGTTAGGCATAGCAGTTGCTCAGTCAACGGAAAAGTTCATCGACATCGATGCGTACATCAAGTACAATGACATCATAGACACGTCCACCAATCAGCTACGAGGAGCCGAAACCAGCCTGGAGTTTCAGTTCCGCTTCTGCAACGACCATGGCATGCTCTTGTACCAAGACGGGGGTTCGAGTCCAGACCAACAGACCTTGTTCTTTGCCCTGGGAGTCAGCGCGGGCAAGCTGTATCTGGAATGGAAAGTGACTACCGGATCACTCGTTGAGGTACGTGTACAAATTCAACTCAACCGGTGTCCGTACAAATTCACATACAACCATAGTCGAATACCAACCAACTTGAAAAACAACGCCATACTCTTATTCATTGCACAGTATTTTGTAGAATTTTAACAAGTCCATACTTCATACATTAAAGGGCATGTACAACATTGGTAAAGGTGACAGAGCAGCTGCAGGCTGCTCATAATTTGATTTGTAATTGAATGAAAACAAACCTGTGAAATTTTCAGCTCAACTGATCATTGGAAATTTGTTGAAAGCCATGAAAAACAGTTGCAAATTTTGTTAACGCCAAATTGTGTGGCAATAGCTTTCTCATTTTTCATCTTGTCAAGATAAAAACATGTTTTGGTGTTTGGTTTACTCTTTTCTGGATAAATACAGCATTTCAAGCAGAACAATTTTCACAGTATGTTTGTACCACTGTCTATACCCGGTAAAAGTTCTACGAAAATGTGTGAACAATTTCTTTTTTTGTTTGTTGTACATGCCCTTTAAAGTAGGCCTACAAGTTGGCTTTGCCAACAAACACTGTATGATGCTGACCGGATGGAATTCCCCATTCTACCCGAGGTGTCATGCCAATAATTAAGGATTTATTTCTAAGTCCGTATCAGAGTTGTTTGTGGTTTTTTCTTTCTTTAAGAGTGAACTTGAAAAACAAAAAAAACAGCAATAAGATTTGCATTTTAAGTCTACCACTGCAGAGATTGCTTAGTGAAATATTCATGAGTCCAACTCACATAACCGGTAATCTGCAGGGACAGCGTTGTTACTGGAATGAATTACAATTCAGAGTGACAGGACAAAATGCACAAGGGGATATGAGAAGTGATTCTTGATGCTATCTCATCAAGCACTAGGGATGTGCAGTTTACTACATCAGGGTAAGGGTACACTATACCTCAGTGCATATATCGTAAAGTGAAATTGTTAAGCTTTCGTGGATGAGGACTTCCTTTGGCCCAGTGTGTTTCAAGGATGGACGCGCTAATCCAATTGACAATTTGCGCAATGGATTCCTTCCTGGGGTGCAACCGGTCATTACGAGAGGAACAGAGGAAGGGGGGAAAAGTTGATGCAACGGTCAGTCAGTGGTCACTTTGGGACCATAGAGTAAGGAAGGGACAGACCCATTCAGACACAGTCCTAAAAGTGGTCCATCTTCGGTTTAAGCCTAAAAGGGTCTACCTACTTGTGTCTGAACGGTCTACGATGTTTTGGGTGCTTTAAAAAAATCATCAAGAACTGAAACCGCCGAGAACGGACGGTCTAGACTACGTAGACCAGTCTACAAATGGGCCTTAAGACATCTGAACGGTCTATCTCAACCACATCTGGTTTAGCTTGGTCGTGAGCGGGTGTATAACTCACCGATGATTTACATCACTGAATTAAGGGAAGTTCGGTTTTGGAGTAATGCGGCACGAGTGACCTCTAACATGTCTAAACACCAGATATAGACCGTATCATGAGCTTAAGGGGTTTGGGATGAAATGTTTACCTCCCGCTGTGACCGCAAAGGGTAGACCTTTTTTGGTCTCCGGAGTTCTACGTCTGAACATAGCCGCACAGACCGTACATTGATAAAATACTTTGTATGCAATGAATGCTCGCATGACTACATAGTGATGCTTGGTTAGGGGTAGTGTAATGGCGCTATAGTGTAAGCACATGAAGTTGGAATGGAAGGTCTTGTAACTTGTACTTTTGTAGGCCTATGTAATGTCAGGGTACAGTCTGCTTGTACATGTCGTATTGTGTACATATGTATACATGTACATGTACATCGTAGCCTGGGGCCAATTTCAAAGAGCTGAAGCAAAAAAGTTGCTATTAAACACATGTTAAACATTGAAAAGTGAACAAAGAAAAATTGACTGGAGCGGGATTCGAACCGGCGACCTCCTGAATACCGTACAGGCGCTCTTCCAACTGAGCCATCCAGCCCTACGTTGGTGGTGACCCCAATAGTCAACTATCTTAGTTCGTTTGGCAGTCAGAAGCCATGAAACCACGCACACACCGCCACACCCCAGGGATCGTTTCAATGATATACGCAACAATGCTGCAACCTGGGAACGGTACATGGGGGATCACTCAAAGAGGATACGGCTTTTTAATTAATATGTTCGTGAAATAACCACAAGGGAATAACCACAATGTTAAACATGTTAAAGCATGAAAAGTCTTCCTTTATCAAACATGATTACCAACATCATTTTCATTGTGATGTTTACTGCTTTTTGACTTGTATTCGGCCATTGTTTGCTAAGCATAACATTCACAAGGAGGTTCGGCCGGCATAGGCCTACTGTTGATATTTACCAAGGTTTTTGGTGCTTCAGCAAATTTTGGTGCTAAAGCCAGCTCTTTGAAATTGGCCCTCATCTTCACTGCTGACCTCCTGGAATTGAAGACTAGCCATCTGCTTCCTGTACCACTCCGTCCACTCCTTTAAAAGTTTAATGTTGAATGGACATGTGGTACAGTTTTCCTGTTGTTTCCAGCTGGGGTGTTGTACCTAGCCCCTCACGTTGGCTGTCAAACAAATCATCTACACAGTATATACCATTCCCTACTGACTTCAAGTTGTATCATAATTGCTAAATCGCTTTGCGTTCTTCTGGACATGTACATGTACAGTATGTACATGTAGTCAAGATAGTTAGAAACAATTTTGCAAGAAAATCGCGAAGGAAATTGATGATTCATTCACAATTCAGGTGTGGGAAGACCTGCGTTCAAATCCTCAAAAGGGTCATTCACAATTTCATTTGACATGTTTGGATATGTGTAACCATTTCAGCCATAAAGTGCACTAAGCATGTACTGTATACATAGTTGGCCTGGTTGGAACAAATGCCCTATTATTCAAATGATCAAATCTGTTTGATTACAGTATCTCTGTTCTCTTTTTAATGGACGTGGGGGTCGATTCCACCAAACTCATTGTAACTTACTATCAATCATAGGACTTGTTGATGCATTTGCAGCCCTACTGTACGTAGGATACATGTAGGTCCCCTACGATGGGTTATCCTTCTTACATGTAACTCGATTGATCGTAGGGCTTCGTGAAATCGACCCCATGGCTGGTACTGTGCTATGAGCACTGAGAAGTTTTAGTATTGCTGCATGTAACAGCTTTTGCCAGCAAAGACAAAAAGCATTCTAAACGAACAACGAACAAAGATAATTGACTATTATGGAAACCATCAAAATAGAGCTGGATGGCTCAGTTGGTAGAGTGCCTACATGTACGGTATTCAGGAGGTCGGCGGTTCGAATCCCACTCCAGTAAATTTTTCTTTGTTCACCTTTCAATGACTTTATGGGCGTTTACAGAACGGAGGCTCACCTGGGCTTCGTCTCAGGCTCCTGCTCCATTTGGTGAATCCATTCTGAAGTAACGGGTATCAAAATAGAGGCTTCAGAAGTAAATACTCTGGTTTGAAATCTGAAAAAGAAAACAGAGCTTCAGCTTCAATGTAATATTACAACCTATATTTTCAGCATATGGATGACAGAGCTGGAGCCTGAGCCTGAGCCTGAGCCTCTGTTTGGTAAATGCCCTAGTACATTCTATTCAATTCTCTACTTGCCAAGGGGAGTTTGAAGCTAGTGATTCCCAGGTCCCCTCAGACTCCGGTCAGTCACATTTCAGTGGTTGACCAGCTTTCATCAGCCAGTTTGCCAGCAACTTTTACTCTAAACCCTTAGGGAGTTGCTGCCCTGATGATAAAGAAAGGAAGTCATTTAAAGGGTTGGTTAACTACTCACATTGAATGTAGCCGGGGTGAACAAAAAATGTTGTGATCCAAGGCATTTCATTGCTATGATGTGTAATCTGTTTATAAAGTTTTGAATTAATTGATTACTTGACTTCCGCAGACTTCATTATTTGGTCACATGTTGGGGCTGATCTTCTCTGTGGTTTGGCCCTCTACCTTCGCAGTAGAATATGATGATCGATGGTTACTGCCATCTTCGCCTGAGTGGATGGAAGCTAGGGCTTTAACAGCTTTTCTTCCCTTCTCCTTGACCTCATTCTTGTCTCTTTGTCTTCCAGGGGTCGATTTCACCAAATTCATCGCAACTTACTATCAATCGTAGGACTTATGATGCATTGAAGCCCTATGTAGGATATGATGGGTTATAATTCTTTGTTACTCAAGTTGCGATCGATCGTAGGGCTTTGTAAAATCCACCCCTGATTTAAAACCTAAGATGGTTTAAGTTGCCTCAGGTATTTGAAATTGACAAAAATATTAAAGGTATTTTCTTGAGTGGTAAAGGTCACAGCACTCACACTTTGTCTGATCCAACATACAAACATAAAATAACACATCCTGAGCTCAATCAGACATCTGAGTCATGAGAATATAGCGAAAACCTGACTCAATTTTTCTTATACTGTACTGTACATGTAAAACATAAAAGAATGGTTTTGACCTTATCCTGAGATCAAAACTGTTTAAATTGGTCTTTGTTTTACTCATTTCTGGATATATACTATACATGTACCATTTCAGACGGATATATTTTTACGCATTTCTTCCACCATCTTCATATCCTGAAAGTTATACGTAAATCTGTGTTAGATTTCTGTTTGGGTATCCATGTTACCAATCCTGTACTGTACATTTAATACAAAGTTATGGAGAATGTTTACTGCAACATATAGAATCAAGATTTTTGTGCACATTTAGGCCTTTTTCAGCCTTTCCAGTGCCCTTAACTTCAAATTGTCATAAAATGGATCTAATTATAGTTTTTAGATCAAAAGTCTAAGTGGTTTCTGAAAGCTCAGGTCATGTACTTTCCAAGAATATACATGTATAAAAATCATGCCTCTGCAACGTTTCTGTAGAGTTGGCTTTTTACCAAGTTTCCAACTTAATAGAAGCGGCAAGCCGGGTGTCTGAAAGTTGGCGAGACATCCCTCTGACTTACAGGAGCTTGGTTATTTTAGCCAGGAACCTTCCTGAAACTGCCAAAATGGTAACACTGCACAGTGTCTATGTATATGACACACACATTTGTCAGACCTGGGACTATTGGTGCCAACAAACACCTTGCTTAATCCTGCAGTTGCTGCAGACATGGCAGATGGATTTAGGTAAAATTGGAACGGTTAAGCCTAGCTTCCACATGTCATTCTAGTTTTACACTGATGTCATCATTTGGATTTTAGTTCGGTTAAAGCCATCAGGGCCCAATTTCATGGAATCTGTTACAGTAAGCAAATATTCTCTGCTATCTACATACAGTACATCAGGGTTCTAGCCACGGTGGGCGGCGCTGGGCGGGCCAGCCCGGCACTGGAAATTTGCGCCCGAAATGCAGGTCTGAAATAAACTCTGCCACCCAGCACAAATTTCCACAGAGTGAATAAAAGTATTGCCAATATCGTGAATTTTGATCACATTCCTGAATAAAAGTTAACACTCTTTTCTGTGTTTTGAAATGTGAAGCACTGATTCTCAATGTTTACAAGACGATATAATTTCCAATTTTTAGCGTAGGCCTACCGTACATGTATATCTATACATGTAGGAGTCAACTTCATTTCTAGAGCCCACCACTAAAATTGGTCTGGCTAGAACCCTGCAGTATGTAGCAGACTTCTAGGCCTACTACGCATCAAATAGGCCTTTTTTAGAGGCGAAAGGGAGTAGTCCCGAAGCCAGCCCTTGTACATGTATGAACTTGTACCCAATATGTACCTCTACAGCACTAAGCTTTTCTGGTTTAGGAACCCCTGCCCCTGTTGCATCACTTGCATGCAGGGTTAGCAAGAGCAGATTTGAAAAATAGTCTGTCTTCAGTCAGTGGTATGCCTATGTCATGCTTGCCTGACATCCAATGCACAGTAGTTTACTTCATGACTGATTAGTTCCGTTCAGACTGGATCTGAAACTCACCAAGACTATAGTTCATACTTGACCCATTTTAAGTCCAGTCCGAAGGCGGCTATTGTCTTTTGTGGCCTGACCAGGTCAAGCAGTCTGTTTCCTTTAATTACCCAGCGATCCTCGGCAGTGTATCATCACCAAACCTCGGGGAAACTCTTGTTCATCTGTCATCGTATTTGCCCTGGTCTACAAATGTAGGAGCCAGGCCTCTGGATAGGAATACATTCAATCATGCATAGTAACTTGCTAAGATAAAGCTGGCTGCATCCGTATTACTAGGCATAGTGTCTCCTACAGATCTGCTTGGTCTGTTATTTTTCTGGGACCCGCTGGAAGCAACGCTTGGCCTTTTTGCTGCTGAGTGCATGTTTGCCGGCCATCCAGGGTACTCGGGTGAAAGGTGGAGGACAGTCTTTCTTTAGATTGAGAACAGTTTTCATGTACGACCTCGTAGTGTAGGTAATTGACCTATGGAGGTTACTAGAGTGCACGTACATGTAGGAGGTGGAACATTTTAGGTTGATCCCAGGCCTTTGGCCTTCTCTGGACATTGGTTATCAATATGAAAGGTACAATACATGATTGGTAAAGGCAGGGATGAGATTTCTCAGATTAAAGTCTGATTTCAGACTTTTTTGTTTTGGATTTCAGATTTTTTTTCCTTCACAGGCTGTGTACAAAAGTGTAGGAGATTTTCCGATTTCAGACGTTTTATGCTCCCTGTCAGCTGTTTTCAGACATTTTTATCATTGATCAATCTCATCCCTGTAAAGGTCACAGGACTGCACTCATACTTTGTCTGATCAAACATGTGCATGAAATAATAAACCTGTGAAAATTTTAGCTCAATCGGACATCTGAGTCACGAGAAAATAGCGAAAACCCGACTAGATTTTTCTTATAAAACATGAAGTCAATTTTTCTTTGTTTACTTTTCAATGAATTGAACAATTAATCCAGTCAGTTTCCCTTTTGTTACGGTAATTCCGTATTTTATTCTTTTGTTTGAATTATTTTAGCCTCTTTGATGACCAACTGTAGATTGTGAACAAAATGATTGATCAAATTGCAAATTAGGCTTGCCCGTTCAGCGAATTGTGTACATGCATACTCAATGCTTTAGAGAACGCATGAAAAAATCATGTGCTGGCTCAGGTGGGATTTGAACCCATGACTTCCTGCTTGCTAGGCCTTCATGTAACTGCTCTGGTCTATTTCACAAAGCCCTACGATCGATCGTAACTACATGTACTTTACGAAGGATAGACCATCGTATCATACAGGGCTGCAATCATGCAATGTATCATTTAGTCCTACGATTGAATGTACACCTAAGTTAGGCCGTACTGAGGTGCGGTACATCATCAAACAATTCCTTACTCAAGTGCGACCGCAGAGCGGCAAGATGCTACAACTATGCACAAAAACACTTGCTTTGGCTAGGGGGTTGTTGGATCTCTGGTTCGTTCAAACTTCTTCAATTTCTTCCTCCGTGCTTTGTGAGACGGCCCACTCTCTTTAAAGGGATCATAGGATTTGCAAAGATGTACGTTTTGGCTGAATTTTTGTACTTGAATTGAAGGTCTTAAACTTCTTTACAGATGTTGTTTCATGTACCGTTTTACGCTTTGCTCATCTGGATAGCAGAAATATGGCCAAAATAATCTTGCCCCCTCCGAATCCTTCACGGTTACACCACGCTTTCGAAATGCTAAAAAGATCGTTCGGATGAACAATCTTTTTAAAAGACACTAAATCTTGATTTCCTTGAAAAACCCAGCATCTGATGAACCAAGATTTCCCATGGTGACTGTTTGCACTGTTTACGAACTGTTGAGTCCATTTACATATATACATGTACTGTCTCAAACGCAATAATGTTATCTTCTTCTCATCATCTTTCCATAAAAGGTTTCATCAGGCTTTCAAGCTACAGTGCCTATTAAGGCACTTTTGAGGAATCCTTGGTGTCATTACCAGAAATAAATAATAATAATAAATATTAATAATAATAATTATTGATAATTGGTACTTAGGGAGACATTCCCATAGGGACGTGCACACAACTTTACTTACCTTTTTCTAAACATCCTCCAAACCAATGAAATTGAAATATGTTCATATTGAGAGCATTCTCTGTCTTCTATCAAAATATGGACAATAAAAATATGTCTTTAAGATGTAGAAATATTTTGGGGAGACAACAAAATGTCTCCCTATTGACCGGTGTCTCCCAAATGTAAACTTTCAGATGCTAACCTGTCTCCCTATTATGCAATTAAGAAAAACAAATAATTTCCTTGAACTTATTCCCCCCCCCCCCACCCAGATGTACATCGGAGATGGATCCCTGATTTCAAACACCACCTACACCGTAGTCATCTCAAACCTTGGGGCCCCGCAAATTGGCCTCGCCTTTGCCACCATCAACGGCCAGCCAGCGACCGTGGAGTACCTGACCCCGATCTCACAGGGACAACTAAACATCTCTCGACTCATGGGGGCGGTGTTCATAGGAGGCTACCCAGATGTCAACGACCTCAGGGTATGTATCCTGTCTCTTGATTTGTTGATTTATATTTCTTTTAATTAATTACTAGATAAATTTCTGATTTAAATTTTAATTAAACATTGGCCACTAGTTTTTTACTAAATCTAGAAACATACATACATATACAAGTATTAACTTTTTACTCACTGGACTTGTTTTTTCTGCATACATGAATTTGTATACATTCTGTGTATGATACAGAAATTGATGTTTATTTTGTGTTGGGTGTTGGACGATTATTCAGGTTTATATTTAGCTAGTGGAACACCACTACATGTATAACGAACACGCCAGGATCACAGAAATTGTTCATTATAGTAGTCGTACTCTTTCGTTATAGTGAACAAACATTCAGCAGGCTCTTACATTTTACATGAAAATTGTGAAAATTGGGAGTCAAGGATGATATTTGGTATAGCCAAATGTTCAGTTTACAGTGGAACTCCATCTATTTTCGTTATAGCAGTGTTCCACTATAGCAGTGAGCACTGGTGTTCAACTGAATAGCCTAGAGGCATTTGCATAGTGTTTAGGACTGTACACATGTACTGTACATACATGTAATCTGTCAGTAGTGACAATGGCAGAATCTGGAACACCTGTTACTGTACAGTGCTATGCATCTGTACTCAGTCATACATGTACATGTAGATAAAAGGGACTATTGATGACCAGGTAGCAAAACTGATATGTCATCCCTGTCACCAAGTCCTGGCCCCTGTCTTCTCAAGATTTCCTGTCTCTGTGGTCTATAAGAACAGGTGCCACCGACCGCAGCTGGTTGAAATCCCCTTCAAGCATCTCCTTACATTAAGATTTGTCACTCAGTTGTCCTAAATTCATTCATCCATTGTCAAGGGAGTTCCCTACGGAATCCTGTAACATACATGTACAGTAATACCAGCATAATGTCCGCAGGGGGCCAGAGTTTGACATGATAAATGATTGTAAGTAATTTAGAACACACATCCTGACAGCCAAGTTCTGCTCTGATCTGGTGAGGATCGGCCTCGTTAAACTGATCCTATCCCGCTCCTGACACCAATACCTTCACTCCCTCCCATTTACCCCTCAACAAGTAGCATTATTGGATCATGTCCCAATGATAGCATAATTGGACTTTTAATAGCCAGTTCCTAATTGCTACACACATGCCCTGTACAGCATGTCAATAGACATGATACTCGGCTGATACGGCGCATACAGTAATTTCTCACAAACGTATCCTTTCCCGCTCCTGACCCCAAATCCTTCATTCCCTCCCCTCTACTCTACCCCTCAACAAGTAGCTTTATTGGATCATGTCCAAATGATAGCATAATTGGAAGTTTAATAGCCAGTTCCTAATTGCCCTGTACATCATGTCAATACTGTGATAATTGGCTGATAAGGCATGTACAGTAATTTCTCACATGATTTACTGGTGAACATAGGGATCTGTAAGTGGCACTAGATTCAACGTTATTTTCTGTCAAAACAATTACGGTGCACATATTTTGGATGATGCTTTTCAGCTGTATGACTCATAGGGCATTCAGGGTGCTAGGAGGCTGTCATTGTAGGATGAGTTAACTGGATTTAGACGCTTGCTAATGCTAGCCTAGTGTGCAGACTCCAAAGTCAAGAGCATTGTGGACTAAATCCAACATGATGTAAGCTCCTGGAATGCCTGTCCAAGGCTAGCCTAGTACTGGTACTTTCATGCATGCTGTACAACCTCACTGCTGCCTGTATGAAGTTGTGGTACAGTATGGGTCATTCCACCAAGTTGGTGGACAATTTTTGACGGTGTAATACCATGGAGCTATTAAATAGCTCCATATATATATGGTAATACATTGATCATTGAACTCACACCATTCATTATCACTTACATGTACTTGACTGTGCACATTTACTGTTCATCACACATGAAGTCATACATGTACTGTACATGTAGTAAAGGATAACAAATTTTGTAAGTTCTTTTGTATTGTGGACATGAAGGACATTGTCAAACAATCATGCATCAACTTTGTGGAATGACTTCCCGTTATAAAATAAAGCGCGCAGATTGATCTATGTGCTGAATATAAACAAGCGCGCCATAACAGGTGTTATGTAACCAGCTGCCAGGCTTTGTTGTGCTGAAACAGGATGTCGGAAAGTTATTCTGTCCCAACAGCGTTTTAGCAGTAAAGTCAATCGGTTTTTAATCGCTTAACCCACCTCTCAAGCAGTTTTAACTTCAGGGTTTTAGCGGCAGATAAAACCGATCAGTTTTAAATATAAAACCGTTTTAGAGCGTCCAGACACAATTTGTTAAAACCAATCGGGATAAAACAGCGATTTTAGCGAATTTAAAATGCTGTCTGAACGTACCCTTAATGCTGACTAGCCCTGGTGGTACGGTCAAGGAGAAACTACCCAGGTGCAAACCCTAAATACACAGACAGGAAATGATGGTAAAGCTTGTCCAGTACAATTAATGCCCTCTTCCCATTCTTAAGTCTATCAAAGTAAATGGTGCTAATTGGATGGGGTCTTTTTGACAAGCTGGAATTTGTCTAGAACGACAACTGTTCTGTAGTGTCATCATCAATGGGAGACTCTTGGCGACCTTTGTACTTAAGTAGAGGGTGGCAGACTCATCAGGCCTAACATCTGGCGTGAAGAAACAAAAACAGTGCAGACGATTTGAAACGAAACCATGAAATTTGTGTCTTCGAGGGGTTGGCCGGCTTTTTCAATTTTTTCCTCAGTAGATCCCGATATTTACCTGCGGGATTTTGTTTGAGAGAAATTTTTTTACACACACACTCACTTTACTTACATGTAGCTAGCTGTTTACCTGACCTCGTGCCCTCTCTCGGTGATTACCTAAAACTGAAAGTCAAAAGTCTAGACCCTATTTCACCCACTTACACAGAGCTCTGTTTTTAGTTTACAGTTTATTCACAAGTTTGTTGTTTAGTACGCATGTAAAGAAGAACTACTGTACATGTACATGTTTTTATGAAACCAGCAAAATTTATAAAATTTCATCAAATAGGCCTAAATGTAATGGGAGACTTTTGAGACATTGGCGGCAGCAGACTGAAGTCTCTTTTTGCTATCTCTGAGCATGCGTGCACAATTGTAAACATGCACGTGTTGTTGTGCACGTGTGTGCACGTGCGCTATCAACTTGAAGACACAACCAACATAGGGCTGGATAGCTCAGTTGGTAAGAGCGCCGGTACGGTATTCACGAGGTCGCTGGTTCGAATCCCTCTCCAGTATTATAAAATTGTTCTTTGTTCACTTTTCAAAATTCAAGCAAAAAACATATTGTGTAGGCTAATAGGGAAAAGTTGCTGAAATTTGGTTAAATAAGATATTTTCTTCGGATCAAGTTTGCCCTTAAGGTTTTTAGCCTAAATCTTTGTTTAGTTTGTTGTTAAATAAATCCGTGTACAAGAGAGCACACCTGAGGACAAACATGATAAATGAAACAAAACTGTAATACAGTAGATATTGGGAGCTTAAGTGATTGACAGTTTCTTCAGCTTTGATGTGTTGAAAATCCTCTGCTATATGATAATCATGCTAAGTAACCCCTCTAAGATTTGTACGTTGTAATTTTATTCTTAAAGGTACATGTAGTATACATGTACTTTGGTAAGAAACCAAA
The DNA here is from genome assembly GCA_963971285.1 of Astropecten irregularis. Lineage (NCBI taxonomy): Eukaryota > Metazoa > Echinodermata > Asteroidea > Paxillosida > Astropectinidae > Astropecten > Astropecten irregularis. The sequence goes on along the minus strand of OZ020260.1, from coordinate 11,060,078 downwards.
ACAGAAATGTTACACAGATTTACGTATAACTTACAGGGTATGAAGATGGTGGTAGTAGAAACATACCATTAAAATTGTTCCGCCTGAAATGATACATTTATTCAGAAATTAGTAAAACAACGACCACAAATCTTTTTGATCTTTTAAAAGATCAAAAATAAAAGAGAAAAGACTTAATAAATACCGTGGCTGTTTTTCACTGTTTTTTCAAAAAATGGGCACCGTATGGGATCGAAGTTTTCACAGATGACTGTTACTGTATCTGTCTTGATATTTTTGCCCATGGATCTGTATTTCTTTGATAAAAACCAAAGTATGATACTACCTTTAAGTTGGTGATTGTTATCGACTTGACTGAATGAAGTTGATCCAAGGGACATGATATAAGTACAGCCCGACTTTAATACTGTACGTGCTTTTTTGTTTTCGATGTTTTCAAATCATGGTCGTACAGTATCCTCCCCCCTAAAGGTTTTCAAACCTAATTTCCTGTATCAAACAGCTCTGTAATCTGTAATAGATCCTGTTGTGATTGAACTTAAATTCCTAGCTTTTTATTTGTTATAACATCAAAAATTGTGATTCGTCATTGCATGTATTTGTTTGGAGGTGCAATGAAGCTTTCAAGTGCTCTATAGCCCTAAGATGTGATTAACATTATCCAGTTGGTATTAATGAGGAAGATTCTGTATTTCTAGCCCTGCAGAGGGGGGATCGTCATTCACAAAGGTTCTTCAACCCAAAAAGGTTCATTATTTAACACGAAGTGCAGGGAGGTAGCCACCCCCCCCTTATTTAACACAAAGGCCCCCCCCCCCTATCTGCCAGAGTCCATCAGCACTGTGCTGTACAGGCATTTTCACAACCTTTGACAATGTCTCACAAACCGTTAGCCGAAACGAAAAAAAGGGACGAACGTTTGGCTCATGCTCAACAACCCCAAAAGTGTAAACTGTTGAATTTCAGTCTTGTCAGTCAGTTATATTGTCCATTTTGCCAAGTAGAAACATGCTTTTCACAAACTGGATCTAAAAGAAACATTGTATGTACTGGATCTTAATGCTTGATCTAAAAAATAACATCATAAAAAGCATTCCAAAAGCAACGATCACATTGAAGAAGACGCATGTACCATAAATCGCACACTTGTAACGCATGTCGCACGTGCTTACTTAGGTTAACTGTTAACCTGATGTTTTTTGCAATCATAACCGGATATGAAATTACCAAATTTTTCCCAGCACTAGACTCAGAATGATTATATTGCCTCCGTACTTTTCCATGTAGGAGGCCATTTTATACAATATGTAATGGGAGACTTTGGAGAACCGGTCTTCAAGTCAACACCGCACGCGCACGCAATAGGAGACTTTTGGAGAACTGGTCTTGAGTCAACAGCACACGCGCAAACCATGCTTGCGCAATTGTGAGCATGCGCGTGTGTGCGCTTGTGCTGTTGACTTTAGAACAGCTCTCCAAAAGTCTCCCATTGTGAGCATGCGCGCGTTGTTTTGTGTGTGCGTGCGCTGTTTACTAGAAGCCCGGTTCTCCAAAGTCTCCCAATCATTGTAATTCTTGTACATTTTGTCAAAAAAAGTTAGAACTCTGTATTAAAAAATGTGTAACATCACTAAATAATCTGCCTTCTTGTATTTTCTAAAATAGGTGAACACAGAAAGACTGAATGGCTATCTCGTCACGTGCATCTCCTACATCAGGACATATTTAAATGTGCTGAACTTTGACCAGGCCGATGACCTGCACGGGGTCAAAGCTGGCTGCCCACTTGACTTCTGTGCCCCGCCCACCGTCATTACAGTCCAGACCAGCCAAGGTTTCCTAGCCGTTGAACACCCACTGACACCGGGTACAAGGACCATCGTGAGTCTCAGGTTCCGCACTAAGTAAGTACATGTGTGTTACCCTAGGTTGCCTTTTGTCTGGGTATATGTACCCATTGTTACCTAGTTAGCCCATTGAACACCCACTGATACTGGGTACAGACCATCTTGAGTCTGAGGTTCCACACTAAGTCATGTATTAGTATAAAGTAGACGTGTGTTACCCTAGGTTGCCTTTTGTCTGGGTATATGTACCCATTGTTACCTACATGTAGTTAGCCCATTGAACACCCACTGATACTGGGTACAGACCATCTTGAGTCTGAGGTTCCACACTAAGTCATGTATTAGTATAAAGTAGACGTGTGTTACCCTAGGTTGCCTTTTGTCTGGGTATATGTACCCATTGTTACCTAGTTAGCCCATTGAACACCCACTGATACTGGGTACAGACCATCTTGAGTCTGAGGTTCCACACTAAGTCATGTATTAGTATAAAGTAGACGTGGGTTACCCTAGGTTGCCTTTTATCTGGGTATATGTACCCATTGACACTGACACTGGGTACTGTACAAGTACATGTACCATAGACATCTGTACTTTGACTACAGCTGTGGCTAAGCATCTAGTCTATTGTCCTCGGTAACAGCCATAGCCGTGAAAATGTCAGTCATTTTGGATTCATTCTTATTCACCCGAGTCATCTCATTTTCTAAAGTACAGATCTGTGGCTAAGCACAGCCTATTGACCTTAGTAATAGCCTACATTTAGCTGTATTTTGGATTCATTCTTATTCACCCAAGTCGTCTTATTTTCTTGGCTTCAGAGCGGCTAGCGGGATGCTGTTTTATTTGGGAGGTCCTGCCTATCTCACTGTGTACATGGAGCAAGGACGTTTGTTTCTCGGTTTAAACACCAAGGTACGTTCCCAACACCATCTTGTTGTTCAACAGCTCTTAAATTGCCTGTATCATGTTCTTGTGCTTCTCTCACTAAGTTGTCTTTGAGAAAGATCCTGCTAGGATTGAAACGTCAGGCCCTCCTTACATATGTCATCTCTGAGTATTACGCTGCATATCCCAGGCCATTATTTTGCTTGAGTCACAGGTTATGCCAGTTTGCAGCTGTTTATTACCTCTTAAAGTTTGATTGGTGGCCAACCCCCAAAATCACTTTTTATTTCTGTCATGTGTGTCCAAAAAGATAAACAGTCACAGACTGAGAATTTTTATTAATGAGACTTGAAGTTCTTGCATGGTGAAGACTAGACTGACCATGATGTAATAAACTCTTCTAGGAATGGTGGGAAGAGGTGCGGTTCTGAGAGGAACCGGTGAGAGTGACTGGTTCATACTCCCTGCGTTTACACATGCACTATGCACTTGAATGTCGCTTTCGATGTTCAAGTCTCTGCTGCATGTACGCATCCGGCGGATGTTGCAATATTTTAACTTGCTTGGAGTTGGGAGGGCCTGACATGTTTCGATCCTGGCAGGATCTTTCTCAAAGGCTGCTCAGAGTTAGGAGGTCCTGACGCGTTTCAATCCTAGCTGGATCTTTCTCAAAATATTACCCTTTTGATTATTTTTTTTTATATTTCAGGTCATTTTGGCTGATGAGCAGTGTGCAGCAGTTTATTGCTTGTATTAATATTTTAACTTGTCTGAATTCGGATCAAATTGATGCGCACAGACTTTTCTTCATTTTCAAATGCTTCGCACAAAGACGCGCACTTTCGATACGTAGTGCATGTTCTTACCCGCAAGGAAGACACTTTGAAATAGACCCGCAACGCTGCATGCGCAGCGAGTATGAAAAATAAACGTTTTGGCCAGTGTACTCTGGCCACCCTCAGGAAAGAAACTTTCATAGCAATTTTTTTTTTCAATAAATCTTTTAATCTTGGTTAATGCTTGGTCTTTTTCTGATCATTGAATCCTTAAATCTGAATCTGAAATGTTCTGTAGGGGTCTGGGTCTGGTACCTTTTCCGGCACCCCAGCTGGTGCCACACTTTACAATGATGGAGACTGGAAGTACATACGGGTTACCAGGGAAGGGAGAGAGGCCACCATGCTGGACGAGATGGGACGCCAGCTGGCAACCGTCAGCTATCGTAAGTCATCGTCAAACCATACAATACACCAATCATGCGTCAACATGGCTCTAATGGTCCCTAGCATGAGTTCCATTAGAACCATACATTTTCTACTCATCCCCAATTTTTATCAAGGTTGCACAAAATAATGACCCATACAGCCTTGACTCCTTTTGAAAGCGTAAATAATTGAAAAACTTATTAGGACATGATTTCACATTGAAGATACTTTGGTTTCATTCTTGTTTGAAGGACTCCTGCAAATGAGCGCTTGTTAAAGAAAAACAGCACAAACATGTTATTTAAAATACAGACTGTCAAAAGAATGTGGCTCCGAACAGCCTCCGAACGCATGTTTTTGAGTGGCGCCCTCTTTTGAATAAAAAAGAAACTGTGGTGTTTATCGATCTAAATGCACTACAACTCAGGCTGGGTACATGGCGGCAATTTATTCCTGAAAGGAACATGAACTTAGAACATATTGTAGAATATTCGGAATGGACAAGGATTTTCTCGACCGGTATTTTGCTTATGATTAGCTTTCCGGCTTCCCTGATTTCAATAAAAGATGATTTGGCAGTGTACAAAATAATATACTGACACCACCGCTGTTTCTTTTTTAATAATCAAAAGAGGACGCCACTCAAAAACTTGTGTTCCGATTACTGTACATGTGTACCGACGGCGCGACCATGGTAGAAAACACCCGTATAACTGCAGTGTCCCCACCCGCCTTTTTTCTGGCAACAAAAGAATTTACGTCCGCCACATATCATGCCGTCAGATCGATGTACATACTATATACTGGATGGAATGGATTGTCATGAAAATCATGAAAATCAACAGAACAATTTCCTTTTAATAAAAACAATTTTTGGAATTGAAATTTCACCTTAAAATTGTGAAAACACTTCATTAGCAGTGTGTTTTGATGATTCTTCTGATTGATTTCACAGCTGGCGAGGCGCAGACGTTAAACGCCGGCGAGTTGATGATCGGTGGTGTCCCAGACCCTACAACCCTCCCTACTCCCTTCCCATCCCCTGCTATGACCTCCCTCCGTGGTTGCTTCGAAGGGCTCCGCTTTATCTCCTACAGTATTTCACCCGAGCCTCCCGAACTCATCAACTTCAACACGCAGCAAAGAGCCGAAAGGTACACTTACAGGGGCGGGGCATAAATAGCACTGGGGTGGGGAATATGCACCCCTTGCAGAAGTGTGTACGATCATCCCCCAGGGGCCAATTTCAAAGAGCTGCAATAAGCACCAAAATTTGCTTAAGCACCATTATATTGTTTGTTTTAAACTTGTCCACGTCTACAAATTTGCTAAAATAAAGGTACAGTACCTGAGTGGTAACATTCCCAAACACAAATGTTCACAGATTTACGTGTAACTTACAGGGTATGAAGATGGTGCTGGTAGAAACATACTGTTAAAATATTTCCGCCTGAAATGGTATCTTTATCCAGAAATTAGTAAAACTATGACCGAAAACAGTTTTGATCTCGGGGTAAGATCAAAACCATTCTTTATGTTTTATAAGAAAGATTGAGTCGGGTTTTCGCTATTTTCTCATGACTCAAATGTCTGATTGAGCTCAAATTTTCACAGGTTTATTATTTCATGTACAGGCTGGATCAGACAAAGTGTGAGTGCATGGTGCTCTGTGATCTTAACCAATCATGGATTATACCTTTTTGAAGCAAATATGATCACAAACAAGATGTGTTATTTTTCTTCGTCATGTTCGTTGGACCTCTACTAAAATTCAATTCCGTTCCTCAGTAATACTTGCTCAAGTTGTAGTTTACTGGTAATACTCATTCAAACTGTCAAAGAGTTTTTATGAGAAATATAACTTTGTTCATGACTTTTACTTTCTTGTTTTTAGAAATATCAGTCATGATGGGTGTTTACCCGAGAAGGTGTGCGAGCCCCTGTGCACGTTTCCCTCACAGAGCTGTAACTTTGATTGTTTCTGCTCCGGTGGGTTTCGCACGCTGACGCAAAGCCCCCTGACCTGTGAGAACATTGACGACTGTGTCGCCAACCCCTGCCTGAACGGGGCCACCTGTCAGGACGGAATCCAGGACTACACCTGTCTCTGCACACTGGAGTTCAACAAAGGTATTAATACATGCACAACATCGACAAACAATTTCAGGGACGCAATCAACAAACTGTCCTTCTTTGCAACTCTCATTGTCAAAAAACAAGCAATTACCAGTATAAGCCCTACGTACATGTACATGTATGAGTTCTCCATGCCATAGTTATGAAACTGCGTCATTAAAATCTTTGAGGTGATTGGGCTGGCTGCAGCTTGGTCATTTTTTTCTACGTTATGTACAACAAGGTCCCCCTCCCCTCCCACTTTCCTTGTAGCCACCTACTTCTCAGAAGTAACATAGTTTAACCATGGCTCGTAGGCCTCATAATTGCTGGGTTTTTTTTACATAGAGTGTTGTACAGAAGAAAAGTTCTGGAGCTTTCTTGGTTGATGATTTCGCTTGGGTTTTCTTTCAGGCGATGATGGCAAATGTACATGTACACTAACAACTCTGTTATTTCAATGTTGTTCTTATAATAAGTGCACAATGATTTTAATATTGTACCCAGTAGAACAATAGTTCTGTAGGCAATAGAACAATAGTTTTGTAGGCAATAGAACAATAGTTTTGTAGGCAATAGAACAATAGTTCTGTAGCCAATAGAACAATAGTTCTGTTCCCTATAGAACAATAGTCCGATAGTTCTGTATGTACAATAGTACAATAGTTCTGAACCCAAAAGAACAATAATTCTGTACCCAATGGAACAATAGTTCTGAACCCAATAGTACAATAGTTCTGTACCCAATAGAACGTTAGTTCTGTACCTGATAGAACAATATGTGTACAATAGAACAATAGTTCTGTACACAATAGAACAAACCAAAGCTCTGTACACATTAGAACAATAGTTCTGTACCCAAAAAAACAATAGTTCTGTTTTAGATTTCCTGCCTTTTGTTGTTGTTCACAATAGTTGTGCACACAATAAAACAATAGTTCTGTACCCAATAGAACAATTTTTCTGTACCCAAAAGAACAACAGTTGTGTACCCAGCAGAACAATAGTTGTGTACCGAATAGAGCAATAGTTCTGTATCCAAAAGAACAATAGTTCTGTTCCAGATTTCCTGCCTCCTGTTGTTGTTCATAATAGAACAATAGTTATGTACCCAATAGAACAATAGTTCATTTAAATGTCACAATATCACCTCTAGATATCAAACGTCTTCAGTCCTAAATATACATCTTGCAGACCCATTGTGAGGTCTGACATCACAAAATGAGGGAAAAAGTCACTTTGAAATTTCATCAGCTCATCCGGGATTCAGTGTACTGTATTCTGTAACCGATTGAAATCTCCTAAATTATCTCCGGTCTCAACAGACCGAAGACGATAGCTCCCCAAGTGTCTTCCCCTGGAAAGCTCTTTCCCGTCGTGTGTCCCTGTCGTGATTATAATTATTAGGATTTGTTTGGCCTCTCCCGTTCGATAGTGTCAGATCGTCTGTAATGATCTGCCGTGAGTGATGGATGCTATTCTGCAATAAGCGGTCTGCCCTGGCTGCCCCGTTGATTAATCAACGTAATTGGGACTGACGGATCGGTTCCAAACCCATTCCCATTCATCTCTACACACACTGCATCATGTCATATCAAACAGGGACACCCATCTCACGCTCACAGCCGACTGTGCAGAAAGTTCATCGTACTCTGACAGTGACAATCAAGATTGATGGAGCTCTACATTTTGAATTTGTTTGTTGATTTTTGGCCCCAAGAGATCATCAACCATTTTCAGAAGTAATTTAATTCAGTGTCAACTCATCAACAATCACTGGCACGAAGTCAAGTATTGGGTTTTTGTTTTCCGACTTCTGTTTTTAACCTCTGTCACTTTTGAATGAAAGTGAGTGAACTTTTGGAGTTTCGAAACTAGAAAAATATTCATTAATGATTGACTTTTTGGTGGCGATTCAGTTTTTTTCTAGGTTGTTTGTTGGAATCGTTGTGAAACTATTGAAATTAATTCATCTCGGGTGACAATGATGTAGGGGCTACTTCATTCCCGATGGTTTATTTCTACTATTATGTCATTGGAGAGACCATCACTTTCTCGAAATCGATAAACGACTGTTTTTAGACGTTCCAAAATGTAGGAAAGAAAACAAAAACACTTTGATTTAAAATACATATGTAAAAATAATAGTAAGTTATGCTAGGTACATGTATTTCAAACATTTACTGAAATACAAATTGTGTTACTCTTTATTTTAAAACGGCTTGTAGTTTCACATTTTAGAGAGTTATAAATCTTACACGGCAATTTATTTAAATAAAATACTGTTACTTACAGCAATTTGAAATATGTGACCTGGGATTGTTTACACCAAACTCACTGTAACTTACTAGACTTACATGTATGATGCATTAGTACTGCCCTACATAGAATAGGATGGATTATTCTTTGTGACTTGAGTTATGATCAATCATAGGGCTTCGTAAAATTGACCCTTATTGCCATCATGTACCGGTACCATATAAGCATTCTGCGTGACACAGAAAAGATTCTGGCCTTTTAACAATTTCGAGTTATTAGCCATTTTTTTTTCACCCTTTTGAGACACAATTTGTGACAGAGAATTAAGACATTGTCCTTTGAGAGTTCTCCTAAACCCCTTCAGCTCAGACATTAGCCCAAATTCAACGGCAACATAATACAGAAAAGAGTCAAACCAATTGACCCAAAACAATTTTGATCTCAAGAAGATCAAAATGTCTGTGAACAGATTTTAAAATACCATGAGCGTTTTTCATGGTTTCCTCAAAAAGTTGGCACCGTATGGGACTGGGAATTTCACAGATGACTGTTACTGTATCTTCCTTGATATTTTTGCCCATGAATATGCATTTCTTTGACAAAAACCAAAATTACCTTCAAATTTGAAGTCAACATTGTAAACATGCATTATGTATAAGTGATAATTATTAACAAAAATGTCAAATTTTGCGTGGTTTTCAGGCAAGAATTGTTCCATCGCCAACAACTGCATCCCCAGCCAGTGCCAGAACGGAGCGCAGTGCAACGACTTCCTCGGCGGCTTCAACTGCACGTGTGCAGACGGCTACGAGGGAACGCTGTGCGAGATCGAGATTGACGAGTGTGCGAGTAACCCTTGTGTGAATGCTATCAGGTGTACAGACATGGTGGCAGGGTACCAGTGCGTCTGCACACCAGGTGAGTACCGAGTAATCACTGAAGAGATTTACTCAGTTTGACTCAAATTAGTTACTCGTTTACTCAATAAGACACTCAACTTTTTTAATATTTATAAACTCAATCGAAGACTGACTACTCAAATTAGTACTCAGTACTCACTCTGATACAACTTGGTTACTCAGTTTTCAAATTCAACCCACTTCCTCACGTTTTAGGGCTTTTGCACTTCTGTTGAAGCCAAAACTAGGTTTTCTTCTTCAGTACGGAGTATCCGTAGCCAAAAGCCTCTCTGTTGATACCTTTTCAATGGATGCATGAAATTGAGTCTAAGCCAAAGCCAAAGCCAATGTATTTTGTATAAAAAGGCTTTAGTCTAGACTGGTCTGTTAATAACTGTATTTGTAATGCTGTGTTCCTACAGGGTACACTGGTCCCAACTGTGAGATTGACATAGACGAGTGCCAGTCTGGTCCCTGCCTCAACGGAGCTACATGCACAGATGCTATCAACCACTACGACTGCATGTGCACAGCTGGTTGGCAAGGTACAGTCTCAAATGCATGAATAGCACTCTGCACTTGTGCTAAAAATAGCATCGGATCTCAGACAAACATTGCAACCATGCAAACATGTGGTGGGTGTGCACGTGCATGTACACTACGTGTGTGAGTCAATGTTTGTCTGACATCCAGGGATTTTGTGACGTCATTCGTGCGGAGCGCTATTAAAGATTATGTACGTGGGAAGATTCTATAAAGAGAGGTTGGGTCCATTTGCTTTGTGCACACTTGAGAGAGGGCGCTGTTTATGCCTTTAGGTGGGCACTGTGCATTGTCTGATCAGGGGTCAATTTCTCGAAGCCCTGCGATCCTTCGTAACTCCAGTTATGAAGGATAACTCATCGTAGGGTGCCTCATCCCACGTCGGGCTGCAATGCATCAACAGTCCTACGATTGATAGTAAGTTACGATGAGTTTGGTGAAATCGACCCCAGGCATGTGCCAAGTATGATGAAGTTTTGAGAATATTTCAGTGTCATCAGTGCCCCTTGGAGTAAATAAATCATCTCAAAGTTTTTCTTTGTCGGATGGCCTAATAATGCCTCAGCACCTGCCGTTGAAGAGTGATTGATATTTTCAAAAAGTAAGCCGGCGTTTATCTCGTCATCATGTTGATGTCTGGATTGTAAGAAGTTAACCTGTGGCAGGAAATGTCCAACTTCTTTTTCTTGTCTCACTAAAAAACTCATCATCCATTCTGTTTTATAGGTCCACTCTGCAACATGGATGTTGATGAATGCATCTCGGCTCCCTGCGCGAACGGCGCCACCTGTAACGACGGCGCTAACGGCTTCACCTGCTCCTGCCTTGCCGGTTGGGCGGGCAGCCTGTGTCAGGAGGACGTTGACGAGTGTGCATCGGGGCCGTGCCTGAACGCCGGCACCTGCACCCACGGCATCAACCGCTACACCTGCTTCTGCCCGGTAGGATGGACGGGCCTGAACTGCCAGGAGGAAGTAGATGAGTGTCTATCCCTTCCTTGTCTGAACCAGGGCCAGTGTTTGGACGCAATCAACGGATATACATGCCAGTGTGCCCCAGGGTACGTCTTGTCAGTTATTGATTGACACTTCCAACCTTCACTTTCATTTGTAATCTTGTTTTGTTAACACGTGATTAGGAGTTGTACTCATCAATTGTGCGTGTGGGTTTTGAAAGAGGTTTTATTGACCCAAATTTATTGTTTATCACCTGACAAAAATTTCAGACAAGGGAATCTTTTTCAAAAATAAAGTATTATGGTCTTCCCAAAGGAATATCAAAGTCCAAATTTTACAATTCAATTTATTGTTTTGATATTTCTCTATATGTAAACCGTCTTTTTGATTGGGTCTGATATGACAAGAAATTGAGAAAGATACTGTTTACATGATTTAAGTGTTCCTTTGTCTATCTTAGTTGTAGTAGAATTAAAACTGATTTTAAAAGTGAACAAAGAAAAATTGACTGGAGAGCGGAATTCAAACCGGCTTCACTTTTCAATGACTTTAAATTCAGTCAGTTTCCCTTGTGGTTATTTCATGATTTTAGAATTGTAACTGGTTAAATGTAACCACTGTCCACGCTTGGACTTTCAGCAAGGGAAAATGGGAGACTTTGGAGTCAACAGCGCACGCACGCACGCGCAAAACAACGCGCGCATGCTCACATTTGTGCAAGCATGGTTTGCGCGTGCGCTGTTGACTCAAGACCGGTTCTCCAAAGTCTCCCATTAACCGAGACACCATGGTAGAAATAGCCTAGCTGGCAGTAAAATGACTCCTGATAAACAGATAAAAAAGGACTTATCATCTGGAGAAAAGAGACTAGGTAACTTTTCCTGGGTAGCAGTTGGCCAATAGAAGTAACCGCTGGACTGGGGAAAAGTAACTGAGAGGAAAACATCCCAGGCTGTCTGCCCTGAACTTAAAATGGGAAAAGTTCTCATCAGTTCATTAAGTTTTACTATTTTATAGTCCGGTGTGGACAGAGCTTGATTTGATGATTGGTTTTCTCATTTATAGTCCTTGTGACATTTGTGTTTTGATCTTTGTGTATTCTGTTGCAGAATATTATTGCAGAGCTTGAGTATTTGTTTGTTTGTTTGTTCTTGCAGATTTCAGGGCTTTCGTTGCGAGGTAAACATAAACGAATGTGAATCGCTCCCGTGTATGAATGGCGGTCAGTGCGCGGACGGGAGTAATTCCTTCACCTGCATCTGTCCGACGGCATGGGAGGGGTCACGGTGCCAGTCAGAAGTCAACGAATGCCTGAGTAATCCCTGCATCAACGGTGGTCAGTGCTCGGACCGGCTGGGTACTTTCTCCTGCGTTTGTCCATCAGGCTTTGAAGGTCAGCGATGCGAAGTTAACATTGACGATTGCGCCAGCCAGCCGTGTTTGAACGGCGGGTTGTGCGTGGATGGAATCAACAGTTACCTGTGCGACTGCCGCAATGGGTTCGCCGGGATTAGCTGCTCTGTCCAGATTAATGAATGTGCATCCGCTCCGTGTCTTAACAGCGGGGTCTGCACGGATCTGATCGACGCTTTCAGCTGTAATTGTGCCGATGGGTACGGTGGTCCACGCTGCGAGACCGATATCGACGAGTGCCAATCCCAGCCTTGCCGTAACGGGGCACGCTGTGTCGATCGTCTCAACGGCTTTGACTGTGTCTGCGCCGTGGGCTTCGAGGGCATCCTCTGCCAGACTGAAGTCAACGACTGTCTGCCCACCAACAACTGTCAGAATAACGCCCAGTGCATTGACGGAGTCAACTCCTACACCTGCTCTTGCGCCGCCGGTTGGGTCGGCACATTCTGCAACATCAACGTCGACGAGTGCGGCTCGACGCCTTGCCAACACGGCGGGCTCTGCGTCGACCAGGTCAACAGTTTCCAGTGCTCATGTCCTAGTAACTTCCAGGGTGTCATCTGCGAGCTGGACGTGAATGAATGCTTGGCTAACCGATGTCATGCTACGCAGACCATGAGCTGCGAGAACACCTACGGAGATTTCAACTGCCGGTGCTTTCCTGGTAAGATGGTCAATTCCCAGATGTCTTCAAATGGTCATCACCATCATCACTACTCTTAGGGCGTTTACGAAACGGAGTCTAAGGCTCCGTCTCAGGCTCCTCCGGCTCCATTTCGTGATTCCATTCTAAAGTAACGGATATCAAAAATAGATGCTTTTGGCTGCGGTTCGGAAGTAGATTCTCTGGTTTGAAAAGGAAAACAGAGCTTCAGCTTCAATGAAAAACCACAATCTATATTTCATCATATGGATGTCAGAGCTATCTCTTGTGATTGTTCTTTGGCTGTTGTTTGTTGACCTTGAATATCAAATTAATTTTTTAATGGTGGTTTGTTTTATTTGTGAAGACATTTTTGTGCTAAGCAAATTTTTGTGCTTAGCAGCTCCAAGAAATTTGCCCCAGATTACAGTATACCCTCAAAGACGGTATGGATATAACCTTTTTTAAAAACCATTACTTTTAATGATAAGCACCAATTAGAGGCCAGTGTTTAATGCTGCGTGTGATTTTCTAATAAGCACAATTTACTCTTATGCTAGGTTTTGCTGGCAAACTGTGCGATCAGAACATTGATGAGTGCATGAGTCAGCCATGTTACTTTGGAGGGACGTGTCAGGACTTGGCCAATGGCTACGTCTGCCAATGCCCTGAGGGATTCCTGGGAGTACACTGCGAGGCCATCATCAGGGAGTGTAACTTCAACCCATGTGGAGACAACTCAGTCTGCGTGGAAAAGCCCACAGGTTAGATTAGATTAGATTAGTTTTTATTACAGATTTGATTAGATTTGATTTGATTAGATTTGATTTGATTAGATTACATGTAGATTAGATTAGATTAGATTAGATTACAAATTAGATTAGATTACTGATTACATTACTGATTACATTACTGATTACATTACTGATTACATTACTGATTACATTACTGATTACATTAGATTACTGATTACATTACTGATTACATTACTGATTACATTACTGATTTCATTACTGATTACATTACTGATTTCATTACTGATTACATTACTGATTACATTACTGATTACATTAGATTACTGATTACATTAGATTACTGATTAGACTGATTACTGAGATTAGATTAGATTAGATTAGTCATTCAAAAGTGAACAAAGATGGTGGTGTTGTGCATGTGACGTACGTAAGGTTTTTAGTCGCGAAAAGTGGGGTGCTCAATTATGGGTCTAAAATACCTCCTTTTTCTATATATACAATGTTTTTTAGCGTAAACAAGGATAGACAGGTTGAGTTTTATAACAATACAGATGTATTTAACTTCAGATGTGTTTTGATTACAGTGAACCTTTAAGGGCTTCAAAATAGTATGTTTTTCCCCATCGCTAGCCTTTTCTTGTTGTCCTGACCTGTGCTTCTAGCTTAAGCTCCATCACCAGGGGAGTACATGTATAATCCATACAATTCATTTGTCGGTGTTCAGCAGCATCTAATGCTCTGCACAGGGGCTTAGGTAGATTTAGAGATGGGGCAGAGATCAAAATCCAAACCAGGCCTCAAGCTAGCTTCTCGGGGATGAGAACTTTTCCCCTGGGATCTAGAGCCATAGAGCTCTCCTTCGATTTCACATTTGAAGACTTCCACTCTTTTCTTCACCCTCAGGGGGCTACACTTGTTACTGCACACCCGGTTATCACGGCGACGCGTGTCAGTTTGAGATTCAGGAGTGCGGCTCTAATCCGTGCCAGAACGGCGGACAGTGCCGAGATCGTATCAACGGATATAGTTGCGATTGCTTACCAGGTACGCACAGGAAGTATGCGGGCAGTAGGGGGATTAATTTCAGAATCTTGGATTACTGATTAGGATTTGTGGGGGGATTATCTGCGTTGGATTGAGAGTGAAGATCGCGTGTCTGTAATTAATTGATGCCACTTTATATCTGGAATCGTTGCACTGTTAAATGTAACATGATCTGTTGATTTATAAAACCCTTGTCAACCAAGTAGCTCCTCACATCGGCATTTGCGATATTTTGTTGTCAATGCCTCACCAACTTTAAAGGTAGTATCATACTCTGGTAAGAAACCAAAACAGAAATGTTCACAGATTTACGTATAACTTACAGGGTATGAAGATGGTGGTGGTAGAAACATACTGTTAAAATTGTTTCTGCCTGAAATTGTGTATTTATCCAGAAATGAGTAAAACAACGACCGAAAATCTGTTTGATCTTTTAAAAGATCTAAAATAAAAGAGAAAAGACTTAAGAAATACTGTGGATGTTTTTTTTGTTTTTTTAAGTGGGCACCGTATGGGACTGAAATTTTCACAGATGATTGTTACTGTATCTGTCTTGATATTGATAAAAACCAAAGTATGATATTACCTTTAACTGATGTCTTCTCTACAATTTGAAGGAAATCTCTGTAAGTAAAACGTGTATCTTAAGCCCTTTTCACACGACGCCAAAAAAACTCTCAACCATTGAGACATTTTCTCAAGGTTGCGAAATCTTACAAAACGGTTTTACGCTGGCTGCTTTTGCGTCCTTTCACACGGCACAGTGTAACATTTCGCAAGCCTCCCTTGAAACGGAACGCGGGTAATCGATAGACTATGCATTTGATGAATGTAAACGCTGCTAGTACCAACGTGAGGATGAGGGTGAGGGTAAAGCACGTGGTATGCAAAGGCCATGAAACCGGTGTATCACACATGCGCATTGGAAAGCACTTCGCAAGGTACGTCGTACAGAAGGGGCTGTTCTCTATTCACACGATAGATCTCAAGGGTCCCTTGAGAAATCTTCCGCTAGCGGAAGATTTTGTCGTAGGTCTGGACCTCGGTCAAAATCTCTCAAGGATTCACCAGGGACGTCGGTCACTCTCAAGCATTGGTGTCCTTTCACACGATGACACTTTTGTAAGATTTCGCAACCATGAGAGAATTTCTCAATGGTTGAGAGTTTTTTTAGCGTCGTGTGAAAAGGCCTTTAGGTTGTATCATACTTTGGTAGTATACCGAAACAGAAATCTTCACAGATTTACCTATAACTTACAGAGGTATAAAGATGGTGCTGTTAAAAACATACCTTTAAAATTGTTCTGCCTGAAATGGTGTATTTTTCCAAAAAAGAGTGAAACCAATTGACCAAAAACAATTTTGATCTTTCGAAGATAAAAAATTCTGTGAAAAGATTTATAAATACCTTGAGCGTTTTTCACTGTTTTCTCAAAAAGTGGGCACCGTATGGAAGTAGGAACTTCATACATGACATGACAATATCTTCCTTGATATTTTTACCCATCTGTATTTCTTTGACAATCATCATGTACCTTTAACTTTTTTTTATTTCAGTACAAGTAATAAATTGCCACAAACTGCTCATTTACCCAAAATAATGACCTGAAAAACAGTATTTAGCAGGGATGTGAAACTTCAGATTTTAATCTGAATTCCGATTTTTGTTTGTTTAGATTTCAACTCAGAATTTTAGCTTTTTTGTACATCTGCTCTGTACAAAAGTATACAAACTTTTAAATTTCAGCTTTTTCTTTGGCGTTTTCAATTTTTTGTTTGTGTGTGGCCACTCACATCCCTGATTTAGAGTAACGAGGGCCTGACAAAGGGATCCTAGCAGGATCTTTTCTGAAATTTTGTTGTTTTTTTCCACGGTTTTTAGGTTTTGAGGGCACTAACTGTCAGATTGATTTTGACGAGTGCGCTAGCTTCCCATGCGGCAACAATGGTTTCTGCAGCCAACCTGAGCCTAACAAGTACCAATGCCTGTGCCAGCCTGGTTACAACGGGACCAACTGTCAGAACGACATCAATGAGTGCGCGACGTTGGCACCGTGCCAAGCTCACCAGATCTGCGTCGATTTAGTTAACGGATTCAGGTAGGATTCATCTATTGGATTTTTCTTTTTCTTTTTATAAGTGAAGGAAACAAATAGGCAATTACCGGTACCGGTTTCAGTTGGTAGCCTGCAACTTGTTCATGCTAAGCAAGAATTGCGTTGAGTACCAGTGAATATATCATGTGAAATAATTGACTGGTTACCTACATCTTTAAAACAAATTAATGTTTGTGGTGCACACATTAGCTGAGTACCAGGCAAAAAAGTAAACTATAACATACATTTTTTGGCTGGTAACTTATTATCATGATTATCAGTATAATAGACCTCTCTTGTTAACAAACATTGACTGGTGGTTGGCAATACTTGGCATGGGCGGCCAATGTTGAAAATCATTTCGTCTTATTGACAGACGGTGTGACCAAATTCAACATATTTGCAAAGTTTCCATTACATTCAGCAATATCTTTCAATGTTATGAAACGTTGTGTACAAATTGGGTACAGATTGTGGTTATTTTTTATGCCCAGCTTTGGTGGCTCGCCATAGTTTCCGCCATGTTGGTTGGCAAAAACTCGGGCTTTGATGTTGCAAAAGAAAGGTCTATTGTTATGCGTTACATGTATAACAGCTTGATGAAACTGGTACTCTGCTTGGCAAATTAATTGAAGGTTTTGCATTTGTATTTTGTTGTTGTCAAGATGTGACTGTCCGGCTGGTATGGAAGGTCCCCTATGCAATACGCCCATCGACAGCTGCCTAAGCTCACCCTGTATGAACGGTGCCCAGTGCATGGATGGTGCCTTCCAGTACACATGCCTGTGTGGGCCCGGTTACCAGGGAATCAACTGTGAGATTGATGTTGACGTTTGCGACCCGCCGCCTTGCTTCCATGGAGGGACTTGCAGCAGGGTACCGAGCACCCGGCTCCCGTTTACATGCATATGTGCTGACGGATTCACTGGTAACCCAATTCATCTTTGAATACAAAATGAGTCATACAGGTCAAATTTATACTTTGATTTCATGTATCGTAGGGAAAAAAATTATCTTCTGGCTGTTCATTTTTGGTTATTCTATTGCTTCTACATTGTGCAACTACATTTTAGCAGCCGGAATTTGCAGAAAGTCGACTTTTCTGACTTTAACTTATCATGTATACAGGGTGTCCCAAAAAAAATGCAACACTTTGTGTCGAGTACTATTATGAAAATTAAACTGTTTATCACTTCAAGATTCAGATATGTGATACAGCCATGTCTTGGCTATCACCATGTAGAATTTGAGCAAAATTGGACTGAAATTGAGAGAAAAAACTAAGACTGAATTACCCAACCTTTAAAACCCGATTTTCATCTTTCTTTCAATACACATTATGTGTGTATTGACCACTTATTCTGGAATAGTGCAAATTTGTTTTTAAGAGTAGTCTTTTTCAACTGGTCATATTTTGCCAATTGTATCATATTGGTTGTATCATATAGCTGAATCTTGAAGTGATAAACAGTTTAATTTTAACATAATGGTTCCCGACACAGTGTTGCATTTTTGGGGGGACAAGCTGTACAAATCTTATTGTTCTTAAACTTAGAATTTCAATTGAGTCTATTTTCTTGTTTTTTGAAACCCTTCTCCTGGATCAGGTGATCAATGCGAGGGCGACATTTACGATTGTCGATCCAGTCCTTGCCTGAACGACGGGACATGCGTTGAATACACCGACGGGACCAATGGCTTTACATGCCGTTGCACCAGCGAGTACGTGGGGAGTCTGTGCGAAATCTTCAAGACCGGATGCCTGTCAGACCCTTGCCAGAACCAAGGCACCTGCGAGAATGTTGGTACAGGTGAGTAGTGGGTACCGGGCAAAGGTGATCATCTTGCTTCAACTCTCTAGTTGTATGATGCACCATCCTTGCGATATTAGTGAAAACTATTGGCCAATTTCCTTAAGCACCAAAATTTGCTTAAGCATCCAAAACCTTGGTTACTAAAATCAGGGCCCAATTTCATGGAATCTGTTACAGCCTATTTTTGTGCTTACGGGCACTGCTTAGCATGAAATCTATTTCATGGAATCCTTAGGGGAGACTTTCGGTTGGTGAAGAATTTCTTGGCTAACCGTGACTATTTTCTGCTAACACGCTGTCAAGTTCTTGTTTACCGTTACCAAAAAGAAAACTCTCTCATGAAATATGCTAACCGTAAGCAAACAAAATCTGCTACCGTAAGCATAGAATTTTTGTTAACGGTAATGGATTCCATGAAATTGGGCCCAGTATGCCAGCCAAAATTCCCTGTGAATGTTATGCTCAGCAAACATTGCACCGATTCATTGAAAGGTACTATCATATTGTGGTAGCATACTAACACAGAAATCTCCACAGATTTACCTATATTGGTGATGGTAGAAAGATGCCCTTAAAGTTGTTCCGCCTGAAATGCTATATTTATCCAGAAATGAGTAAAACCAAAGACAAAAAACAGTTTTGATCTTGGGGTGAGATCATATCTCCTGTGAATTGATTTAAAAATATCTTGCTCAGCTTTTTTCACTGTTTTCTAAAAAAGTGGGCACTGTATGGGACTCGACATTTCACAGATGACTGTTACTGTATCTTCCTTCATGGTTTTACCCATGAATCTACATTTCTTTGACAAAAACCGAAGTATGATATTACCTTTAAAATACATTTGTTGATTCCCCTAAAGCATCAATACTAAATGTGATGAAATTTTCACATTTTGTAATCTTTGTATGTAATGAGTGCTCTCTTTAGAAAAACATCTTCGCTTGTCCGATGATGTACTTCATTTTGGATTTTTGTTATGTATTCTGTGTTTAGATTTTACATGCCATTGCCGTGAGGGCTGGTCTGGTACCCAATGTCAGACTGACATCAATGAATGCCTGAGCCTACCGTGTCAGAACGGCGGCCTGTGCGTCAACAGTCCAGAGGGGTCATTCCGTTGTTTCTGCATGGAGCCATACTGGATGGGAGAGCTATGTGAGGTGGACTTCCCTGAGTGTCTGGCTATGCCTCCTCCTTGCCGGAACGGAGGAACCTGTATGGAACAGGTATCTACTGATCAAGTTCCTTGTTGGCTGTTTGCAAGCTGTTAAATTTTCTTGCTTGTTTTACCTCATTTTGCTAAAATTCAGTAAATAGTGGTATAAATGTTTTGAATACTGTCTGAGGACAAGGCATTGTATACAGTGGTCATCCACATCGGTGAAGGGGAAGCTTAATTTGCATATTATCTATCTCCCGACCAAAATCATTTAACATTCATGATTAACTGTGGTACCCGCCGCGATATTGAATTTGATTCACCCTGCTGACCCCAGCTAGCTCGGTGGCCTAGTGGTATGGCATCTGCACTAGTAAGCAGGAGGTCATGGGTTTGAATCCCACCTGAGCCAGCACGTGATTTTTTTGCACTTTTACTCACAAGCAGTATACAGTGCTCATCCATGTCGGTGAAGGGCATGCCTAATTTGCATAAGACATTGTCTATTCTATTGTCCCAGTACTTTAATGCCTTCCGCCTAGGAAGCATCTATAGAAGTTTGCCTAATGGAGTGAAAATATTCACGATTCCTTTGTTATTTTCAAATACATTGAATAAGGGGTACTGCCTGAAACAAGAAGTTCAATAAACCTTTATTGTCCCCCCAAAAATTTGCTCATTGTGGTACATTATTTTACCCCCCTTGATTTCCATTTGAAGCAGAATGCAATGTGTAAGTTCGGAACACAGCTGCCTTGCATAGCCTAGGTACGCCTGGAATTTGGGATATTTTGCGGTGGTGTGCCCACTTTTTTTTATGCCAAGCTCCCTGCACGCATGGCCCGGCCAGCTGACCTCTATTTGACCGGTGACTGATAATGAAGTCGGTAAAAACATAAAATAACCCGAGCTGCAGGGGTTAAAACCAAAGATCCTATAGCTGCTTACTAAAATGGCGGCCAAATGATACTTCACTTTTTGGGCTGAGTAGGTTATTGTGGAGCTATGCTATCTTTGGTTAAAACCCTGCCGTAGACAATGCACATTTGACATCCACTGACAATTTTGAACAGAAGTCGTCATTTAAGATCAAGAATGATTTCATTCCTTTACCTCTTGTCCTCGTTTGTACTACAGTACATGTGCTCTCATTTTAGCTGGTAACCATCTCTATCAGTGTAGTGACGTATATCATCTCATTTCGGTTTATATTTTAGGCTGGTGCCGATCCCGTATGCAATTGCACTGTTGGGTTCCAAGGTGACCGTTGCGAGACCCAGATTGATGAGTGTGCCTCGGCGCCCTGTTTCAATGGCGCCCAGTGCCAGGACATAGTGGCTGGGTTCCTGTGCTCATGCGCCCCCGGTTACCAAGGTGAGGTTTGTCAGGATAAGATTTCAGATTTTGCGGTATGTCGTGGTTTGAGGAACGTAAGACCCCATCTCCATCAGGGGCCAATTTCACAGCCCTGCTTAGCACAAAAATTTGCTTACCATGGAATTTCTGTCTTTAATAAAAAATACTAGGATTAGACACCAAATTTCCAAGTGTTTTTTATACTTGTGATTGTTCTTTGGCTGTTGTTTGCTGACCATGAATATCAAATGGAATGTTTAATGGTGGTTTGTTTTATTGGGCAAGACATTTGCGTGCTAAGTAATTTTTTTGTGCTTAACAGCTCCATGAAATTGGCCCCAGTTTGGTCGCTTGCTTGACTTGACTCTTCGGCAACTACATGTATCCCCTGCTGTTGGTTAATGCCTCAGATAATTCTTGAGATATGAATTAAACAAGGCAATAGCGCTCCGCACTAATGACGTCATAAAATCCCTGGATGTCAGACAAACATTGACTCACACACGTAGTGTACATGCACGCGCACACCCACGCACATGTGCATGGTTGCAATGTTTTTCTGAGGTCCGGTGCTATTTTTAGCGCAAGTGCGGAGCGCTATTCAGTTGGTGACGCCTTAAAAGCAGTTGAATGCAACATGGTTACAATACAGGGAGCTAGATTTTGAAAAAAAAATTTTAATGATTAAATCCTGAAATGAGTTGTCAGCATCACCATAGTGACTTAAAGGTAATATCATACTTTGGTTTTTGTCAAAGAAATGCAGATTCATGGTCAAAAATATCAAGGAAGATCACAGTTATCTGTGAAATTTCCAGTCCCATACGGTGCCCACTTTTTGAGAAAACGGAAAAACTCTCACTGTATTTACAAATCTATTCACCAGTTCACAGCAGTTTTGATCTCACACCGAAATCAAAATTGATTTTGGTCGTTGGTTTTACTCTTTTGTGGATAAATACAGCAATCAGACAGAAAATGTGAATGGTATGTTTCTACCATCACCATCTTTATACCCTGTAAGTTTTAGGTAAATCTGTGAAAATTTTTGTTTTTTGGGGTATTCTACAAAGGTATGATAGTACCTTTGAAATGGACCCCTGGTGACTTTTCCGAGTTAACGTTTAAATTTCTTCGCTGCAGGCGACCGATGCGAATCGGAAATCAATGAGTGCATCTCAACGCCATGTCAGAACAACGGCACATGCAACGACTTCGTCAACGGCTACAACTGCACATGTGCAGACGGCTACAATGGCACGCACTGTGAGATGGACACCAACGAATGCAGGTCCAGTCCCTGCCTGAATAACGCCACGTGTGAAGACATGGTGGACTCCTACGCTTGCTTCTGCCTCCCCGGCTACCTAGGTAACAACTCATGGCTTTTTATTACCAAAAGAGGGCGCTCTTTGCCTTAATAATTACCTGAAAGATGTTTATGTACATGTATGGTTTCATTGCTTCAAGTGCATTATATTTATTGCATACAGATTATATTTTAACTTTTTATCTTTAAATGCCTGTTGATACTTTTTAGTATTTTGTTTTTCAAAGACGTGTTCAGTGGTAAAAATTCACAATCCAGGGGTTGATTTCACGAAGTCTTATGATCAATCGTAACTTGAGTTATGAAGGATAACCCTAAGGATAATCGTAGGGGGCCTATCCTACGTAGGGCTGCAATGCATCATAAGTCCTACGATTGATAGTAAGTTACGATGAGTTTGGTGAAATCGACCCCAGAAACAAAATATCTGTAAAATAAGACAAAGAGAAATGTTAGTGTTTTCCACATGTATTTTCCACTATTATGGCAATAGATAAAACTCACTTTTTATTCAAAAGTAAAAAGTGTGAAAACACTGTCCTCACAACCTCAAAGAGTTAAATACACCTCAAAGAGTCACCCAGCGACTTTGCAATAAAATTGTTCGTCTTTGTTCTGTTAATGCGCAAAAGCTGATATTTTCTGTGTTCTTGTAGGTGTACATTGTGAACAGGAGATTGATGAATGCGTCTCGCAACCCTGCCTGAATAATGGCAACTGTACAGATCTCATCAACAGCTATCAATGTACATGCCCACCTGGATACACCGGTAAATGCATTTTCCATTTTTTAGAGACAGTTATAATAATAATAATAATAACAGGTTTTTTTTATAGATCAGCGCGGACATCTGGGTACTTTCATTCTCATGAACTTGACAACACATGAAAACTAACGTGTAGATGGTGAAAGCTACAGACAAATCACGCACTAAACCGTCCGTCGTCAAGAATTGTTTTCCGAATATTTTTGTCAAGAAGCAGAAATCGTGTTCTGTACGACTTTCATTGTCCAGTCATAGTTTGGCTCCCAATTTTTATATACAATGTATAGGCCTGCTGAACATTGTTCACTATAACTAACAACCACTATAACAAACAATTTCTGTGCATCCAGCATGTTCGTTATAGGGGCGTTCCACTGTTTTTGATACTGAAGGAAAATCAGGAATTAAAATGTTTGTTACATTTTCTTTTTCATTTGGGCACAAAATCATCACTTTCAGATTTTAGTTTTTTGTTAAATTCTTGATGCTTTATCTAACTTTTACAACTCGTTGCTTCTTTTACCTTGTTTTTAAGGTATTGCCTGCGAGTTTGATATAGATGAATGTGCCTCCAATCCATGCGTGAACGGAGAGTGCTCGGACTTTGTCAATTTCTACAACTGTTCCTGCCAGGCTGGATATGAAGGTAATTAGTGCATTCTCTCCATGACGGACAGAAGGTTGAAGTTGGTCGGTTTTAGATCACTGATTCTGATTCAGCTTCTAAACCAGGTCTTGCATACTTGATGGAGGGAACTAATTGTGTTAGATCACTGATTCTGATTCTGAATCAGATTCAGACCTGTGTGAAACAGAGGGCCCATGACTTCTAAACCAGGTCTAGCCCACTTGATGGAGAGATCTAAATTGTGTTTCATCACTGATTCTGATTCTGATTCTGATTCTGAATCAGATTCAGACCTGTGTGAAACAGAGGGCCTATGACTCCTAAACCATGACTCCTAAACCAGGTATTGCCCAATTGATGGAGATAACTAAATTGTGTTACATCATTGATTCTGATTCTGATTCTGAATCGGATTCAGACCTGTGTGAAACAGAGGACCTACATTTATGACTACTAATCCAAGTTTAGCCCACTTGATGGAGAGATCTAAATTGTGTTACATCATTGATTCTGATTCTGATTCTGAATCGGATTCAGACCTGTGTGAAACAGAGGACCTATGACTACTAAGCCAAGTCTAGCCCACTTGATGGAGAGATCTAAATTGTGTTACATCATTGATTCTGATTCTGATTCTGAATCGGATTCAGACCTGTGTGAAACAGAGGACCTATGACTACTAAGCCAAGTCTAGCCCACTTGATGGAGAGATCTAAATTGTGTTACATCATTGATTCTGATTCTGATTCTGAATCGGATTCAGACCTGTGTGAAACAGAGGACCTATGACTACTAATCCAAGTTTAGCCCACTTGATGGAGAGATCTAAATTGTGTTACATCATTGATTCTGATTCTGATTCTGAATCGGATTCAGACCTGTGTGAAACAGAGGACCTATGACTACTAAGCCAAGTCTAGCCCACTTGATGGAGAGATCTAAATTGTGTTACATCATTGATTCTGATTCTGATTCTGAATCGGATTCAGACCTGTGTGAAACAGAGGACCTATGACTACTAAGCCAAGTCTAGCCCACTTGATGGAGAGATCTAAATTGTGTTACATCATTGATTCTGATTCTGATTCTGAATCGGATTCAGACCTGTGTGAAACAGAGGACCTATGACTACTAAGCCAAGTCTAGCCCACTTGATGGAGAGATCTAAATTGTGTTACATCATTGATTCTGATTCTGATTCTGAATCAGATTCAGACCTGTGTGAAACAGAGAGCCTTTGGCTCCTAACCAAGTCTTGTTCACTTGATAGAGAACTAATGGGAGACTTTTGACTTTCTGGTAATCACCAAGAGAGGGCGCTCGCGATCAGGTAAACAGCTAGCTAGGTAAAGTGTGTGTGCATGTGAAAAATTATCTCTCAAACGAAATCCCGTCAGAAAATATCGAGATCTACTGTGGAAAAACTTGAAAAAGCCGGCAAACTCCTCGAAAAAACTCTGATCTGCTAAGTTAAATGACAGTCGGCTGGGTGGATCATCCTTTGATGTTTTGGGCTGCAGTATGATGTCGATCGTCTGGTGTATCTGAACGCCGGTACTCAAGGAGTAATTAAACTGTAAACGTATACAAACTACATGCCTAGTAAGTAGTTACTCCAGTACGAGTTGGTCAGCGTACAAGTTAACCTGCTTCGTTTCGGATTGTCTGCACTGTTTTGTTTTTCATGTCAGATGTTAGCCTGGCGAGTCTGCCGCCCTCTACTGATGAAGGTCACCAAAAGTCTCCCATTGTTAGATCTCTTGATTCTGATTCAGAATCAGATTCAGACCTGTGTGAAACAAACGGCCTATTCCTCCTGCCTTTCGTCTTTATACTGAACCATCTTTTCTTCCATGCATTCAGAAAATAAATTATACCCGATTGTTATATTGTATCTCCCCGCCCCTTCTCTTCTTCTATATGCCCCGCCCACTTTGCAGGTTATAACTGTGATGTTGACGTCAATGAGTGTGCATCCAATCCGTGTATGAACGGTGCACAGTGCATACAGCCCATGCAGAATGCATACCAGTGTGTCTGTCCTCCAGGTAAGAAAACTGCTTACCAACATGATAGTTTCACTAAGCTTTTAATCGGTTACCAGCTAAAAGTGCAATGTGACTTATGTCACCTATGACCGGTACTCAGCTTGATTTTACTTAGCATGGCAATTTCAGCTAGCTTACAGAGCTGTGTTACATTATAATACTATGTTGGGCATATCAATTATTAATTATCAATATCAATTCAATACAATTTGTTGTTTTTCTTACAAATTTTAGGTTTTTTTTAGTTAGGTAGACACTGTTGAGTGTGAAAATTTCATAAAACAGCGCCCTCTGTAGTTTGTTCAGAGCCAGGATGAGGATCGCTGGAAAAACCTTCAGAAGCTAGCCACATTTTTATTCATCTCCCCTCCTTGGGCTTTTCTTTGCCCCCAGGAACCTCTGGCCTTACCTGCAGCGTAGTGGAACAGGCGAGCTTTTCAGGCAATGGTGCACTGAAGCTGCCTCCCTTGGCCTCTTACACTGCGGGTGTAGGGGGTCAGGGTAGGAGGAGACGGGCTGTGAATCAGCTCTTGATGACCGTGGGGTTTGTCACCACGATATCATCAGGAGTCCTGTTCTACAACGAGGGGGTGAGAATTTTTAAGACTTTTTAGTACGTTACGACATCAAGAATGTCAATTTGCTATGGTAACAAATTATTTCAATGCTAGGATTGGGTAAGATTATCATGCAGAAAAATGTCAAACTTGGCATTAATTTCAATTTCCGATCTTTAAAGATACAGAACAGGATTGGTAACGTACCCAAACAGAAATATTCACAAATTTACGTATAACTTTCATGGTATGAAGATGGTGCTGGTAGAAACATACCATTAAAATATTTCCATCTGAAATGGTGTATTTATCCAGAAATTAGTTAAACATAGACCGAAAACAGTTTTGATCTCAGGGTAAGATCAAAACCATTCTTTATGGTTTTATAAGAAAAATTGAGTCAGGGTTTCGCTTTTTTCTCAAGACTCAGATGTTTGATTGAGCTCAAATTGTGTAATGTTATGTACATGTTACATTAGACAAAATTTGAGTTCTATTCTGTGACCTTTACCAATCATGTATTATACCTTTAACATCCAATTCCTGTCCAAAGATTCAGGCCAGCGGACGCATCGACCACTTTGCACTGGCAATTCACAATGGCGTCCTCTATGTCTCTGTCAATGTCGGCTCGGAGACGCTGACCGCAACGCTGGGCAGTGGGCTGAATGACGGCCGGCCGCACAAGGTGTCAGTCAGCATGGTTAATCTGGTGGCCGGCATTGCCGTGGACGACGGACAGTGCGGGGTTGACTGCGTGGTGAGTCTGGCACCCTCGTTGCCCGGGGGCGCTCTGGAGCTGAACGGGGCGCTGTACGTCGGCGGTGTCGGACCCAGCGTGACTCCCTACATGGTGTCCAAGCTAAAGACCACTGAGAATTTTGTTGGGTGCTTACAGGTAAGGCCAAGGCACTATTTGTGATAATGTCTTTGTTACATACCTAGATCCGTCTAAACTTTAAGCAGCCTTTGTATGGTGACCAACTTGAATAGCCAAACCTGTGCGATTTCATTTGTCTTCAGTCAGTTACTATTTACGTTTGTTCATCAAATTAAATTGAAATCTGCATCCTCTTATAAGCGATTTGCGAATTAAATCTGAATATTATCTGGTACACAGACTTCTTTCATTGCATATAAACACACCAGTTTGAATTTCCCAGACTAAAGACACTGTTGCTATGGCACATGATTTGGGGCATACTTTTGCATAGCAATACCCATCTCTGGAATGGACTGGGCCCAATTTCATGGAATCCATTATGTCCTATTTTTGTGCTTACAGGTACTGCTATGCGTGAAATCTATTTCATGGAATCTGTAAGCAAGACTTTCAGCTGTAACTAAGACTTTCAGTTAGCGAAGAATTTGTAGGGTAACCGTGAATTTTTTCTGCTAACACCCTGCCATATGCATTCTGCAGAAATTCCTTGCTTACCGTTACCAAAAAGAAAACTCTCCCGTGAAATACGCTATAAACCGTAAGCAAAAAAATCTGCTACCGTATGCGAAGAATATTTGCTAACAGTAACAGATTCCATGAAATTAGGCTTTGTGCCATTCTTATCCATTATGAACAGTGCATTGGTGCAAGACATCTGTTATGTATTCAAGCAAAAGCTTGCCCCAAATCATGTGATATTTCAAGGGGAAGAATTCGGTGTACCAGATATTGTTCAATTTTAAGTTGCGAAAGGTTTATTGGAAAATACAACATCTTTGCTTGCTTTCTTTTCATTTTTTAAACTAAATCGTAAAAAAAGCAGGGAAATTGAATATATTTAACAACCCTTGTATCTTTGCACAGAATTTCACCATAAACAGTGGTTTGGTCAGCCTGACTCCTCCGGCCAGCCAGACCACCGCCCCTAACCTGGCCCCTGGCTGTCCGTACTCGGACAACTGCTCCCCGGATCCCTGCCTGAACGGCGCCCTCTGTGTGGACCTGTGGTCCAATTACAGCTGTACGTGTCGGGTGGGGTTCACGGGCCATCATTGCGAGGTGCAGACCCTGGCTAGTTTCACCCCGCCGAAGTTTCTTCATTTTGCCCAGGGGGTGGTACCCTCGGAACCCATCGCCAGCATCCAGTTTTCATTCAGTGCTGCCAATGCTCAGCCGGGACTGATTATGTACATGGTAATGGAATATGTTCTATCTATCTATCCATACCCTAATCCCCCTCCAAACTCCCCCCCCCCCCAATTTTTTTTTTTTCAAATACAATGGAATGCTGATATTACAAACATCTCTGTAGTGTGGTTTCGTATCCATGGCGAGATGTGGTGGGCGCCATGACACCTGGGGCGTGCGTTACATTATTCACAGCGTGAAATTAACTATGCGTATCATGCCTCTATGGAAAGAATGGTGGCGCAGAAGGGACATCGAACATTAAGTTACACGTTGTGAAATTTTTCTGAACATCCGGGTAACTATAGCTGTCGATATAAAGGGTGTATTCTGTAAATAATGTAGCTCGAGCACCGATTCCTATTGCTGCTTGGCTGTTTGTTATTCCCGAAAAATTATGAAAGGTTTTCGTACATGCACGTATGTACAGCGGCAAAAAGTAGAACATGTATGTAATAAAAAAATCAAGCAGTTCAAGCAGCTGAAACGTCACTACCAGCAACACGACATCACGTGACATCGATTACCTTTTTGGCGCGCTGCTGCGAAGCAGGGCGAGTCTATGTAATACCGATTTCCGTTCATCGCGCTGTCCGTCCGCGTGAAATATTAAATTTTTGTTTTATTCGGATGAGAAGTTTAATTTTTTCAGTGCTTCAAATTTTGGGGATTGTAATAATATTCATCTCTACAACCTCAAATTAGAGTTTATACTCTTGAAATTAATTATTTTAATCCGGAAAGACAATAGAATTTTTTTTTTTTTTTTAATTATTTGCTATCATGTTTGTATTTAAACTGCACTGCACGTAAGGCTGCAGCGAGCCATGACATCTTCGCTGTTTTAGTTTTCCTTATGAATAATTTTAATGATGCACCTTTGTATTTAGTTAGATAAAGTATTAACATTTTCAGTTTCAATGAAATAGGGAACATTTTGCCATTCTTTGCTGTTGTTTTGGAGTTGGCCTATGATGCATCCCTTGCTTATATGTACAATATTTCTTGCCATTTTTCCAGCCGTCTGGTTTGTCAGTGGTCTTGATGGGTAGAAACACCATCAAGGCAGCCATGCTGGTACTGGGTGGAGTAGCTGCAGCTGAGGCTGGCATGAATCTAGCTGATGGAGGCTGGTATCGAGTCCGATTGACCATCAACGGATTCCAGCTGACCATCCAGGGTAAGTTACATCTCCCACTCAGATCCCAAACTCTAGAGCACCAGTGAGCACCAATCACAAAGCTCCTCCACAGAACAGGAGCCCAAGCAATCAGACAGGATCTCACATCCCTCATTTCAATCGTCACCTGATGAGGACTAGAGCGGGCTAGTCGAAATGTTGAGACCTTACGAGAAGTGTGAATGAAATAGAAGTGCGAAAGTACGAACGAATCTTACATGGTGTTTCCGCAAACCCATCCACATAGCAACCTTTTTGTTTATGATTTGTGTTTTTGGTTGTTTCTGTTGTTCTAGTTACCAGTGAAGCAACGGGACTGGCATATACCGGTACCCTTCTAGCCCCGCCTTCAATCCAGCTCAGCTTACCTATACTCTTTGGCAGTCTCCATTCCAATCCGACGTTCCAGCCTCTTAGAGATTCACTTCAGGTTGTGGAAAGGTAAGTCTCAAAGAGTGGATGGCCTGCGGCCGATTTCATGAAACGATAAGATGCGTCTTAGGAAGGGTAACTCATCATATGTCGGGACGCGTTCTAGGATCAATTTCACCAAAGTTAAGACGCGTTCAACGCATCTCAACTTCCATAGCAACGCGGCTGAACTCGTACTCGAGACAATTGCAAAAACCTTCCCCAATTTTTCTAATGAAACATAAAGAATGGTTTTCATCGTACCCCGTGATCAAAACTGTTTTCCGTCTTTGTTTGACTAATTTCTGGATAAATACACCATATCAGGCGGAAATATTTTAACAGCATGTTTCTACCAGCACCATCTTCATACCCTGAAAGTTATAGGTAAAACGTTTACTGTATATTTCAGTTGCAGATAGAAGTACTTGTTGGTAATTAGTCAATTTCATGGTAGGGAGCTTGCACAGGGTATGTTAGGTCCCATGTTCAAGTCCAGGATCGATCACATTTAAAATTTCAAATTTTTAATCATCCTGGTGGATTCCCTTCTGTTTTTGTTGTCATTTTTAGTTTCACAGGTTGCATCAGAGATCTCTTCATCAACGACGTCAACATTGAGCTCCAGACGGCGTCGGCCTATGAGTCGACCTTTGACCCTCAGGTCGCTGACCCTGGCTGCCCCCGTGAGGAGACCTGCTACCCGCAGCCCTGTGCCAACGGTGGGACGTGCCTACCAGGCTGGAGTGGATTCACTTGTCAGTGTACGGAAGACTTCTTTGGGATGACATGCTTGGAAGGTAAGGGAGTCATCCAGGTTCCAGCGCGGACTTTGGCTCCATTTTCATACTTCCATTTCAAAAGTACATGTAGTATCAAATAGTGCGCCACCAAGAGTTTGCAACGCATTGGGCAATGACAGTGCTCGGAATCAGTCGACCCTTTGAATTGTGATTGGCCAAGGCATTGCAAACTTTTGGTGGCGCACTCTTTGGTATCGCCCATGGTTGAGGCTTTTAGCTTTAATTTTTGGAAGTAGATTCTGTTTAAGAAAGATTTGAGGCTTTGCATGGTGACTATTGGTATGTGGATTTGGTTGCAGAAACACCATGTAAGAATCGTTCGTATTTCATTCGTAATTCTCGTAAGATCTCAACGTTTCGACTAGCCTGCTCTAGTCCTCATCAGGAGATGATCATTGAAATGAGGGAGTGAGGTCCTTATTATATGATTGCTTGGGATCCTGTTCCGTGGAGGAACTTTGTGATTGGTGCTCACTGGAGTGTGAGGATCCAGTGGCTGATTGCTGATACGTGTGTGTGAGTGAGGATTGCCTGTTCGGTCAGGTGTGTCAACTGTACAACATGCTCAGATTTTGTTTTTAGCAAGAATATCGAGTTTCATTTCAACTCAAACCACAGCTTGGATTTTAAGCTTCATACATGTTCGTTTCAATTCTTTTTTAAGAAGTTGAAACATTTGTTTGATTTGTTTTCTGTTCGCTCGTTTTCCTCGCTAGTGAGTTCCTCGACATTTAACGGCCTAGACAGCAGCCTGCGTGTGATCGTCAACACACAGGACGTCAGCTTCGGCGATCAGTTTGGCGTCAGCTTCCGTACCAGGGACAGAGAGGGCGTGGTCCTGCTGATCAGACTGTTCAGCAAGGCTAGCTCTAGGGTGGATCACATGCTGCTGAATCTAGACCCGATGTCTGGGGCCCTGCAGCTACAGACCAAGTTTGGAATAGGTGAGGAGGCAGTGCGGCCATACAATCCCATATTCAAGAATGAAGAGTCCTCTTTGGTTGGTGTGGCTTCCGCCAGGAGCTTTAAAACCTTGTACTACGCGAGCCTGTTTGGACAAAATGATGAATGTTCTTTATTCTTAATACTCTTTTACTTCAAGAAATATATTTCTGAAAGGTAAAGTACAGGATTAGTAACATACCCAAACAGAAATGTTCACAGATTTACATACAACTTTCAGGATACGAAGATTGTGCTGGTAGAAACATACCGTGAAAATATATCCACCTGAAATGGTGTATTTATCCAGAAATTAGTCAAACAAAGACCGAAAACATTTTTGATCTCGGGGTAAGATCAAAACCATTCTTAATGTTTTATAAGAAAAATTGAGTCACGGTTTCGCTATTTTCTTGTGACTTAGATGCCCGATTGAGCTCAAATTTTCACAGGCTCATTATTTCATGCTGGATAAGACAAAGTGTGAGTGCTGTCCTGTGACCTTTACCAATCATGTACTATACCAATAGGTTTTATTTCTGGTTTTGTTTGTTTTTTGACCAAGTGCTTCTTTTCCATAACTATGTAGACAGTCTAAAGACAAAAATTGATCCAAATTGACATTTTCTGTTTTCTTCCACCATTTTTCAGACGAACAAGTCTTAGCAATCTCCACGAATGCATCCAATGCTGATTGGCAAGAGTTGTCATGGATACGTCACCGTGGCAACATTGTGGTGGACTACAGAGGGCAGCAGCTGGTGTTGACGGGGGACTTTCCCATGCACACGTCCGAGCGGAGTGACACCGCTGAGGTGTGGGTTGGTGGCCCAGACACCACATCGGGCAGAGGTAAGAGTTGATTCCTCTACAAATAGCTGATTCCACTACAGTGACCTTATCCACAAAAATCGTCTTGATCCACTGTGAATCAACTTATGTTCTTGTAGTTGTATTGCCTTATTATACTTTTGCTCACCTCATTCACTACATTCAACTCATTCTTCTACAGTCAACTAATTTACTTCATTCAACTCGTCAACCATCTACTCTCTGTCGTGGCTCTGGTTGGACGTCAACTATCTGCTGTCTGTCGTAGCTCTCGTTGGAAGTCAACTCATTCGACTACAATCAACTAATTTCCTACATTCAACTCTTTAACAATCTACTGTCTGTTGTAGTTCTGGTTGTAAGTCAACTCATTCCTCTACAATCAACTAATTTCCTACACATTCAACTCTTCAACCATCTACTGTCTGTTGTAGTTTTGGTTGGAAGTCAACTCATTCCACTACAATAAACTAATTCTGCATTCAACTCGTCAACCATCTACTATCTGTCGTAGCTTTGGTTGGAAGTCAACTAATTCCACTACAATCAACTAATTTCCTACATTCAACTCGTCAACCATCTACTCTGTGTCGTAGCTCTGGTTGAAAGTCAACTCATTCCCCTACAATTAACCAATTTCCTACATTCAACTCGTCAATTATCTACTGTCTGTCGTAGCTCTGGTTGGAAGTCAACTCATTTTGACTACAATCAACTAATTTCCAACATTCAACTCTTCAACCATCTACTGTCTGTCTTAGCTCTGGCTGGAAGTCAACTCATTCAACTACAATCAACTAATTTACTACATTTAACTCTTCAACCATCTACTATTTGTCGTAGCTCTGGTTGGAAGTCTAATTCCACTACAATATTGATATGTCTTTAAACTACCCTTTACCTCACCATGTTTGTGCTCATCATCCACAGGTTTTGCAGCGGCTCAGACACTTCAGGGCTGCGTCCGCAATCTCTACTTCAACGAGAAGCGCATCCACTACCTGTCCACCAACACTCCACAACAGGGAGTAGCAGTCAGCAGTCCTAGTGGACAGATTGCCGATGGGTGTGTCAGCGTGGACGTGTGCAACCCCAATCCGTGCTCTGTCAACTCGTACTGCGTGGACCGGTGGAATCAGTTTGAGTGTATTTGCCTGGTAGGCTGGGAAGGGGACCAGTGTAACCAGAGTGTGGACGATTGCGTTGGTGAGTTGATCCTAAGATTGTTGATTTGTAGGTTTTTGTTGTCAGAAGTTTCTTTACAAATGCAAAATGTTCACCAAAGGTTTCATTGACGTTCCTTTCTTTCTATTCTAATTCATTGTATTATTATTACTTCTCCAGGGAATCTGTGCGCAAATAGCTCCACCTGCCTCGACGGTCACTTGTCCTATTCCTGCCTCTGTCCGGCCGGACTGACCGGTCAGTATTGTGGTGTGGAGATCAACGCCTGTGAGTCCCAGCCCTGCAATGCCACCAACACGGTGGACTGCACCCCCGTGTTTCCGCTCGACTACACGTGCAATTGCGTACCGGGATTCGAAGGAAAGAACTGCAACCTGGATAACAGATTGTGCACCGGAGCGCCTTGCCAAAACGGTGGCACGTGCACTCAGACGCCGGATAATCTGGTCTATACGTGCGCCTGCCCGGATTTCTACGAAGGGACGAATTGTGAGTCCTACAATCCTTGCTTCCGGCATGACTGTACGAACGGAGCGACCTGCGTGCAAAACGGCACCGTGTATACCTGTGCGTGTGGTTCAGGATTCTATGGTAACTTGTGTGAGTTTGCGGATGCTTGTTTGGTGGGACCATGCCAGAATAGCGGTACTTGTACGCGGAGTTTGAGCAGCTACGTTTGTACTTGCACTCGGCACTACGAAGGCCTAAACTGTGAATTGCCCATCGACCAGTGTGAGGTCAATCGGTGCCTGAATGGGGCGACATGTGTCCACAGCACGGCAACGCCAGAGGTGAATTTCACCTGCATCTGTTCGGCGGGTTTCACCGGTGCCCTGTGCGAGACAAACATCGACGAGTGCAGTCCCGATCCGTGCATGAACGCCGGCCAGTGCGTCCAGTACCTTGTTGGCCATGCCAACTTCCCTGGGTACGAGTGTTTCTGCGTGGCTGGATACACAGACAGACACTGCGAGACGAACATCGATGAATGCATCAGTAATCCTTGCCAGAACCAGGGCGAGTGTGTTGACCACATTAACGGGTATCTGTGCTCATGCAAGGAGCCGTATAACGGGACCAACTGTGAGCTAGACACTAGGACCTGCAGCTCAAACCTGTGCCAGAACGGAGCCCAGTGCCAAGACGTAGGCCTTGGTTTAGGAATCAGATGCTTGTGTAAGTTGGGCTTTGGAGGCGAGTACTGTTTGGAGGAGATCAATGCCTGCTTCAGTAATCCGTGTCAGCAAGGTGGATCCTGTAGCTACCTTTCACCATGCGATTGCCCCGTCATACCCCAGGCTGCTCTAGACTGCGGTCAGAATGAGGCTTGCCAGCGCCAGGTCTGCCAGAGCGACTCAACCTGCACGCTGCGTCCGGTCGCATTCGCATGCAACTGCACCAGTACGGGATACCAAGGCCTCCAATGCGATCAAGACATTGACGAATGTCAGGACGATCCCAACGCTTGCTACAACCAAGCCGCCTGCACCAACGTCCCCGGCGGACACCAGTGCAACTGCACGGGGACCGGTTTCACTGGTACCCTCTGCACAGAAGACATTGATGAGTGCGTAATGGACACCCCGTGTATGAACGGTGCCCGTTGCATCAATAACCTACCATTCTATGAATGTGAATGCTCGGCGGGTTTCACCGGTACCCTGTGTGAGACGGACATTAATGAATGTGAATCTGAGCCATGTCAGAACAAAGGCATCTGCCTGGACGGTATCAACAGCTTCACCTGTAACTGTAATGACACAGGCTACACCGGTACAGACTGTAAAGATGACGTCAATGAATGCTCAACAAAAGCCCACCTCTGTCAGAATGAAGGCACGTGCAATAACCTAGCAGGAAACTACAGCTGTAGCTGCTCTAAGGAATACACCGGTAAGATCCCTAGCTCATTCTTGACCAGGGTCTCAGGTTCTAGGGCTGTAAGTTTACGAATAGTTTTGTCACCAGTTTCCCGTCTGTTTTTTGGTTACAGTTACGATTACCCGTATAACAAAGAAAACAAAGAAAAACAAAGAAATAGTAAGTTTGTGTCTTCTAGGAACTTGGTTGACAACATTCTTTTGTCACAACATTTGGCAGTGGTAGACATAGCAAAATGTCTGGTCTTTGCTTTGAATATAAGCCTGCTGGTCCAATTTTTAAAAGATCTTTGACATTTTTTTCTTTGTGAACTCTAGAAGTGTCTATGTTGCAAAAAGAAGAGGCCATTAAAAAGATACTTTTCGATTAACCTAACTGGGAAAATGTACCTGGGTACCCTTTTGAACGGTCGGTTAACCGGGTAACCGAATACAAACTGCAACCTTATCATGTTCTGAGATCTCAGAACCCCATTCCGAGGACTAGGCATCACATTTCATAATTGCCCTGTACTTAAATACACTCTCATAGACTAAGCACACATTTCATGTCCAAGGATAGCGTTAGGCACTCGCCTCTCACCTTTGTGGCCCGGGTTCGATCCCGGCGTGGGTCATATGTGAGTAGAGTTGTGCGTTGGTTCTCTCCTATGCTACGAGGGTTTTTCTGTTGGTTCTCCGGTTGTTCTCCCTCCACAAAAATCAAACACTTTCGATCTCATTCTGTACTCCGTGATGATTTAAAGGTTTGATGTGGCTGGCAGCCAAGGGCGCACATGAAAGCCTGCTACTCGATCGCATGTAGCACCATCCTTTACAATTCAGCACCCCAGCTGCCAGTAAGGATGATTAGCCTCCCAAATTATTATTATTATTAACTTTGAGCTTGATATCCATACATGTTACCATCACTTTCACTGATTTGATTCCTTCCTCTCTGACAGGAACGTTCTGCGAGACAGCAGCGCCAAGACAGCTTGAACCAATCCAGATTCTCATCCCGTTGGTTGTCTTAGCCGTCCTGCTGGCCTGTGCCGTAGTCTACATCTGGTGGTATCTGAAGCAATCCCGCAAGATGAAAGGCAAATACAACCCGGCTAAGGAGGAGCTTGACGGTGGCATGCCCCTAGCGAGCTTTGACCTGGAGACCGACGAGAGATTGATATGATCAGGGCGGAATCGTTGACGGAAGGCTACTAGCTCCAAGTCTCCGAGCCTCCGTGACTTGATGAAGTGTGTCAGTATGACAACTTAAAGGTACTATCATACTTTTTGGTAGCATACCGAAACAAATCGCCACAGATTTACCTATAACTTACAGGGTATAACGATGGTGATGGTAGAAACATACCGTTTCTCTCTGAAATGCTGTTTTTATCCAGAAAAGAGTCAACCCAATTGACCAAAAACAATATTGATCATCGGAAGATCAAAAATCCTGTGAAAAGATTTTAAGATACTGTGGACGTTTTTCACTGTCTCAAAAAGTGGCCACAGTATTACACTGGAAATTTCACAGATTACTGTTATTTTAGTATCTTTCTTGATATTTTTGACCATGAATCTGCATTTCTTTGACAAAAAACGAAGTATGAAATTGCCGTTAAAAATACTTTTTTTTGTAAAACACATACAGGGTTCAAAGTATCAATTCCATCAGTGTTTTTTATAAATCAGCAAAATGGTGGATATTTGGTATTTTTTAGTATCACATCTTTGCACATTCCTCACATTTATTACATTCCACATGCTAAATAACTATGCATTCAAAATGTAAATCCTTCAAAAGTCCACTATATCCTCAATAATTGAATATCTGAGAAAATTGCATCACATTGTGGATTGATAAATCTGGGTATAAGTTAGCAAAATCTTGTCATGCCGGTTACCGGTAATTTAAGGTACTGGTGAAGTGTCGGCAGAAAGCCTACTGTATTTTAGACATTTCCATGATGGCATGATGACAACTTATTGAAAAGGAGCCCAACTCCAATGTGGCAAGGAGCTCCGCTGTATGTGCTCTGAATCTGCTGAAATGTTGAGTACCAAGATCCTAGAGCCAGGTAGAGTGGTTACAAGTCAATCCGGGTTTGATTTAAGCAGAATCCGCTGGCAGAACACGACCCTTGACCTCATTGCTCTCATGGGTCCCAACAATTTTTAAAAAAAAGTGCCATTCCATCTAGATCATGGGGCTTGCAAGTATTATCCCTGGTCATCGGGCCCCACTTACCGGTACATTTCTGAGACAATCTCAACTCCCTGGGGAGTATACAGCCCCAGCTACTGTAAGATGCACAGAGGCTAATCAAACCACAAAGCCATCTCTACCCTCACAGTACCTATTTACACCTGGGTGAAGAGGAGCGATATGTGACAAAGCGTCTTGCCCAAGGACGCAAGCACCAATAGCCCATGGCTGGATTCGAACCCACAATCTGTAGACTGACCACAAGATGTTGAGTACAACACGCCAGACCACTAGGCAACAGAACCAATAACTTTTATAACAATATGAGATTTCTGTTGATCGATAGAAAATACCTCAAGTTTCAAGGAGAGGAAATAAACTAAGATAATGATCACAGCTATAAAAAAATCCTAGCAGCAATAAAACCAAAACTAAAACTTGTCTTTCATTACATATAGTGCCTTTTAGATCTTACGGAATTCTAACGGCGTGTACGCATCTGGCGGATGTTGAAATATTTTAACTTGTCCAAAAACGGACCAAATTGGTGTGTTCAAACTTTTCTTATTTTCAAATGCTGCGCATAATGACGCGCACTTTCAATACTTAGTGCGCATTCTTACCCACAGGGAAGACACTTAAAAATACACCGCAGCGATACATACACAGCGAGTATGAACCAGCCTTTACTCATTGTGCATCACATGACATTCCAAATTCCCATGAGTTTAATACTTAAATTCAAGAAACGAAAGCAAACGCTTGTTATTGTATGATTGTATTTTCATAAATAACAAGGCCGAATTTACTTCCTATAATTACATTTCGTGTTTTGTTGATAGCGTATTCCTTTTGTAAAAAAAAATCTGTATTCCATAAATTATCAAATTCTGAGAAAAAAATAGGGAAGTGTTGCTTTCATTTTTTTTATGATTCAATCAATGTGTGTTTTCGAACAATAACGAGGCTGAAATAATTTCATATTGTTTATTTTATGCTTTGTTAACGTAACATGTAAAGTATTCTTCGTGTAAAAATATGTATTTTCATAAATGTATTCAATTTTGAGAGGGACTGAGGCCTTGATTCTTAAAAAAAATGTGTGATTCTGCTCCAAATACTGTATGAATTATTCCAGAGTTGTTCAATTTCTACTTAATGGTAAACACTTTGTATTCATGAGGTATGTGTTTAAGTTTTTCCTATTTTGCATATAAACTGTTTTCGCAATCTTCTTTAAACCCAAAATGTATATTTTGTATTTCATATTCCGTATTCACTTAATGCCTTCTGTTATAATTCCAAAGTAATTTTGTAAAAGTTTACCATGAAATGCTTTGAAATTTTTAGAGATTCGCAATAAGATTTTTCTTATCTCATTTCCAAACGTTTTTTGTAAGAAGTAAAGTGACATTGTAAATATCATGATAAGGCTGAGTTTGATTTTTTGTGTGCAGTGTGTGGCCCGTACAGTATGAGTTGTATGTGCAGATTCATGTACTTAACCATTACTGTAGTTCAATCATTCTTTTGTGCTTCTAATATAAATCAAACTCTATGCTTAGCAAATATTGTCTAGACCTTAGCAAATGAAGAGTACCAGCCACATGCAGGGACGCCATATACAAAAATCTGGACTTGCAACACTTTTGTATCAACTGAAGCCAACGGTGGCCATCTTACTGTGCCAGATACGATGTGGTAGAAACTATTGTTGCCAGACGGATGTTAATCGTACAGGATTTGCAAGGCCTCCCAAAACAATTATTGAGTTTGAGACAGAAAATGGACTCAACAGTTTGTAAACAGTGCAAACAGTCACCACGGGAAATCTTGGTTCATCAGATGCTGGGTTTTTCAAGGAAATCAAGATTTAGTGTCTTTTAAAAAGGTTGTTCATCCGAACAATCTTTTTAGCATTTCGAAAGCGCGGTGTAAACGTGAAGGATTCTGAGGGGGCAACTATTTTGGCCGTATTTCTGCTATCCAGATGAACAAAGCGTAAAAGGGTACATGAAACAACGTCTGTGAGGAAGTTCACTTCTGTTTAAGTACCAAATTCAGCCAAAACGCACATCTTTGCAAATCCTATATGCTCCCTTTAACTAACAATGGTGAGCGCGTCTTTGTATCACCTTTGTATTCAGCCCTCCAAGATGGATACTTGTGGTTTCAGTGAACTATATGGGCTTATAGGGAATATTTGGAGTCCAGATTTTTTGTAGATGATGTCCACATGTCATACCCATGACGTGAAACTGAAACTGCTCGTCAGAAAGAAATTCTGAATGCTTGACAATTGTTTGTGTATACACCATTTACATTTTTGTCATCTATCAGCTCACTAATTTGGTTGAGATTTGGTTTGTATGTTGGCTTGTTGGTTGGTCAGTGCCTTGGTTTCTTTGTTCTTTTATCTGGTTTCTTTGATTGTTTTTAATAAGGATATATTTGGGTTATCCCTCCCCGTCTTACAACTCCCTCCCCCAACATACCCCCCCCCCCCTCCCTCTTGTACTCCAAATTTTTGAAGTGTTGGATTAATTTGAAATAATCTTGAATTAAAGGTAGTATCATACTTTGGTAAGAAGCCAAAACAGAAATGTTCACAGATTTATGTATAACTTACAGGGTATGAAGATGGTGGTGGTAGAAACCCACCTTTTAATTTTTTTCCGCCTGAAATGCTGTATTTATCCAGGAAAGAGTAAAACAACGACCGAAAATCTTTTTGATCTTTTAACAGATCAAAAATAAAAGAGAAAAGACTTAAGAAATACTGTGGCTGTTTTTCACTGTTTTCTCAAAAATTGAGCACCGTATGGGACTGAAATGTTCACAGATGACTGTTACTGTATCCGTCTTGATATTTTTGCCCATGAATCTGCATTTCTTTGACAAAAACCAAACGGACAAATGCTCATTCAAATGGCTTTTACCCATTTTGTTTTATGGTGTCAAAACGTTATCACTGTAAAGAAATCCAATGCAATGACTATTTTAGCTGAATAAAGCATTCAATCCTTCTATCGTTTTATTATAAGTATTTGTACTTAATGAGAGAAACTTAATGTGTGTGCCCATTATACTTTTTGGAAGAATGATATTTTAAATATTTTTATGAGAAATAATTCCTAATATGAATCGTGCGTTAAAAAGCAATTCAAAACAAAAAGTGCCTACATTTTGTAACATCACTGTGAATAATTTGCATACAAAGGCTGGGTCGATACTTAAGCCTTTATGAATACGTCATATCAGGAAGTTGGCCGTTGTTTAGAAGATCAACTTTGAAGACTAAAAATAATAGAAACAAGTCACAGAGACCTTGATTCTTGTTTTGTTTAAATTGAATCACAAGGAACCAAGAAAGGAAAAACAATCTGAGTTTTCATTTGAACGTTTGAAGGTAGTATCATACTTTGGTAGTATACCAAAACAGAAATCTTCACAGATTTACCTAGAACTTACAGGGTATGAAGATGGTGCTGGTAGAAACATGCCATTAAAATTGTTCTGCCTGAAATGCTGTATTTATCCAGGAAAGAGTAAAACCAGTGACCTAAATAATTTTTTTATGTTTTAAAGATCAAAAATAAAAGAGAAAAGACTTAAGAAATACTGTGGCCGTTTTTCACTGTTTTCTCAAAAAGTGGGCACCGTATGGGACTGAAATTTTCACAGATGACTGTTACTGTATCTGTCTTGATATTGTGCCCATGAATCTGCATTTCGTTGACAAAAACCAAAGTATGATATTACCTTTAAACACTGAAAATGTTGTTGAATTATGTTTGTTTGCATTTACTCAACATCAGGTTTTTTTATTGACTTCCCTTTTTAAAATGTTCTGCCTTGCCTGCATTGAAATGTCAGGAAATAATGAAATCCTTGAACCATTTTTCTAACCATTTTGTGTGCCCTAATAATGTACAAAACAAACGTATTTATTATACATGTTTTCTATGCTATCTTTTAGATATAGATATATATTCTTAGACGGTGTACATTTTGTTTGTTTTTGAAATAAAGGACTATTGTTTCCATCGCCTGATAGTTGCAGTCAGTCTCTGTTGTTATTTACTTTTGTCTTGTGATTGTGCAAAAGGTTTAGTAAAAATATTTATTTGTAATTAGGGGAAAAAAATTGCAATTAGGGGTGTATTCTGCTTTCCATTAATTTTTAATTTATTCAGTACTTTTCTTAATTTTTTTTTTTTAGTTTTATTGCAAATTTTCGCTATCATTTATTTTATTTCGTTCCACTGAGAAAGTCTTTTGCCCGCTCCAACTAAACCCCTCAAAAACTGAGTTCTGCAACTCACGTTTGAGGGATGATATCTTTTTTGTTACTGATCTATGAACGGTGAAACTGGTATCATTGGAAAGCTTCATTATTCCTCTTTACAATGATGTGCCATCTGTTGTGATTATGTAATCATGGAATGTGCATTTCTCCTGAATAAAGAGCAAAGTCAGAAGTGAAATGTTGCAAAATGCAAATGAGAATACACCATGTTTGGACGGTGCTTTCACGCATCAGCGCATCAACACCATTCATCAAACTCAGTCCATCCTCGAAACGATTGGGAATTCACTGCTGAAAACTATGAATTTTGCAACATTTCATTTTTGACATTGCTGCATATTTATCAAAACTGTACATTCCACGATTATATTACCATAACAAATGACACATCATTAGAAAGTGGAATAATCACGCTTTCCAATGATACCAGTTTCACTGTTCATAGATCAATAACAACAAATATATCATCCCTCAAACTTGAGTTGCAGAACTTTTTTTGAGGAGTTATTGAGCTCGGCATTAAAGGTGCTATCATACTTTGGGAGCATGCCAAAACAAATCTTAAACACATTTCCCTAAAGGCCTAACTTACAGGGTATAAAGATGGTCGTGGTAGAAACATACTGTTAAAATATTTTTTTGCCTAAAATGCTGTATTTACCCAGTGAAAAACCAATAACCAAAAACAGAGAGATCAAAACTTCTGTGAAAAGATTTGAAAATACCCTGTGTGTTTTCACTGTTTTCTCAAAAAGTGGGTACCGTATGGGACTGGGAATTTCATAGATGGCTGTTACTGCATACTGTATCTTGTCTTGATATTTTTGCCCACTCGAATGTGCATTTGACAAAAACTTAAGTGTGAAATTACCATTAATCATTCCGCCGCTAGTCTCTATGGCATTAGGCCTGTAAAATCCACCCCTCCTAGCTTTATTTCCGTGATATCATGGCATGCACATTGTGATGCCTGATAGGAACTACATGTAGTATCAGTATCACAGTTCACACAGTTCGTAACTGTATCATCAGTTTGTTTCGGTTTTGATATCTTAACAGCTGGAGCAAAAAGGCTTTGAACATCAAAACGAAACATCAGCCTGTCATTTAAATCTGCTTTCCTTCCTTCTCTTTACAATTGAAGGGAAAGATCACCAGTTTATTTTCCCCATCGCAAAATAATACACAATATAAAAACAATATACATGTCTATAAATAGACCTAACACGTGATATCAAGTTTATGTTTATAGTCTGGTCCCTCCACCATGTGACTAATGACATGTTGAATGTGGTTGGGGCCGCAGGGTTTCAGACTTCCCACATACAACCAATTGACCGTGTGTTTATTTGATTGTTTCTGTTCCAAGGTTTTAACTTCCAATGTTTGCTTAGCGGTTGTCCTTGTACTGTACTTCCTTTGTGTTTGCAGCTATTCTTTCTTTACTTCTGGTTCTGTTTGGCTGAGGTCTAAGTATCCGTATCGACCAACAAATGGCAGGATAATCAATCGTTTCTGTACTAAGACGGCCTGCTGTCACAGTGTTGGTGTTAGTGTTACCCCGTCAATTGTAACTTCATATGTTCATAACTTCATGCTTCATCGCTCATCACGTCGCATTAAACTCTCTAATTTACTCCAAGTAGAGTGAACATTTTTACTTCTACTCAGCGGTAAGTACGTATAAGCCTTCACTGTGCAGTTTTAGTCAAATAGCCTTGTACTTGTAGGAACTTGGGAATCCATGATTGAAACTATCTGCAGCAGTAACTGTCACTAACTGTAGACTGTACTCTGTTTGTGTAGCCCAATATTACTCCTGACGTTGTTGTCCTATATAGGGCTACAGGACAATCAACATGGAAATCTCGCGTCGTCATGAAGAGGCATTCAGAAGATATAAAATTTAATTATCATTTCGGATGTCAATACAAGCAATTTTCAGCCCAAATTTCAGTTATTTATCAGTACGCACAAAAAAGTCACAGATTCTTTGACTTTTCCCCATAATAATAAAGAAATACATAAGAATGATCCTGTCCAGTCTACATTTGATTTAC
The DNA here is from genome assembly GCA_963971285.1 of Astropecten irregularis. NCBI lineage: Eukaryota > Metazoa > Echinodermata > Asteroidea > Paxillosida > Astropectinidae > Astropecten > Astropecten irregularis. Next base: position 11,015,830 of record OZ020260.1, on the reverse strand, counting down.
ATACAACGGAGCGAACGGTACTCAGAAAACGGTACTCGAGTACTAGTGCGAGTACCGAGTACGAGTACTACAACACTGCAAATATGATACTTTTTGATACAAGATTGGTAACATACCCAAACAGAAATGTTCACAGATATACGTATAACTTTCAGGGTATGAAGATGGTGGTGGTAGAAACATAACGTTAAAATATTTCTACATTCGTGAAATAACCACAAGGGAAACTGATTGAGTTTTTACGTCATTGAAAAGTGAACAAAAAAAAATTGACTGGAGCGGGATTCGAACTGGCGACCTCCTGAATACCGTACAGGCGCTCTACCAACTGAGCCATCCAGCCCTATGTTGGTGGTGACCCCAATAGTCAACTATCTTTGTTCGTTTGGCAGTCAGAAGCCATGAAACCACGCACACACCGCCACACCCCAGGGATCGTTTCAATGATACATGCAACAATGCTGCAACCTGGGAACGGTACATGGGGGATCACTCAAAGAGGATACGGCTTTTAAATAATATATTCGTGAAATAACCACAAGGGAAATAAATATTTCTACCTTAAATTGTGTATCGAGAAATTAGTCAAAATTTATCTCGGGGTAAGATCAATTAACCATAATTATTCGCTATTTTCTTGTGACTTAGATGTCTGATTGAGCTCACATTTTCACAGGTTTATTATTTTACTTTATCAGACAAAGTGTGAGCGCTGTTTTAGCGACATAAATTTACCAATCATGTATTGTACCTTTAAGGAGCTACATGAAAATTTGGCTCCCAATATCTCAAGCTCATTTTCTGGATTTTGCTTGTAAGACATTTACTTTCATCACACAGAATGAATGCGAGTACCTAACAAAATACTTGCCGTATATCAGCCTTGACGTTTTGAGAAGTTGAATAGGCAATTTTCAAGTCAATTTGTGACATCTTTGTTGTCGTTTAAGGACATTTTCGGCATAAGTGCCAGCCGCTTTTTGCATGAAATCTAAAAGGAAGTGTACATTATGCTGGCACCGTCATTCTTCTGATTGGCCAATTCTCAATACATACGTCGTGCCAGCCTTCTTTTCTTAAAGGTATAATACATGATTGGTAAAGGTCACAGAACAACACTCACACTTCGTCTGATCAGACGCCTACGTGAAATAATAAACCTGTGAAAATTTGAGCTCAATCGAACATTTGAGTCACGACAAAATAGCGAAAACCGAACTCAATTTTTCTTATATTTAAACATAAAGTATGGTTTTGATCTTACCCCGTTTTCGGTCTTTGTTTTACCAGTACAGGATTGGTAACATACCCAAACAGGAATTTTCACAGACATGTGTACCATTTCAGGCAGAAATATTTTAATGGTATGTTTCTACTAGCGCCATCTTCATAACCTGAAAGTTACACATGTCTGTGAAAATTTCTGTTTGGGTATGTTACCAATCCTGTACTGTACCTTTAACGTTATTTTGCCAAAGGTACGTTTTTACCGGCATGACATGATCAGAGTTCAAGGGAACAGCAAAATAGCGTTTGCAGGAAGAATGCCAGTGCTTGCAAAATATTTTCTGCCAATTTTAAAACTCGCACTTCTACTCTGTAGGATTCTTTGAGGGCTGTAGCTGGCAACGAGGCCCACAGGTACAGCGCAAGGAAGGAATCGCAGGTCTTCTTGGAACATCTCAACCAGCAGTTTGTTGACAAGATCAGCAAACATGCAGTCCAACTTGTGTTGTGGATTGGTGTTACTTGGACTATGTGCCTCGGCTATTCTGACCGTCGAGGCGTCAGTATCATGCATGGATATGAACGGAAACCCTGTTGATTGGTGAGTTGACACAGCAAGATTTTTTTTATGGGGGAACTGATCATTTACCCCACCCGCAAAATCAAGGTCGATAAAAATAATGAAATTAAAAAAATGTTGATGATTTTTAAAAATTTAAATTCTTTAAATTTATTAAGTTTTTTACTTAAAGGTACAGTACAGGATTGGTAACAATGTTACCAAGGATTTCAATTTTTTAAATCCGTGAACATGTATTTCTGTTTGGGTATACATGTTATTAACAATTTACATATAACTTTAAGGGTATGAAGATGGTGCTGGTAGGAACATACTGTTCAAATTTTTTCGCCTGAAATGGTGTATTTATCCAGAAATTAGTAAGACAAGGACCAAAAACAGTTTTGATCTTACCCCAAGATCAAAACTGTTTCTTATTTCATGAGAAAAATTTAGCCGGATTTTCGCTATTTTCTCGTGACTCAGTTGTCCGATTGAGCTCAACTTTTCACAGTTTGGTCAGACAAAGTGTGAGCATGGTGAGTGCTGTTCTGTGACCTTTACCAATCATGTATTATATAGCGCAAAACAAAAAAATCAATTTAAAGACCATCTTACTATCATAAACATTTGCTTAAAATAAAGGTTTACTGTAATCAAATTTGGAAAAGGGGTGAAAGTGCTCTAAAACTATTGCTTAATACAAAATTCACAACTTTTATATTTCTATGTAAGTACTTAATTTTGACAAAAAAGTTACAAAATCAGGGCATGTATGCCCCACCCCCCAAAAAGCCCCTCTTGGAACCGATCCATGCAACAATAGCATGTGACGTCACCTACAGAACTAGTATAGGCTTGCACCACAGTATACTGCGTGGCGTTCTGCATGTGACGTAAGCAAGGTTTGTCGTCGCGAAAAGTGGGGTGCTAAATTATGGGTCTAAAATACCTCCTTTTTCTGAACAATATCTTTTAGTACAAACAATGATAGACAGGTTGCGTTTAATAACAATACAGATATATGTATGTATTTAACTTCCTATGAGTTTGGATTACAGTAAACCTTAAAAAAAAACATACCCCATATATAATGCAGCCAGATTAAATCTTAGTTGTCACTATATACCAAGGGCATTGTGATCATTAAAATGTAGTAACGAAACATTTGAACCCTGGCGAAGCAACAATAGAAAACAAAATGTTACTGACTGCCATGTACATATATATATACAGGCACATGTACTGCTTCCATTTCTGGCCATGTATTCAAAGAGGTTTCTTTTCTTGTACCAGGGGTCCATTTGCACATTATTAAAGAGATAATGACTTGTTGTTTACTGTGCAAAGTCAATTGATGTAAATAGTGATGGACACATTAGCAAGAGATTAATTCTGTGAAGATACATGTACATGAATCATAGCTGTACATCAGTGTTGGAGTACAACTCGAGTACTAATAAGTACTTGGCCCGTACTCGGTCATAAGTACTCGAGAAAAAGAAGTACCGGTACTCGACCCGTACTCGGACTCAGCCCCGAACTAGGCACTGTGGGTACTCGAAAAACTTGTACTAACATTTTGGTACTCGACTACAACACTGCCTCCGCATGTAAGCCAGCATTCCAGCTAGAGCCAACTGCTTCCATTCCGTTTCATTTGCACACATGTACAGCATTAGTTGGCCTATAAAGAAAGTCATTGTTGGTTGGCATGAATGCAGTGCTATAAGAGAATTGAGCACTGCCAATGTTTAGGTCACTGGTAGGCCTTGTCATCAGCTTTGTATGGTGAACTCCAAAAATGTCATCGCGCTGCGTCGCGCGTGGTGTCATGCCGTCGCCAGTCGTGTCGCCTATTTGGCAATTAAATACATGGCAACGCGTAGGGCAACATGTCAGATAACTGCCTATCACATCCTCTGCCGTGTCGTCGCCAGTCACATCGTGCCGTCACATAGTGCCTCCGCCCATCCCATCATCCTCCGCGTCGTCCGTTGCTTCACTTGTTGAGTCGTGTCCTTGGGCTTAAGGTGGTGTCACAGAACCAGCTTTAGTGTTAGGCCTAAATTAGAATAATAATAATAACTGGATTTATAGAGCGCCAAATTGCCAAAGGATACATGGCGCTGAAGAAAGAAAAAAAGAAACAAGAGAAGATAACTAGGACGTACGACCAGCTAACGTGTGTGGAAAAAGATGGGTCTTATAAGCCCTCTTGAAGGATGGCACATTGACGGAGTTTCTGATATAGGGATAGATAGACCATGGAGGAAGGAACACAAAGGAGCAGCAACAGAAAAGGCCCGATCACCTACGATTTTATTTTTTTTGTTGACAACAAGAGATTTCCCATGAGAAGAGCGAAGGGAGTAAGACCCGGTTCGGGTTGAGAGAAGAGAACAGAGGTAATCAGGGGCAGATGAGTTGAGCGATTTGTAAGTGTGGACCATAGTACGGAATAGGGCTCCGCGCTCGAGCTATTTATAGAATACGCCCTTTGTTATCGATAGCTATAGTAACCCGGATGTTCGGACAAACGTCACAACGTTTACGTTTAAGTTAACGGGGCCACGTGCCACTTGTTTGTCCGAACATCTGAATGTGACATCACGAGCGTGGAGCCAAATTGAATGCGTTGTGAACTGGCAGCCTTTGTAACTGGTGTAGAAGTGGAGATGTAGGTGTGTACATGGGCATCTGAAAAATGCATATGTACAGTGTGACATGACTCTCGGTGTTCTATTTCAGGTTCATTGTGTACAAGCTTCCAAAGGATAGCTCCGGCAGATCGGCACCACAGGTTCAAGCCGGCTACGGCCAGATGTATATGGACGTCCATCACCCGACACTCACCCTGTCTGATGTTTGGCTTAAGGACACCAACCATGCCATAGCTTACACACTGCAGCAGATCTACAAGAATGCCAATAGTCAGGTAAGCTTGGACACCAGTCTTAAGTTTCATATGGCATGGGGTGTGGAGCCCATTTAAGGTCACGCTTAATTTGAGATGCTCTGTGGTGCAGCATCTCATGAACTTTTTTTTTCACTGAAAGAACAGTAACATTTTGACTTGGAGACAAATTTTGAAAGATAAATTTACCAGATCCCCAACAACAAAACAGAATATTGCTGACACACTCACGTACAGTTGTACGTACAGACTTGCATTTAGCTACCATATTATCTCCTAGACCCCGACCATGAGGGGCGAGAGCTCCGCTTGCTACGATTCACAATAAGTATGTTTAGTATGATCATGGTTAAGATACAATCAAAAGATTTATCTTCATTTTTCCAGGGGGAAGGCTTACATGTAAATCTCTCTGCCAGTGTACATGTAGTTATGTGTCTTCCCTCATTAATCAAATGGGGATTGGATTCGGCAGAGAGACGGACTGGGCCGGTGTCATGCCAAAAGGTGTCCGTTATAGATAAAAACTAGATGACGCACCCGTGTACAAATAAATATATCCGCGCATGCAGGACGCGGCCATCTAATGCAGGTAAAAAATTAACCTAAACATTCAAGCGCTTATTGTAACGATCGCGTACCCGCGCGGTACGCAGTGCGGGCCGTTACGCGTTACGCGATGCACCAGAAACATGATGGAACGCCGTAGCTATAATCGGTGGCTTAGATTGTTTGTCGGTAAATTCCATCATTAAATTCGCAAATTTCATCATTTTAATTGCCGTTTTGTCGAAGCATAGCCAATCAAATCCCAATATGCTAATTAGCGGACACTATTTGGCAACAGACACCTTTTGGCATGACAATGGTTCCCCAAAGCGTTGATCTGTATTTGGACAGGGTAATACAACGAGCGGTGACAATAACCATATGATGCAATATACCATAGCAACTCGGTTTATGTCTTGTCACCTCAAAATCATTATCATCATTAACGCTAATCAACAATGAAATAATAAACGCTTTACGTAATCAAACACAATGACATAATGTATTTTATAACTGAACAAACATGGTAACAAGCAACTAACTTTATTAATCACGAAATTCGGTTCATAGTGACCCCACACATTAAATAAATTCTTTCCAATATTAAAAGAAATGAAAACGTAATTTAGTATTTAAGCCGGAATGAATAAGTTCTATAAAATTATCAGATAGCATTTTAAATGATACAATAATTGTTTATACAAATCATTAAAATTATAAAATAAGAAGCCTATCTGTATTGGGATAGGGTAATACATCTATAACTTCATACAATATTCCAGAACAACTTGGTTTTTGTCTTGTAATTACCTCTTCTAATTAAAGGTACTATCATACTTTGGTAGCGTACCGAAACAGAAATTTTCACAGATTTACCTAAAACTTACAGGGTATAAAGATGGTGATGGTAGAAACATACCATTAACATTTTTCTGCCTGAAATGTTGTATTTATCTAGAAAAGAGTCAAACCAATGACCAAAATTATTTTGGATCTTTTAAAGATCAAATATAAAAGACAAGAGATTTTTTTTCTCAAAAAGTGGCCATCGTATGGGACTGGGAATTTCACAGATGACTGTTACTGTATCTTCCTTGATATTTTTGCCCATGAATCTCAGAATCTGTACTTCTTTGACAAACAGACAAAAACCAAAGTATGATATTACCTTAATAATGTTTTAAATTATGAAAAATAACATTTTTTTCACGTGCGATGGTTCTATCGCACGTAAAGTTATAATGTGCATGGTGCAACTCACTTTGAGGATGTCGCAAACACTTGTACTAGGGTCCGACAAACAAATTTAACAAGGCTTCCAATTACCGGTACTTTATTTCGGCAGGTAAATCATTTTACAATAAAAGTGCAATTGAATGAGTTGAGATTTATGGAATTTATACAAATTAGATACGATGACAAATTTAACAGACTTTCTTCCTTGAAGGAGCAAAATCAGTCCAAGCTATTATAAAATGGAGCATTTATTGAAACCTTTCCAACCAGTGCATTAGGTTGGTGTATTATAATGGCAGTTAGAGTCAGTTGACAGGCAAGTTCCAAGCAAATGAAGATTTTCTAACAAATTTTATATGAGTCATTGAAAAGTGAACAAAGAAAAATTGACTGGAGCGGGATTCGAACCGGCGACCTCCTGAATACCGTACAAGCGCTCTTCCAACTGAGCCATCCAGCCCTACGTTAGTGGTGACCCCAATAGTCAACTATCTTTGTTCGTTTGGCAGTCAGAAGCCCGCTCCAGTCAATTTGTCTTTGTTCACTTTTCAATGACTTTAAATTCAGTCATTTTCCCTCGTGGTTATTTGATGATTAAATTTTATATGATTTATAGAGGGGTCCACACTTGTCCTCTGAGGTGTCCACAGATCCTTAGGTTGATCAATAACATCGACAGTAGAGGTTAGTTGATGGGCAAGTTATGAGCAAGTGGTGAAATAAAAGTAATTGAGGGGTCCACACAAGTTGGCTGATGGGCCCACACAAATCAATATGCCAAACGAACAAAGATAATTGATAATTGACTATTAGGGATACCAACAATGTAGGGCTGGATAGCTCAGTAAGTAAGAGCGCCAGTACGGTTTGCGGAGGTCGCTGGTTTGAATCCTGCTCCAGTCAATTTCTCTTTGTTCAATTCGACAATGACTTAAATATAAAAGGAGTTTAATAAGGGAGTTATCATGAACATGTTTTTAAGGTTTAAATTAAAAAAGTTGAAGCCGTTTTTGCCAAATTGTACCATTTTAAAAAGGTACTAGTTATCATACTTTGGTAGTATACCGAAACAGAAATCTTCACAGATTTGCCTATACATTGTAACTTACAGGGTATAAAGATGGTGATAGTAGAAACATACTGTTAAAATTGTTCTGCCTGAAATGCTGTATTTATCCAGCAAAGAGTAAAACCAATGACCAAAATTATTTGTGATCTTTTAAAGATCAAAAATAAAAGAGAAAAGATTTTCAAATATGGGCCACCTACTTTGGCTGTTTTTCACTGTTTTCTAAAAAAGTGGGCACTGTCATGTATAGGCCTATGGGACTGAAAATGTCACAGATGACTGTAACTGTATCTTCCTTGATGTTTGTGCCAATGAATCTGCATTTCTTTGACAAAAACGAAAATATGATATTACCTTTAAGTTGCTTGTGGACTCAGAATTTCTGTACGTTGTTCAGGAGGTCGCCTGTTCGAATCCCGCTCCAGTCACTTTTTCTTTGTTCACTTTTTAATAATCTTAGTTATTAAACTTTGAATTGTCCTATGAAACAATGATCATTGTGTTTAGAGAAGTCTTTAGAGAAGTCTTTTGTTTCTTTTACATCTTACTTGATGTCAGCAAATCTTCTGGTGACAATGCAGTGGAATACCGTTTTAAAGTCCGGATGTTTGATAGCATAGATAATGGGATTTAGACAGCTATTCATGCTAAGGATAGTTGCAGTGATAGGGAGAGCTTGGTCGGTGTTCGGTAGCATAGCAGCAAACCCGTGCGGCAGAATGCAGACTGCAAAAGCACACACTGCCACAAACAGGTTCTTGGTGACTTTGATTGTCAGTCTGTTGCCTGGTAATATGCGCCTCCGCTCAATGAACCAAGCTTCGGCTCTCTGTCTGCCAATGTTGATACCCACGGCCTTGCTAGAGATGGTCGCAACTTCTTGCTTCGGTCTCACAGCTTGGGAATGCTTACGGATCTGAATGAAGACTTTGAGGTAGCATGTGATGATGATCGTGAACTGGATCGGGCAGAAGATGGTAAAGAGGATGTAGATGAAGATTGGAGAGGTATGGGCAAGGACCCAGGTACAGGAGGAGTATTTGGCCTCAAAGCCGAGTTGTACATTCCCGGAGAGGGTTGAGATAGCCATGGTGCAGAGAGGAACCAGCCACATGGTACCGATCACAAGCACCACCCTCCGACAGCTGAAGAGTCTCTGGTAGGTCTCTTTCTTCTTGGTGATGAGGACGTAGCGATTGACAGCGATGCTAGCCAGGTTGTTGATGCTGCACCCCAAGCACATCAGGAAGACAAACGCTGTAGTAGAACACACCAACATCGGCAGGGGCCACTTCTCCTCATTTAGCATGGCCACTGCCATCAGCGGCATGGAAATGCTGGTCAGTAAGTCCGCCACGGCCAGATTGAACACAAAACTGTTAGCGACTCGTCTCAGCTTGTGCGACAGCACGATCGCGGCAATGACTAAAGCATTCCCCGCAATTCCAAGAAATGCAAAGATACACAAGCACCCGGCAAGCACCTGTCGCTCGACATAGTGAAAGTAGGCTACGTCAGCCATCTTTTACCAGCAATTCAATCTACTTGAATTGGAGAGCAAACAGCATCGTTTAATCAGCAAACTTTTCAAACAAGACAACTTTTCTCCTCAGGGGTGAAAACACTGTGATCATCTGCTCTCATTCATCTTGTATTTGGCCTTTAAATACATATGTACCAATGAACGCTGAATACTGTATGTTTTCCTCGGTAACCATCATCATAAATGTATTGTCTTCAATACTGTGGACTGTTTACCATCATTGGTTTCTCTTTGTACGTCATTACAGTCCAATTGACCAAAGTTGAAATCAGTAGCGTCAGTGATGTCGTTTTAAAGCATCCTAATCATTATAACCTACTGTACCTGCACAAAACAGATGAGTGACTGAAGACAAAGGGGAGAAGTCTCCAAAAGCAAAGGGGGGAAATATAAAGGGGCCTCAAAGGGAAAGGGACATCATGACAATGCAACTTGCAGGTTGCCAGTTGTTATGAAAGGAACAAGTAGATGAATAAGATTGTTTTTGTCTGAATGTGTAGAATCAGATAATTTGTTTGAAGGGGGAACTGATATGAGAAATGAAAATACTGGCTAATTAGACCTCGAGGGATTTAGTGCAAAAATGAAGGACCCGTTATTTTCTCCAATCGGCTGAGATTGGAGAGTGCCGTATAAATTGATTCTGCGCTTTATTCATCATTTGCCTATTAAAGCTACCTGAGTGTTGTAAACATGGTAACTGAACTGCATATTATTAAAGAGCTTTAAAGGTAATATCATACTTTGGTTTTTGTCAAAGAAATACAGATTCATGGGCAAAAATATCAAGGAAGATACAGTAACAGTCATCTGTGAAAAATTCAGTCCCATACGGTGCCTACTTTTTGAGAAAACAGTGAAAAACAGCCACAGTATTTGTTAAAGGTACAGTAGTATAAAACTTTGGTAAGACACGAAAACAGAAATGTTCACAGATTTACGTATAACTTACAGGGTATGAAGATGGTGATGGTAGAAACATACCGTTTAAATTTGTCCGCCTGAAATGGTGTATTTATCCAGAAATTATTAAAACAACGACCGAAAATCTTTTTGATCTTTTGAAAGATCAAAAATAAAAGAGAAAAGACTTAAGATATACTGTGGCTGTTTTTCACTGTTTTCTCAAAAAGTGGGCACCGTATGGGACTGAAATGTTCACAGATGACTGTTGCTGTATCTGTCTTGATAATTTTGCCCATGAATCTGTAGGCCCTATTTCTTTGAAAAAAAAACAAAGTATGATATTACCTTTAAGTACTGTAGTTTAGTACTTTTAATGAGCACAAAGCAAGAGTTTGATTATGTAATACCCAGTATACGAGTCTTATTTTGAAAAATGAATCATACCAAAAAATCAAAGAAAATCAATTTTGGATTTAAAATTTGCAATTATGATCATATGTTTGTTTTTCTGCAGGAATTGGCCTATTTGATGTATAATGATGAACTACCAGACAGCAAAAGGAAAAGTGAATATTACGGCCACACAAAAGGTAACTTTGAATTCTACCACGTTTTAGAAGAAAAACAATACACTGATCCAGTAGGCCTTGACAAATTGACCAATCACAATGCGTTATTTAAGGTCCTACAATTGCCGCCATTTTGTCTGACAAAATGTTTTACATTTTGTATTCTTTACTACACACTGAATTTAATTTTGTTTCCTTATATGTACAAGGCAATGGACCGTTCCGGCTTAGCTCTTAAGCCCCACCCACGTGTGTGTTTACTGTACATACAGCTGTGACCGAGTTTGACCGAGGCTTTCGTGGTCACCTGATTAAAAGGCATCCTCCGATTGGTCAATGCACACAGTTTGATTGACAGGCCGGAAGGGTCCATTCTTTTACAAACCCAAGTTTTATTGTTAACCATGGTCAAGCGGTATTTATATTTTCCATGGGTGTCGATCCCGGGGGGGATGGGGGGGGGATATATCCCCCCGAATATTTGAGGTGGGGGGGATGGCGTGTATTATCATCCCCCCCAATATTTTGAGGTTGAATGTCATTCAAGTTTATTGTATAGAAATATTACATGATCCTTGTTGTTTTATGTGTCTTCGCAGTGAATTTATACTACACATAATGTTTAATTCTTCTGAATATGTTTTTTTAAATGCTCTAAAATGCGACTTTTCAACTCTGTTTTTATTAAAAAGTCCCTGGTTTTGGGAGGGGGGTATCACCCCTCCCACAGCCTCCCCGGCTCGGTCGCTTCGCTCCCCGGCTCGGTCGCTTCGCTCCCTCGCATAGGACACAAAATCACCAATCATCCCCCCAATCATGAAAAGAAATCGACACCAGTGATATTTTCATTATACAGTGTTGCTGACTCTCGGTGCCCTGGCTGAGAGGAAATGTACATTTTTGGCCTTTTCCACAACCAAAGTCCAACGGAGAGAAGTGTTTTCGGTAGTTGAGTGTATGCGATTCGTTGCGTGTGGACGATTGTGACACTTGGTGCGCGTGTGCGTCGTTGCTTGGCCGTTGCTATGGTGGGCTTGGCCTAGTGGATCGGTGTATTCTTACGGGTTGGAATTTCTTTGTAAAAGATGTTGCCAAAGGCTGAGGGTCTCTACTGCACTGTATCTTTTTCATTCAGGAGATCTAGCTTTTGACACTACCAGTGGTTTTTGGCTGGTTCACAGCACACCCCGTTTCCCCAGCAATGCCTCAATGCAGTACAACTGGCCCAGTAATGCCATACCGTATGGACAGTCGTTTCTCTGCGTTACCTACGGTTACAACCAGTTTGAGACAATAGGTAAGTCATTCTCTTCCTTTGTCCATTTCTTTGTTTGTGTGGAATTTGCATTGTTTGCTCAAGTCAGCAGTTTTAAATACAAAAATATAGACATACAGTAGGGCGTTTACGAAACGGAAGCTCGGGCTCCGTCTCAGGCTCCGGCTCCATTTTGTGAATCCATTCTGAAATAACTGGTATCAAAATAGAGGCTTTTGGCTGCGATTCTCTAGTTTGAAAAGGAAGACAGAGCTTCAGCTTCAAAGAAACACCACAACCAATATTTTCAGCATATGGATGTCAGAGCTGGAGCCTAAGCCTCCGTTTCGTAAACCCCCATGCAGTACTGGGTAATCAAGTACTGCTGTGGTATCAGTTTGATTAATTAACAAATCCAAGTAAAAACTTAGTTTGTCAGTTCGTAAAATCCTGTTGTTCGTGGTTCTTGAAGACAATGATTTTACGAAGTGATAAACTTATTTTTCATTTAATTATCATAATTTTATCATGATATGTAAAACAATCTCATGGACAACCCATTTATCAAACTTCTCCCCCAAATTTGGATGTTAGTCCAATAAATTTACCGTTTGAAAACTCCCACATTGCTACGCGCAATTTTGATGAGTGTACATGTTAAAAAAGGGCCCTTATTTTGCCAGATCGTAAAAACGGCGACGATGTACATGTAGGTTCGAATCCAGCCGTGTATAACATTTATACAAGTGCTCTAAAAGCTTAAGCCATTGTGAAAGATTTTGCTAGGATCGAAATGTCAAGCCCTCCGAGCAGTATAATATCAAGGCTGGAGTTTCGCACACAAAAAACAGGACCTTTACCTAATGTTTGTGTTTTCTGCTCTTAGGTAAACAGTTGATGTACAACTTCCCGTGGGTGTACGACGCCAACCTCCCAAAGGGAGTTGTCATGGGAACGCCGAGTGTTGTCGCAGCGGCTAACAAACAGCACGTACAATCTCCGCCGTGGAACAACATGGTCCCCCTTACATCACTGGGGGGACAGAAGCTCGTCGGCTTTGCCAAATCTAGCAAGTTTGGACAAGGTTAGTTTCAGGAAGCAAGTTTCTGGAAGAAGGGTTTAGTGATTTCATCATAATACTGTAGAACGTCGCTGTAGACCTTTCTTTTGCAACGTCAAATCCCAAGTTTTTGCCAACAAGCATGGCGGAAACTATGGCGAGCCGTCACAGCCAGGCATAAAGAATAACCACAATTTAAACACAACGATTTATAAACATTGAAAGATATTGCTGAATGTAATGGAAACAACACAAGCAATGCTGGTATGTATTTTGTACAGCTATGGAAAGTTTACAAAAATGTTGTAGTTGGTCACGCCTCTGTTAAGAAGATGAAACGATTTGCAACATTTGGCCGCCCATGCCATGCCAACCAGTGTTTGTAAATAAAAGAAAGGCCTATACCTTCCATTTGGCTATACCGAACATCATCCTTGGCTCCCAATTTTAATGCACAATGTATAGTCATGCTGAACATTGTCAGTATAACGAACGACCATTAGGGGGCCTATAACGGACAATTTCTGTGCATCCCAGCATGTTCATGATTACAGTGGCATTCCAATGTAGTTACTGAGAATCGGTTCCTATGGAGACATTCCCAGAGACTTGTGCACTCAAAAAATGGGTTTTTAGCCTTTGAGAAAGATCCTGCTATGATCGAAACGCGTCAGGCCCTCCTAATTCCAAGCATTTGATATATTTCAGGTCATTTTGGCTGATGATCAGTTTGCAGCAGTTTATTACTTGTATTGGTTTTTTTCCTTGCTAACCAAACTTTATAGACAAAGGTTTTAGACTACGAGGATTAAACAAAAAAATCCATCGTGAAATTCTTTCTAGTTTAAAAAAAAAAAGATTGAACAACACAAATGTTCACCTTTAATGTGGTCGGTAGCCCTAACATAGCTTTTTTTTTTTGTAAAAACTGTAATGAAGAATAAAGTAGATTTTGAATGAAATCTGCATAGCAATGGCAGTTGACAGAATGACATTGACAAATACTCTTCAATCCAATTTGTGAGAGTGGGTCTTGAGTCAACAGCGCACGCGCAATACAACGCGCGCATGCTCACAATTGCGCAAGCATGGTTCACGCGTGCTCTGTTGACTCAAGACCGACTCTCCAAAAGTCTCCCATTAAATTAACAAAAAAGCAATATGTGTGTGGTTAATTTCTAGAAAGTACACCTCTTGCAATAGCACTCCGCACTTGCGCTAAAAATAGCATCGGATCTCAGACAAACATTGCAATCATGCAAACGTGTGTGGGTGTGCGCGTCGTGTGTGAGACAATGTTTGTCTGGCATCTGGGGATTTTGTGACGCATTAGTGCGGAGCGCTATTATGGTATGACTTCAGAAAGCATACTTACTGAGTGGACCAGTGAGTATGTCACTACATACGTCAGTAGTGTGTGCCAGCACGATGACAGTTCATATGACATAATGTATAATGCCTGGTTTCCTAATCAATGTTGTTTACTACCTCGGACATCATTTAAATTACTGTACTGTTTCATTTCTGGTTTTACCTTCACAGCTTAATTGTCAGCTATAAGTAGAGGGCACAGTCAGATAGCAGCTGCAGTAAAAAATATCATTAAAGGGCATGTACAATAGGCCTAATGTACAACATTGGTAAATAAGGGTGATAGAGCAGCTGCGGGCTGCTCATAATTTGATTTGTCATTCAATCAAAAACAAACCTGTGAAATTGATCATTGGAAACAGTAGAAAACAGCAAAAACCTGTTGCAATAGCACTGCGCACTTGCGCTAAAAATTGCACTGAACCTCAGACAAACATTGCAACCGGCCATGCAAACGTGTGGTGAGTGGGGGTATGTGTGCGCGTGCATGCATTAGTGACGTCATTAGTGCGGAACGCTATTGTTACGCCAAATTGTGTGGGAATAGCTGGCTAATTTTTGGTGAGCTGCTGCGAGTCTGTGTAACACCGATTTCCGTCCATCTGTCCGGCGGGTCGTCCGTGTGAAATATTAACGTTTTTTGTGTGTGTGTGTTTTTTTTGTTTTTTTTCTTTTTTTTCTTTTTTCTCTTTAATTAATTATTTCAATCCGGAAAGATAATAGACAAATGTTACAGTTGGTTTTTTTTTTTTTTTTTTTTTTTTTAAATTTAATCCTGAATCAGTACAAACCAAATTTGTTTCATTGCAAAATTACCTCATCTTTCTCCATCAAGTTATTTTTCATTTCTTTTCTTAAAACCTTCCTGTTGTCCACTCAACCTTCTCTTTCCTTGTTGTTTGTGGTAAGCTGATTTCAGAGCGCTTAGCTGGTTCTTACACACGTGTGTCTTTTCTTGGGGTTTTTTTGCGATTTTATTTAGCGAGCAGAGACAATAGATAATAGCTTGTGGGACACGGAGTCTGGCGATGTAATCCACAGTGAACACGGCCTACACAACTGGCCATATCCAAGCTTGAAAAATCCCCGTAAAGGGTACAGCCAGACACGACGAGTCTAAACGTCACCCGCCGCCCAAAAGATCAAAAGCAGCGTTATATACCGTCATCTGGTGATCACAATGGGAAATTATCGCGCTTTCTCACGTCATCCGCAACTGAGAAAGCTCTGACCGAGGCGTCATCGGCCACTGGTGTCATGAAGTGCGGCGCCTTCTCACGTCATCCGGCAAATTTTCGCTTATTTCCTAAAAAAAAACCTATGCCACTTTATCACGTCCTCCGTATGTAAACAAATGTTTTTTTCCGCGAGATATCACGTCATCCGTCGTGAACTCATTAATGAAGATACAGTCCTTGAAAACATTACATGATTTATTCTGTTTTTTTGGTTGCTCCTCTGATGCGACTCCTTAGATCTTTATGCTGATTGGCTGGCTCCATATTTGAACTCTGACCTTTACACGGAGACCTGGCAGAATGGGGCAGGCAAGCTCAACTCATCCTGCTCGACCAAGCATATCATCAACAACATCAAGGCTTTGAATCTTAGCGGTGGAGAGATTTTCAGCGAGACCAAGGATCATTCCAAGTGGGCCATCACCTCTAGTCCTGGCATGCAGTGGATATGCATTGGGGACATTAATCGTCAGGTATTACATGTTTCATAGGGCATATTGTTTAATGCACTGGATCCCAAATTTTCGGATCCACGTCCTATGCAGGGTACGCTAAAATGGGATCCGGATCCACAGGATTCGTTATAAACAAACAGGCCCCTAGTAGAAATCATCACCAAGGAAACCGACCAGTTAAATCATTTTTTGTCAGCTTTGTTTCAAAGGAGATAACATTGTCATTTTCTCAAGAACGAATTAGATTTTATAGAAAGATTATGTTTGTGTCACCAAAATAATATATTAAATGAAAAGTGAACGGAGAAAAAAAAACCCGGATATACCATACCGGCGCTCTTACTTACTGAGCTATCCAGCCCTGTGATGGTGGTGTCCCTAATAGTCAAATATCTTTGTTCGTTTGGCAGTTAGAAACCATGAAACCACTCAAATACTGCTATATCCCAAGGATCATTTCACCGATACGTGCAGCAATGCTGCAACCTGAGAAACAGTACATGGGGATCACTCAAAAAGGACATGAATTTTTAATCAATAGGCACGTTCACACACACCGAAAAGCATGACTATTTGGGTCGCGCTCCAAATCACGACCCAAATAGTCACGGTTTTCGTTGTGTCCAAAAAGCGCAACCCAAATCGCACCGGTACGATTTCTATCAAACTGCGCATATGCAGTGAAGCGTGAAGTTGGCATGCATCTTGTGCTAAATTTGCAAAAAGATGCACTATTTGTGCGATTTGAATTGTGCTCCAAATTGCGCTTATTTGTGCACATGACATGTTGACCCTCCTCTAAGAATGCATCCAGTCCGAGGTGACAAAATGAAGCCAAAGATCAGTGGCCAATTTCACGGTCCTGCTTAGCACAAAAATTTGCTCACCATGAAATGTCTATCTTAATAAAAACAGGGTTAACAACCTAATTTCCATATGTTGTGTATCCAGACACAAATAAGCGTGACTATTTGGGTGCGATTTGGAGAGCGAGCCACTTTTTTGGTGTGTGTGTCAACGTGCCTAATATGCGCATCAAATAACCTTTTTTTTTTTGTTCACGTTTCAATGAATTGAAATTAATCCAATCAGTTTCCCTTGTGGTTGTTTGATGAGTAAAATAATAAATAATTTTGTTTAAATCCCTTTTTATTTTTATCTGACTCGTTTCAGAGTTAAACTCATGAATATGGGGTTCAGTAATGAGTAAAGCTAGGGTAACGAGGCAATCATATGGACCATGGAGTTGAATAGAAGAAATGTTCTTGTCTTTTACAGTGTCATCAGATGTATCGAGGTGGTGGCACAGTCTGTTTTCAGAATACTGACGTCCACCAATACTTCTACAACTCGGTCACTAGCGTCCAGAAGTGTCCGCAGGAAACGTCCTGCGATGCACATGACATGTTGACCCTCCTCTAAGAATGCATCCAGTCCGAGGTGACAAAATGAAGCCAAAGATCAGTGGCCAATTTCACGGTCCTGCTTAGCACAAAAATTTGCTCACCATGAAATGTCTATCTTAATAAAAACAGGGTTAACAACCTAATTTCCATATGTTGTGTATCGCTTGTGATTGGTCTTTGGCTGTTGTTTGCTGACCATGAATATCAAATGGAATGTTCAATGGTGGTTCGTTTTATTGAGTGAGACATTTTGTGCTAAGCAAATTATTTGTGCTTAACAGCTCCATGAAATTGGCTCCTGAACAGGAAGAAAACCGGGACGAGAATGATGTTGATCATTTGCGAGAGAAATATATTTACCTCTGATCTTTCCTTGGAAATGTTTTTGCTAGTCAAAACTAAACTGATAGGTGTGCTTTTTTATTTTTATTACAATGTATATATTGGCTCTTTAAATCAAAGATGTGTAATCTGCATTCGTATGAAGTTGATTAACAATTTATTTTTTACCTAAGCCTATATTTTTTGTTACTAGAATATTTAATGATGAAAAGTGTGTTTTGTGGGATAATTTTTCTGGGAGGTGAAGTTGGATGCAAGTTTATAATTAAAGAAAATGTCATACTTTGGTTTTTGTCAAAGAAATGCAGATTCATGGGCAAAAATACCACTTGAGGAAGATACAGTAACAGTCATCTGTGAAAATTTCAGTCCCATGCGGTGCCCACTTTTTGAGAAATCAGTGAAAAACGGCCATGATATTTAAAAAAATCTTTTCTCTTTTATTTTTGATCTTTTAAAGATCTAAAGTAATTTTTGTCATTGGTTTTACTCTTTTTAGGATAAATACAGCATCTCAGGCAGAAGCATTTTAACAGTATGTTTCTACCATCACCATCTTTATAAGATAAGTTATAGGTAAATCTGTGAAGATTTCTGTTTTGGTACATATGCTACCAAAGTATGATACTACCGTTAACACCCTTTAACTACCTTTAAAGTAATAAACTGCTGCAAACTGCTCATCAGCCAAAAAAATGAAAATATATAAAATGCTTGGAAAGATCCTGCTAGGATCGAAACACGTCAGGCCCTCCTAAGTTTATATATTTCAAGTTAGCCTGAATTCCCTTTATTTATGCAGATAAAGGAATCTAAATTTGACCGGCTGAAACTCAAACAATTTCACAATGGAATATTTTTAGTTTTCTTTGTTTTGTTTATGACAAGTCATCTCATTTGAATGAGCATCATGAATTTTAGCAACTTTCAGTATTTTTAACCTTTTTCACCCCAATTTTGCCAGGGTGAAACATATGACAATCTTTTTAAACATGTATATGTGTAATAAGATTGAATTTGTTTTGCAACAAAATGTACTTGCTGAAATTTATATTTTGCTGAAACAATTTTGCCGGAAGTTAAGTTCTTCAAAACTGGGCCAATCCTCCATGTTCTATACATGTACTAAGTGGTTTCTTCATTTAATAGATCTATCGTGTCAGATGAAGTAGCATGTATTTTGCATTCATGTACACAGGGAACCAGACTAAAGATGACTGACTACAATTAAGCTTAATTAAATGAAACCATGCATTTTAGCCAGTTTATTTTTGTGCCCTCTTTAAGGCTGAGGGTATTATTAGCAAAATGTTACACAGAGTAAATAAATAGAACATTATTTTTTGAATTTGTAAATGTTGTAATATTAGCAATCACTGATCTTATAAGATTGAATGGGTGTTAAAGGTTGAGGAATTGATGAGTACAGTATGTATGTTTGATGTAGTGCTGGACTTTTTATCCGGTTATAGGTTAACCAACCTGGATTTAATTATCCGGTTACAAATTTTCACTAACCGTTAACTGAAAGGGAAAAAACAGAGACCAAAGTTTGGCTCATGCTCAACAACCCAAAAAGAGTAAACTGTAGAATTTCAGTCACTTATTTTGTCCACTTTGCCAAGTAGAAACACGCTTTTCACAAACTGCGGGATCTAAAAGAAACATTGTATGTACTTGATCTAAATGCTTGACCTAAAAAATACAACATCGTAAAAAGCATTCCGAAAGTGACGATCACATTGAGGAAGACTTATATAGCTTAAATCGCACATGTCACACATGACGCACGTAACAGGTTAACTGTTAACCTGATTTCTACCGGATATGAAATTACCTGATTTTGCTCAGCACTAGTGTGAAGGAACCAGTCCCTCACACTGAAACAAGACTAAAAGATCTAATAACTACGGGGCTCTAGAGGTGTCATCCGACTTGTTGAAATCCTGAGATAGTCATCTCGGGATGACGACAATGTCACAGGCAGGATGTTGATGTATTGATTTTAGGATGTCGTCATCCCGCGATAAATTATCTCAGGATGTCGTCATCTTTTAATAAATTATCTCAGGATGTCATCATCTTGTCCATCACAGGTCATCATCTCATAATTAATTATCTCGGGATGTTGACATCTTGAGATAATTATCTCAGGATCTCAAAAGGTTGGCTGGCATCTCTGAGTGTTAATTAATGATGGCAAGGAGTAGTTATTAAGGCAGCAGTTACTTCCCTCTTTCAGCAGGTCACAACTCAAGTGAGGGTGTCCTTTATGTTTATTCCAAAAATCTGTTCGGACGAACGATCTTTGGAAAAGACACTAAATCTTGATTTCCTTGAAAAACCCAGCATCTGATGAACCAAGATTTCCCATGGTGAATGTTTGCACTGTTTACGAACTGTTGAGTCCATGTTCTGTCTCAAACTCAATAATTTTTTTTTGGAGGCCTTGCAAATCCTTTATGCTCCCTTTAATGCTCACAAGACGTCCAACACTTCAGTGGGTGCACTAACAAAGGAGTTTATGTCAGCCACAAACAATTTAATAAGACTTTTTAAAAGTCTTAAATTGGTCTTGTAAAATCAGCCACAAGCTTAAAACTTCCAGAAGCTCCATGTACATTATAGCAGGGACGACAAAACTACACACAGAGCAGGAGGTGCCATTTTGGTTTGTAGTTTTACAGCTGAGCAGCTCACAGCACGCCTGATGGTTGCTAAAACATTCCTCCACTAATTAAGCCAGCTGATCACTCACACACATTAGTTCATCAATAGTTAATATCCTTCATTGCTGAATGTAATGCTGGTATAATCTGGGTATTTGGCTTTTAACAGCCCCACGGTGATGCTGTGATCGGCTTGGCCAAAACCCTGAAAAGAATAAGACGATGAAGACATACAATTTGTAATTTGATGATTACATTTTTTTGTAATCAATTATTTGATAGTAAAAAAAATGTAATCATCAAATAACCACAAGAGAAACTAACTGGTCAATTTTAAGTCACTGAAAAGTTATCAAAGAAAAATTGACCGGAGTGGGATTCGAACCAGCGACCTCCGGAATACCATGCTGTTCCTTTTACCTTACCAACTGAGTGATTGGACCACAAGATATTGAGTACGACACATGACCAGAGTACAAAGTCACGAAACTATTCATTTCACTGGCCCTCACTTTTAAGCTTTCTAAAGACACACAATCCCAACCCCTGTCTCAACGTACCTGAGAGTAGCCATACACCTCGATTATCTTATCCTCTGGGCTGTGCTTTATCCGGCCTCCACCAGGGCAACTGCACTTGATTTTCTGCCGTAGTAACTTAGGCTCCACGGTATCAAAAATATCAGCTGAAACAAAATAAGAACATTTATTTTGTTATAAGGATGTAACCTCACCATCAGCAACTAGGCCTACTTCTGGTCGAGATTTTGGAAGGAGTTCCACAGATCATGAAGGTTTACCTCCATGTACAGATGAATTCCTCTTGTCCTCCTCAATACAGATATCTACTGTGCTACTCGTTAACTTTAACAGAGGAAGTTGAGGAACAAACTATTAGTAAATTATGCATAATGGACACCATTATGCCGAACGTTAATAATGAACATCATCTTTGGCTCCCAATTTTTGCATACAATGTATAGGCCTGCTGGACATTGTTCACTATAAATGAACAACAACTGTAACATACAATTTCTGTTCATCCTGGCATGTTCGTTATAGTGGCGTTCCACTGTAAACTAAGTAATAACAAAGCCAAAGGCCTTGTTTATATTTATACATAATTACTGACTTGAACATCGAACAAAGACAATTGACTAGTATAATTAGGGATGCCACCAGCATAGGGCCGGATAGCTCAGTTGATGAGAGTGCCGGTACGGTATTCCGGGGTTGCTGGTTCGAATCCCGCTCCAGTCAATTTTTCTTTGTTCATTTTTCAACAATGACTTCATTCAGTTCAGTCTTGTTGCATGGTGAAATTAAACCATTGGGGGGGTGAAATTAAACCATGTGTGTGTTAACCATTCAACTAGTAACATACCATGGAAGTCGGCCCAACGGTAACCCCTCGCAATAACTTTGGAGTTGGTTTTATCATCTTTGGGCCACACTTTAATGAGGATGTACTTGAATGTCCCAGATGCGTCAATGTCAACATCATCAACTTCATCCAAGGGGTTCGCATTGCCGCTGCTCATCTTGTTCGCTGTAGATTTTCTGGGCGGAAAAGGCGAGAAAAATGAGCTTAGTTGCTTGATTAAAGAGACCTGAGTTTTACTGCTTGAAAATTCAACTGTTTTCTTTAAGTAATTGCGAAAGTTTTGAAGGAGAATTTTAGACATCGAGAATTAGAGCAGACGATCTCATTGTACTTGGCAAACTCCACCACTAAATTGAAAGAGCGCCCTCAAGAGTACTGTAAATCCCGTCGTGTACCCAACCTCTACCGTCGGAATGTCCTGTAGTAAGCCACGTATTAACTGTCACCCACGCTGCAGGGTACCCGACTGCTCATATAAATTGACGTAACCAGGCGGCTAGGTGGGTCACATTTATTTTTATCTCCTTGAATTTATCTTAATTCTATAAAGTTAAATGAAAGAAAAGTTAGCCAGCAACTGTAATTAAGAAGGAAAATTCAAACTGTGCATAGTGTCTGCAATTTTGTTGTAAATTTTGCGCCAGAAGCCGCTTTGGGAGTTGTTCATTTTTTCTTGTTTACCATTGATCGGCATTCCAAACTGCAAAATAACTTTCGGGTTTGTACAAAGTTTCTTTCTGGGGTTTTAATTATGTTTTCACCTATAAGAAAGAGTTCACAATCTCACCCACATTTACATCGAGACAGCAGTTTACTGTGTGTGCACCTGAACTTTCATTTAAGAGTGTATTTGGTGTCATTTTCAACATTGTTGACTCCTCTAAATTATCCGACCTCACTATAGTATAGAGCAGTCAATCATGGACAAATCACGCACAAACCGTCCGTCGTCAAGAATTGTTTTCCGAATATTTTTGTCAAGAAGCAGAAATCGTGTTCTGTACGACTTTCATTGTCGAGTCAAATTTTTTCCTCGGACAATATCCTTCTTTGAAGTACCCTGTAGGCTAATAAGAATTAAGATTTTAAAAACAATTCTGGCAGGTTTTTGTCTTAAAAACCATACAACTTAATGCATTGTTTTCATCGGCTCCAAGGTCGGCGAGTTGGAATGATGTCACTCCGCGCTGATCTATACTCACTAACGTTAGGCCAGGGGTAGTGTCAGTGAGTGTATCACAGGATGTAGGGGGTTCCTGAAGTTTAGTACACTCAGGTTAGGTTTAGTACACTCAGGTAAGCTGGTACACAGCTTCTACTCTCCTAGAATTTAGGCGAGTAGAAGCTGGGTACCAGCTAACCTAAGTGTACCCCGGATGTAGTAACAAAATGTACTTCATTTATGATTTTGTCTTTCTTATCTATTTTATTTTTTCTTATGTTATTCTTTCCCTTTTAAATCTGATTCAATTGAAATTCATCCATAGGTCCAGGTTCAGTGTGCCATACGGTGATGCTGACATAAATCAAAATGTCTGACACCTTGAGTGCCGACAGCGAGACGCCTTCTTCAGTCACACCATCCGTCTCCACTTCATCACTGGGTGCCTCCAAGCCCACCTCCGCAATGGAAACAGATCCTCAACTGACTTGTGGCATCTGCAAGAAGCGTTTCTCCCTTCCTCATCTGCTGCCGTGCCTCCACACCTTCTGTTGCTCCTGTCTCAAGACTTTAGTGCCGTATGTCGCAGGCAACGACGATCATGTTAGTCCGGGAAGCTCTCTGAGTAGCCTAGCCAGCAGTCGAAGTAGCCATCACGGCGTCGTCATCCGATGTCCAACGTGCAATCACGATGTGGAGTTGCCAACCAAAGGTCCCGAGCTCCTACCCATCGATTTCATGGTTCAGAAGCAGCTGATGTTGGAGTCTTTGAACCCTGAAGCTGGCGAAACTATCTGTGATCTGTGCACCGATAATGCTAAGGCTGTGTCCAGATGCATGGAGTGCATGGTGAATGTATGTGGCTTCTGTGCCCAAGCGCACAAGCGGCAGCGCAAGACGGCTGGTCACTCGGTCCTGTCCATGCATGAGGCTCGTCGGCAGGGAGCAGCTTCCTTGAGCTGCCCGGTCATGTGCCCTAAACACCTCCAGGAGGAGCTGAAGATGTACTGCGAGACCTGTGATCAGTCCGTTTGCCGTGACTGCTGCCTGGTGGAACACCGGGAGCATCTTGTAGAGTACTCCGACGATGTCGCACATCATCATAAACGTGTCCTGGGAAACCTTGTCGCCCGCCTTCAACCTCACGTCCAGGCCATCAGTGCTGGAATCAATTCAATCAACCGAGCTGAGGTGTCCATCGCCGATAAATCCACCGAGTTGCACCATGACATCAACTCCTACTTTGACAACTACATCCAGGCCTTGCAGGCTCATCGGCGGAGCCTCCTGAGTCGCGTGGCCCAGGTCAGCGACGGACGCATCAAGACCCTCCAGGCACACCGCCTGCAGCTCCAGGAGATCCTCCACGACATGCAGCACTCCTGCAGCGTGACGTCCCACGCCTTAGCAGACAGCAACAACCAGGAGGTTCTGGCCCTGAAGCCAGTGCTAAGTGGACGTCTCAGCCAGCTGAATCACGTCACCTACCAATGCACTCCACAAGTCGATAACCTTCTGAGATTCAAGTCCAGGGCAAAAGCTGGAAAAGTCAATGGTTATGAGGTGCATGGAGTCTTGGAAGCCAAACAGTTGGATCCACTGAAGTGCTTCCTAAGCGGAGAAGGTAAAATGTCTTATTGTTATGTTTTTCAGCAACCAGGGACATTTTACATCTGTAGAGGGCAAATTTGTTTCCAAAAGGTATCATCAAGTCAAAGACCATGTCGCAACCTGACCACGACTCTACTTTACTTCTTGAAGTTTAAGATTTTATACATTCACCTCAAGCTCCTTGGTTAAACCCAGAGCTTAGACCAAGACTGTACGCAGTGCTACTGCCATGTCAAAATGAAATCAAATGAGTGCAGCAATAGCATGGCAGTAGCACGGCAGTTGCGCTAAAGGCCAAACTTAATTGAAAGTGTCGCACCTCTGCCTTTCCGAATACTGATAGCGCGGCAGACCCTGTTGAGTCAAAGAGCTTGCCGTGCCGAACTCACTTTGCTGAGCCAAATTCATGCTAAACACTGTGCTATTGCCGTGCCAAACTTGAAAATGTATAATTATTTGAGTTCGGCACGGCAGTGTCACGGTGTATAGCCTAGGCCTTAGCCGCAGACTCTATCTTTGCAGTTGCACTGTAAAATCAAGGAGTTTTTTGTTTTCTTTATACGAAGGTGCTCATGAGGCAAGACAAGGTATGGTGGCTGAGTTCCTTCTCATCACCCAAGATATCGATGGCCAACCTTACCGTAAAGGTGGTGAGGATGTCCGGGCAACACTGTCAGTCGAGACCGTTAGGAACAGGTAGGATATATAGGATGGGAATGGGAGGGGCAGACATTTAACAGTCTTGTACAAAACCCATGTACCACCACACAACATCCAACAACTGTTTTGTTATACCAAGTACCGTCTTGTTTATTTAAGTTTCTTAAGAAATCTTGAGGAATGCTGTCCAAATCTTTGACTGAAAATGCCTCAAACTGGGCCGTAGCTAAACAAAATCCCCTGCAGTTTTGTTGTAACTGTTCCCAACAACCGACAGTCTAAAGTGCATGCATCACCGCATAGTACCAGCGGAAACTCAATGAAGCAAGTTCATTCCCAGTACTTATACGTACATTACCAACTCTGTACCATCATGGATTAAAACCTGGGAACGATGCGAGTTGTACATCACATCTGTCGTAGGTGTACGTCACTTTCGTCGTTGTACGTTGTCTCATGTACAAGCATGTGATCGGGTTTTGACCAATGAAATTCCTCAGTGGTCAAATGCCATGGTATAACAAGAATTGTTGACAACCCCATCCCTGAGATGGGCGGGGTTGTCAAGTGCAGTTACCAGACAACTTCAGAAATCGTTATTGATCCTGGAGACAAGAAGCAAGATCCTAACATTCCCTAGAGCCTTAAATCTCAATACAGCCAGCTTTTCTGGATAAATACAGCATTTCAGGCAGAATAAAATGTAATGGTATGTTTCTACCATCACCATCTTTACACCCCGTAAAAATCTGCACAGATTTCTGTTTTGGTATGCTACCAAAGTATGAATTTACCTTAAATGTCTATTCTTCACACTTCACATAAATTTGAATTTTGTTTCCATATTTAGAAAGTATGTTGCGTACTTTGCCTAAACTTTACTTTTTGCGTCCCTTGCATTTTTTCTGCTAAATCTTCCATTCCTTTGCATATAATTTGAATTAATTTGCATATAATTTGCATTGATTTGCATACTTCTCTTTGCCATTGCTGCTTTGTTTTTGTTTGCACCAGATCCATTAATTGTCATATATTTGATGAGGATGACGGTAGCTATCGCATTGAGTACACACCGCAAGTACAAGCTTCTCATACCCTCAGTGTGTTTCTGGATGGACAACATATTAAGGCATGATCTTGTTATCATTTACACTTTTAACAATTACAATGTCAATCAATTTCCTTGACCTTAAAATTGACTAGTCATTGCCAATGACTCTACCAAGGCAGTGACCAGGGGCACCGAGAAAATGACCAGGGGTACCAAGGCAATGACCAGGGGCACTAAAGCAATGATCATGGGCATCAAGGTAAATGATCATAGGCCATACCAAGGAAACGACCAGGGGCACCAAGGAAATGACCAGGGGCACCAAGGCAATTACAGGGCATCAAGGCAATGACCAAAGAAACAAAAACAATGACCAAGGGCACCAAGGTAAAAAACAAGGGCACCAAATTGACCAGTAACAGTGACTTGGGGCACTTTAGACGGTCACCAGTTAAAACGGTTATTCACATTTTCCTTAGAGGCATTTTAAAATCTGTGCGCCCTCCACTGTCTATTACTGGAAAACCCTGACCTCTTTTTGCCGTTTACTGAAAATGAGATGGAGCACTTATAAAAGGTGGTATTTAACTATGAACTTTGTTTCGACCATCAGGGAAGTCCCTTTAAGGTGACTGTTCATGAAGGATGGCGGGAGCATTCAGGCTTGTGGCACTGCTGCACATTCTGCTCAAGCGAGGGCAGCAGACAAGCCATCTGTGGGTGCGGTGGAAAAATGCCAGGTACATAATAATCAACACTGAAAAGAGTGCATTCATAGTGTTGTAAATTCTTTAATCTATGAAATGAAATAATATGTGATACTGGCATAGTTCTCATCTTGGTTGTGTGTTTTCGGCGGTATTTCCTTCCTTTTGATACTATCATTATTTGTGGAAAAAAACAGCTTTATATAGAAGTACAGTAGTTATTTGTTTCATTGAAAAGTGACAAAGAAAATTTGACTAGAGCAGGATTTGAACCAGCGACCACCGGTATAGTGTACTGGAGCTCTACCAACTGAGCTATCCAGCCCTATGAATCCCGCTCCAGTGAAATGTTCTTTTTTTTTTCACTTTTTAATTACTTAATTGCAATTACATCCAGTCAGTTTCCCTTGTGTTATTTTTGTTTTCTTGCAAATTCAGCTTGGTTTGGTCCTTTTACCAGCTTAGTCCTCAAATTTAAAAGAATTTTTTTTGACGAAACAAGTAGATTCACTGGTTTGAAAAAGAAAACAAGAGCTTTGGCTTCAATGAAAAACCTCAACTTATATTGTCAGCATACGGATGACAGAGACAAAGCCGGAACTAGCCTGAGCCGGAGCCAAGGTTTGGAAAAGGCCCCTAATATTCCAGTTTTTCTAGCCTAGCTCATATCTTTTTTATAATAATGATTACATTTATTATGCACCTTTTCTTTAAGTTACAAAGTACTGGCTACAACGTAATCGGGTTGCCGGTATTCATTGGCGCCCTCGGCTGCCAGCCACACCGGCAATCCATTATGATTACGGAGCCTGAGATCGAAAGTGCTTGGTTTTGTGGAGGGAGGAGAACCGGAGAAAAACCCTCGTAGCATAGGAGAGAGAGAACCAACGCACAACTCTACTCACATATGACCCAAGCCGGGATCGAACCCGGGCCACATTGGTGAGAGGCGAGTGCCCAAAGCACTTACCATCTTAGTTTTTACTAACCCTACCTTCCTGGTCTCTGTGGCAGGTGGATTCAAGGGATGTGGTCACGGCCATCAGGGACACCCAGGTAAGTGGCACTGGTCCTGCTGCGGTCTCACTAACCAAGACGCCGAATGTCCCGGACAGCGCCCTCGCACACCGCAGCAACACGAGGGTACGCATCAAGCCGTGACCCAACCCCAAGCAACTGGCACGATCCCCAGGCCAAGCCTCAACCCAGGTACCCTCGTCAGGAGAGAAATTGGTACTTTATCCATCTCTGGGGCTGCCATGGGAGTTGCACAGCGTCAGGAAGATAGTCCCATCATGGGGGCGGAATCTCGACATGGGAAAGAGCGTGAGAAACAGGTGCACACCATATCTTTGTAAAAATCAAAGCGCTACATTGGTAAAGAAATGAATTCAGATAAATACATCCAAAGTTATCTGAAACATTTCAAATAATGATATTTTTGGGATTTACACTGCCTTTTTATAGAAAATGGGAAGTACTAATTTGTTAAATTTCCAAAAAAGCTAATTCAGCAGAAGGTCCCTGATATTTAACCTGCACCAAATTGAGAATGTCATCAGACAAATGCTATAGACCAAACTACGAATCAAGCTACAGACCAAGCCAAATTAAAGAAGTTAAGAACAGACTATAGAACAGGTTACAGACCAAGCCAAATTAAAGAACAGACTGTAGATCAGGCTACCGTACAGGCCATGCTGCAGGCCATGATGCAGAACAAATGCTACAGAACATATCAAGCTGCTGGCCAGATTACAGAACAACTCAAGCTACGTAGCAGGCCGCAAAACAGAGGCAGAACAGCCTACAGAACAAGTCAAGCAACTTGCTCCATTACAGAAGAGGCAAGCTACAGAACAAGCTTAGCTGTGGAACTTGTCAAGCTACTGGCTGGATTACAGAACAAGTTAGGCTACAGATAAGGCTACAGAACAAGCCAAGCAAATTGCTCCATTACAGAAGAGGCAAGCTACAGAACAAGCTTAACTACAGAACTTGTCAAGCTACTGGCCGGATTACAGAACAAGTCAGGCTACAGATAAGGCTACAGAACAATTCAAGCAATTAGCTCCATTACAGAAGAGGCAAGCTACAGAACAAGGTTAGCTATGCAACTTGTCAAGCTACTGGCTGGATTACAGAACAAGTTAGATTACAGATAAGGCTACAGAACAAGTCAAGCAACGTGCTCCATTTCAGAAGAGGCAAGCTACAGAACAAGCTTAGCTACGGAACTTGTCAAGCTACTGGCCGGATTACAGAACAAGTCAGGCTACAGATAAGGCTACAGAACAAGTCAAGCAAATAGCTCCATTACAGAAGAGGCAAGCTACAGAACAAGCTTAGCTACAGAACTTGTCAAGCTACCGGCCAGATTACAGAACAACAAGCCTGACTTCAGACCATGTCAAGCTGCTTGCCCAATTACAGGAGAGGCTAGGCTACAGAACGAGTCAAGCTATAGAATATGCTGCATATGTATAGGAAATCATTTTCCGTCCAGATAATTAGAGATATGTACATACACATGAAGGGACCTTGTTCACACCGCTTTCAATGTATGGGAATTTATTTTTTGTACTCAAAATAGAATTTCATCACTGTCTGTTTTTCATGGCAGATATTTTTCATGGATATTTTTGTAAGACTTTTCAGAATTTTTTTTATCAGAAATCAATATCATAATATTAATTTTTATCTTCCATCTTCAGGCTAATTCTTGTATTCATTTTTGAAATATTTGATAAATTCTAACTTTGGAATAACTCTAACATTATTTAAAAGAAGCATTTTAATAATCATCCGTTCCTTTCATAGATTTTCTAAGTTAACAGTTGATTCTAATACAGGTTAAATCAGATTCTCTTGTTGAACACGTCTGTATGTGAAAAAAACTCACAGCATCATCTAAAGGTGACGGCAAAATGAAACATGAAGAGGGAACCAGTGAGAATTACAGTAGACGATCGTTATTTTATATATCTGGGACCAGCCAAATTACCATGTTATACCCACGGATGTCATATAAAAAATCTGGACTTGCAATACTCTCTATAATCCCATGTAGGTCAATGAAGCCACAAGTTTCCATCTCGGAGGGCCAAATACAAAGGTAATACAAAGACGCGCTCACCATTGTTAGTTAAATCTGTCTGGCAACAATAGTTACCGCATTGTATCTGGCACGGTAAGATGGCCGCCGGTGGCTTCAGTAGATACAAAAGCATTGCAGGTCCAGATTTTTTTATATGACGTCCGTGGTTATACCACGTCCTTGTTATAAAGTGAATGGCAAATTAACAAAGAGGGAACCAGTGGGAACGACTGTAATCTAAATATGAGGAGGTGACTGGGACCAGCCTGTAACTTCATTACATTTGATGAAGTAGTTGTTACTACGAAATCTTATAGAGTTATTACACTACTTAGTCTTAAAAGGTAGTATCATACTTAGGTAGCATACCGAAACAGAAATATTCACAGATTTACCTATAACCTGCAGGGTATAAAGATGGTGATGGTAAAAACATACGGTTAACATTTTTCTGCCTGAAATGCTGTATTTGTCAGAAAAAGAGTAAAACCAATGACCAAAACAATTTTGATCTTTTAAAGATAAAGAAATAACAGTGAACAGATTGTAAAAACACTTTTTTTCAAAAAGTGGGCACTGACATTTTTACAGATGACTGTTACTGTATCTTCCTTGATATTGTCCATGAATCTGTATTTCTTTGACAAAAAACAAACTATGATATTACCTTTAAGTACTACCTACATTTTCTTTACTATTTTGATAGACTAACATGGTTCATACCCTATTGAAGCATACCTGGGAATTTGCAAGTAAATATATTTCTTAATTACATAATTCTTAATACTAGTACAGTACTTCAAGTTCATGAGTAAATATTTGACACAAGGAATAACGTACCAAGTAATACAACTAAATAATAAAAACCATTATCTTAATATAATTTGATATTACAATATTTCATTGCATGTATTGCTTGATACAATGAGCGATATCATTATTATATCTGGTAAGTAATACAGACTATTATGCAATATCTTTCTTCACGTCTTTGTACTTCAAAATCGATGCAATAATCCGATTTCTATTGTAGTACTTAATGGTAGTATCTTACTTTGGTAAGAAACCGAAACAGAAATTTGAACAGATTTACGTATAACTTACAGGGTATAAAGATGATGGTGGTAGAAACATACCGTCAAAATTTATTCGCCTGAAATGGTGTATTTATCCAGAAATTAGTAAAACAACGGCCGAAAATCTTTTTGATCTTTTAAAAGATCAAAAATAAAAGAGAAAAGACGTAAGAAATACTGTGGCTGTTTTTTACGATTTTCTCAAAAAGTGGGAACCGTATGGGATTGAAATTTTCACAGATGACTGTGACTGTATCTGTCTTGATATTTGTGCCCATTAATCTGTACTTCTTTGACAAGATCCAAAGTATGATATTACCTTTAAGATAATGAGCGCAGCTGAATTTAAAAAAGATACTACCATACTTTGGTAGCATACCTAAATAGAAATCTTCACAGATTTACCTATACGTTACAGATAGTGATGGTTAAAACTTGAAATGGTGTATTTATCCAGAAAAAGGGTACTTGAAACCAAAAACCCAAAAAATAGTCTTGATCTTAGGGAGATCAAAAATCCTGTGAATATATATTTGAAAATACCATTGAGCGTTTTTCACTGTTTCTCAAAAACTGGGCACCGTATGGGACTGGAATTTTCACAGATGACTGTTACTGTATCTGTCTTGATATTTCTGCCCATGAATCTGCATTTCTTTGAGAACAAGAATGAAATTGCCTTTAATACTGGGGCCGATTTCACTAACGCTTTGCGATCATCGCTAAATCCCAAATCCATCGCTACACGGTAAATTACTACACAAAGTAGCGATCGATTTTCTGTTTAGCGATGGATTTGGGCTCGCAAAGCGTTAGTGAAATCGACCTCTGTTTTGTTTCACTAACACCGATAACAAAGTAATCCTGTTTGTAATTGTGTATACATTATGCATGTAATTCGATGCGCTATGGTATTGTGGTATCCACATTTTACCTTGTAAAACGATTGTCTCAATTATAATCATAGGTATTTTCTAGACATACAACCATTCAGAGAAAAGATGTACATATATTTGGGAATAGTGTAATAAGTGAAATCATTGATATTTCCTATTGCTCTGGTTGCAACAGATCCACCGCTGTGGTAAGTTTGTTTATTTGGTCTTTCAATGTGGATCTTTCCAGGGTTATTTTGTTTTCTTTGTATCGAAATACATTTCGAAATACATGTAGGCCTACATGACTTTCAAAAATTCAGTGAATTTCCAATATTTTATTAGTATCTCTAAATTTGTCATCAAAAATTGGTAAAAACAGCTCGCTACAAGTTTTTAAAGGTAGTATCATACTTTGGTTTTTATCAAAGAAATACAGATTCTTGGGCAAAAATACCGAGACAGATACAGTAACAGACATCTGTGAAAATGTCAGTCCCATAAGTTGCCCAGTTTTTGAGAAAACAGTGAAAAACAGCCACAGTATTTCTTAAGTCTTTTCTCTTTTATTTTTGATCTTTTAAAAGATCAAAAAGATTTTCGGTCACTGTTTCACTAATTTCTGGATAAATACAGTATTTCAGGCGGAAAATGTTAACGGTATGTTTCTACCACCACCATCTTCATACCCTGTAAGTTACACGTAAATCTGTGAACATTTCTGTTTTGGTTTCTTACTAAAGTATGATACTACCTTTAACAGCTGCAAACTGCCCATCAGCCAAATTATGACCTGAATACTTGGAGTTACATGTAGGAGGGCCTGACGCGTTTCGATCCTAGCAGGATTGTTATCGAAAGTGGACAAGAACACTGGTAAACAAAGCTCGGGTTAAACTCGAAATTTGCGCCTGTACCAAAATGAAATCCCTTTCCCGTGATTGGGAACGTGTATAGCTCACGGACGTCATATAAAAAAATCTTTTGTATCTACTGAAGCCACCGGCGGCCATCTTACCGTGCCAGATACAATGCAGTAACTATTGTTGCCAAACGGATTTAACTAACAATGGTGAGCGCGTCTTTGTATCACCTTTGTATTTGGCCCTCCGAGATGGATACATGTGGCTTCATTGACCTACATGGGATTATAGAGAGTATTGCTAGTCCAGATTTTTTTATATGACGTCCGTGGTATAGCTGCGGGTTTTGCGACAACATACCTGGAAATTAATCCATGAAATCGAATCTCGTAAGCACAGAATTTCCTGCTTCCGTAAGCGCCAAACCTATACGCTGTGACGCTAAGCAGATTCTTGTAATAGGGCCTGCTATCAAATAATTATATTCTTGGAGTTGGGTCTGAAGTTTCGATCCTAATAGGATCTTTCTCAAAGGCTAAAAATGAAAAGAATACAAGAACATGAAGTAAAGATACACGATGATCTGGGGCCAATTTCATAGAGCTGCTGAAACACCAAAATGTGCTTAAGCACCAAAAACCTTGGTAAATAAAATCCGTATGCCAGCCAAAACTCCTTGTGAACGTTATGCTCAGCAAACAATGGCCGAATACAAGTCAAAAGCAGTAAATATCACATGAACATTTGGTTGGCAATCCTATTAAATCGAGAAACAGTTTTCATGCTTGAGCAATTTTTTTTGCTTAAGCAGCTCTATGAAATTGGCCCCAGAGGGCGACAGAGTGAACACAGAGAGAATCAGGGAAACGGCATGCAATAAGGCTGGGAAACCACAAAAAGAGGATATAGAGTGTGGTCAGGATCGAAATGTCAGTCCTCCATGCAAGCATATTTTGTATACATGTGTATTTCAGATCATTAATTGGCGTTACCTCAGTTTAGTACACTCAGGTTAGCTAGTACCGACACCCAGTCGTATTTAGGTAAGTTAGTTTACTGTAGAAGCTGGGTACCAGCTACCCTGAGTGTACTAAACTGAGGTAACCCAATTATTTTGGTTGATGAGCAGTTTACAGCAGTTTATTACTACATGTACATGTAATTGCATTGATCAAAATAAATGGACGAAATGAAGTGTTATTAGGTCTATTCACTATTGAACGTCTGTTCGAAGGCAATATGTCGGTCCACATGGACCATTTTCATGCATCTGCCGCAATAGGCCTATAATACCAAAATTTGGCTGAAGCACAAATAATCTAATTGATCAATAAATCAAAATTGCCAGATAACTTGGCCTTTCCCTTTTTGAATGTTACCCTTTAGCAAGCAACTATAGCTGGACTCTTTCAGCCATTGATAGGCCTATACATGTGTACATGTCAGTGGCGTAGACAGGCTTTCAGACCTGGGGGGTTGATCCTCTAGCTGGGTCGTACTTTGGTATATGTATAGTATACAATGTCAGTGGCGGTTCTAGGGGGGGGAGGGTCGGGTGCTAGGGGGCTTGAGCCCCCCCCCCCCCCCTAAAAAAAAAAAAAAAAAATGTTGTTAAGCCCCCCCCGCAAGAAATGCAATTGAAATGCAATTTTGTTCCTGTTATTAAGGGCCAATTACATAAAAACGCATTGTGTAGGATACATGTGCATTTTTTTGACCATAATATGTATACATTGTACACATAACTTGGATCATGGACCTTAAGGAGACAGGGTTTGCTATAAATTCGACCTTAGGGAGACATCGAACATTAAGGAGACATTTTGGTGTCTCCCTAATGTCTTAGGTATCTTTTATAGACACGTTTGTACCATCCAAAATTTTGGACAGTTGAGAGAATGCTCTCAACAGGAACACAACCCTTTGTAACGCGGTTCCGCACTTCCGCAAGAGTCGCATACGCAAAGCCAACCCGTTTCCCTTTATATCCTCCAGCGGCACGCTTTGAAATAATGCAAGGCCTTGTTGAACGGATCAAGAGTCGTGCACATACGCCCACACACCGAAGACCAGTAGCGTTCCTGGCAGTTTATCCTTTCGTTTCATCTCTCAAACGCATGTTGTATGCTTTTAACAATAATTAAATACTTTTTAACTGGCATACATTGCATGATTATACTTAAGTTTTAATTTTCCCACGACAGAAACCTGGGGGGGTTGTTTGTACACACCAACCCCCTAAAACTCTGGGGGGGATGCAACCCCCCCCCCCCCCCCCGCTATCTACGCCCCTGGTACATGTACCGTATAGTAAAACATCACTTGATAATTTTGGATGGTAAACAGATTTGTGTCAAAGATTTTTCATGCTGAGAAAATGCTTGTACTTCTTTGGCTTTTTGGAATTGACCTTGGAGTTAAGGTACAGTACAGGATTGGTAACATACCCAAACAGAAATTTTCACAGATTAACGTATAACTTCCAGGATATGAAGATGGTGCTGGTAGAAACATACTGTTAAAATATTTCCGCCTGAAATGGTGTATCTATCCAGAAATTAGCAAAACAAAGACCTAAAACAGTTTTGATCTCTGGGTAAGATCAAACCCATTCTTTGTTTTATAAGAAAAACTAAGTTTTCAATATTTTCCCGTGACTCGGATGTCCGATTTGAGCTCAAATATTCACAGGTTCATTGTTCCATGCCTATGCTGGATCAGACAATTAGTGTGAGTGCTGTTTTGTGACCTTTACCAATCAAGTACTATACCTTTAAAATCTCTTCAATTTATATACTCATGTTAATGCTTACAAAATATCAATCATTTTTTATACGGTTAGAAATCTCTTTTTTGTTGGATTAAACTTTCCACTCATTTTATACTGCATATTTTACTGCTGTACTTCCGTCCAAAAAACATTATATTTATGTAAATAACTGTAACTGATAATGGATAATGGTATTAAAAGGATTAAATTAATGTGAAAAACAAATGTTACATCGGAATACGTGGCATTCTTGTTCATGTAGGTCCTAAAGCGTTTAATGGTAAAATCATACTTTGGTTTTTGTCGAAGAAATGCAGATTCATGGGCAAAAATATCAAGAAAGATCCGAAAAAATCATTTGTGAAATTCCCAGTCCCATACGGTGCCCACGTTTTTAGAAGACGGTGAAAAACGCCCACAGTATTTGTTAAATATTGTCACCGTTAATTTGTTATCTTTAAAAGATCAAAATTGTTTTTGGCCATTGGTTTTACTTTTTTACTGATAATCACAGCTTTTAGGCAGAATTTTTGGTATGTTTCTACCATAACCATCTTTGTACCCTGTAAGTTATAGGTAAATCTGTGAAAATTTCTGTTTCGGTATGCTACCAAAGTATGATACTACCTTTAAAGTGCGTGTATCGTTCGGTGAGTGTGATGAACCATTCTATTTCATTTATGGCCGATTCGGTGACGTACTTTGGCCGAGTATTAACATTTAGGCCTACATGAACTTTGATCGTACATCATGTATATCAAAGGGTATGTACAAACCTTTCATACAAGTTATGTTTGTATCACGTACATGTATCATCGTCATTAAAGATAAAGAAAGGAATGTGTGGAGAAATTGAAAGTGAGGGCTGAATACAATTGCGCAAACGAGCTTTATACAGGGCTAAAAAGTCAATGTAAATGAATGACTTTGTGGAAATAATCGGAGATCGTATTGGGTCTAGCCCTTATGTGTATTTAATAGTAAATAAGCCATTTGCCATTAAATCTAACGTACGTTCTTCTTTCATTACATATAGGCTTAAACATCCCAATTTGAATTTCCCAGACTTAAGGTAGTATCATACTTTGGTTGTATGAAGCACAGATTCATGGGCAAAAATATCAAGGAAGATACAGTCGCAGTCATACGGTGACAATTTCAGTCGCATACGGTGCCCACTTTTTGAGAAAAATCGTGAAAAACGGCCGCAGTATTTCTTAAGTCTTTTCTCTTTTATTTTTGATCTTTTAAAAGAGCAAAAAGATTTTCGGTTGTTGTTTTACTTATTTCTGGATGAATGCACAATTTCAGGCGGAAACAAATTAACAGTATATTTCTACCAGCACCATCTTCATACCCTGTAAGTAATACGTAAATCTGTCAACATTTCTGTTTTGGTTTCTACCAAAGTATGATACTACCTTTAACTCGCAAATTGCTTATTTGAATACTTTCCCGGTTGTCAGAGGGTAAATGGTTTACATGACTGTAGGTGACACGGGCGGGATTCGAACCCAGGTGACCTCAGTTCCACAGCCCGTTGCAAACTGTATCTTTGCCAAGGTATGGGCCAGAATTCAGTGGGTTACTAACCCTTGTTCATTAAAATCAGCATACACTCATATTGTTTTGTAGGCAACATAGTTATTGATGTACTGCATATACAAAAATTAATGTACACGGGATCTCCACAGTCCACATTAAAAGAAACTATTATTAGAAATCACGAATCATCATTGTATAGGCCGCAGCTACTTACGTACTGATTACACCGTGCGCATGCTCCATGTGACCCGCAGTGACCTTGAAACCATGGCAGCTGATGAATAAATTATCCTCTAAATCAACAATCTGTCAATTTTATGACGACTGCATTGTTGTATTTCACCCGTTGCGCATGGGTACACATTCTTTGAATGTACAAATCAATGTGTGATGGGTCGATTTCACGAAGCACTACGATCGATCGCAACTCGAGTTACGAAGGATAAAACATCGTACCCTACGTAGTGCTGCAATGCATCATTATGTCCTACGATTGATAGGTAGTTAGGATGAGTTTGGTGAAATCGGCCCCTCTTCAAATTGAAGAATGTTGTCTCAATGGGCGTGTCAGTATATAGGGCCCTAAGCTATATGCAACATACTGCTAGTTATACTTACGTGTATAGAGTACATCTTTCATTGACTGTTCCCAGTCACATACCACATTGGGTCGACAGTGCACCACCCCCGATTTAGCTAGCATCTATCACTCTTGCGCTTCTTTTTTTCTGTAGATAACTATTTTTTAATCATTTCGAGCCTGTTTAAAGGTAGTATCATTCGTTGGTAAGACACCAAAACAGAAATGTTCACAGACTAACTTTAATACAGGTTATGAAGATGGTAGTGGTAGAAACATACCGTGAAAATCTTTCCTCCTGAAATGGTGTATTATCCAGAAATTAGTAAAACAACGACCGAAAATCTTTTTGATCTTTTTAAAGATCAAAAATAAAAGAGAAAAGATTTAAGAAATACTGTGGCTGTTTTCTCAACATGTGGGCACCGTATGGGACTGAAATTTTCACAGATGACTGTTACTGTATCCGTCTTGATATTTTTGCCCATTATTTTGGATTTCTTTGATAAATTAAGTACTTATTGGATTCATCATTCTTACTTCCATTTAATTATTTAAAGGCAGTTTATTATTTAAAGAGTTTAAGACAGAAAATGGACTCAACAGTTCGTAAACAGTGCAAACGGTCACCATGGGAAATCTTGGTTCATCATATTCTGGGTTTTTCAAGGAAATCAAGATTTAGTGTCTTTTAAAAAGATCTTTTTGAACTATCTTTTTAGCATTTTGAAAGCGTGGTGTAACCGTGAATGATTCGGAGGGGGGTTATTTCGGCCGTATTTCTGCTTTCAAGATGAACAAAACGTAAAAAGGTACATGAAACAACGTCTGTCAGGAAATTAAGACCTTCACTTCTATTTAAGCACAAAATTCAGCCAAAACGCACATCTTTGCAAATCATATATGCTCCCTTTAAAAGGCATGTACAAAAAGGTATTAAACTCTATTTTTGTTTTAAAGGCTTCGCTATTTTCTTGGGACTCGGATGTCCGATTGAGCTCAAATTTTCACAGGCTTATTATTTCATGTATACATGTACATGTTGAATTAGACAAAGCGTGAGTGCTGCTCTGCCACCTCAGTTACCAACGAAAAACTTGCACTTCTCCACCACTTTTAATATTCTCCTCTGTATTTTAATACCTTTTTTGAACTTTGTATAATAAATGCTTATTATGCAAATTGGACTTGCCCTTCACCGGCTTGGATGAGCACTGTATGCCGTGCACTCAGTGCTTTGAGTGCGCACTGTGAACAAATCATGCGCTGGCTCAGGAACTGAGTACAGTGCTCATCTTCAGGTGAAGGGCAAACCTAATTTGCATAATTCTATTTCTAAATTCTAAATCACTAATTACAATGATGGTATTATTGTTTGACAATATTATTGTTGTGGCAGTCACCATTATAACATTAATTAGAGAAGAAATGGACCAATTCACGGTAGTATAGGTGTGTTATCATAATCCCCTCCCAAATTTGAAGCTTGTGCGTCGTAACGCTAGAATTTCCCCTCACTTTCAGCTAGGAATCATACCTAAGCCAAGATAGTCTGACCTGCGCAAGAACGTAAAAAAACAACCTTGCTTATTGTTGCAAGTGAGACCTAGGGCCTTTCTCAAAGCATCGGATCCGGCTCCGGCTTCGTCTCTGTTTTCATATGCCGAAAATATAGGTTGTGGTTGTTCATTGAAGCTGAAGCTCTGTTGTCCTTTTCAAACCAGATAATCTACTTCCTAACTGCAGCCCAAAGCCTCTATTTTGATACTTGTAATTTTGAAATGGATTCACGAAATGGGGGCGGAGCCCCCGGAGCCGAGCTTTGAGAAAGGCCCAATGAAATAATCGCTCTCAGTCTAACATCGCTCAGATTTGGCCCATTCGTCACGTGAACCCAAACAACTCAAGCGAATTCAGTCATGGATGTGCGTATCTAATAGGTGCAAGCTTTTTTCTGAGAGGACCCTTGAAACGGAAAACCCAATAATATGAAATCTTCATTTATCAGGTGGTGTCTGGAGATATTGCTGCATGGGTGGCACAAAGAAGCGCGGAGTGATATATATTTCCCACTGTCTGTGGCGCGCCGGATATTGATTATAGCCTCATGCCTTATAGTAGAGTGGTTTTGATTGGCTGTCATGGACCTGGCGCTGTGACGTCAACTTGCCATGCCTTGTGCGTGTGTTGGGGTGTTCACATGTATTCATTTCCTGGTGACACCTATAGTTATCATTTCTGCAATGATAGACCGGTGAGAACAGGAAGACAAGATAATGATTGATAATTATGTGATACGGTAGACTTGTACACAGATTGAGAAAATTGTTCTTATCCATTATTCGATGTTCATGTTTCCCTTATGCCCCATAGGCCTAGTGGAAATGTCTTAGTCAAGACGACTGCCTGTATACACTTAGGCCTAAGTTCAAGATTAATGTTGGCCCTGATATTATAAAGCCCTTAAAATCTATATTTACCTCGAAGGGGTAAAGAAATCTCAAAGAATTAGATTTTACAGCCTCCGTTGCATGCATTGGTCTTCCATAATCTCCCACAACCGTGCGGTTTGTGCACATTTATTTTCTATAAGTGAAGACCTAAAAAGGGCTGTAAAACGTCCGAGTTCTCGATTTTAATTGATGTTCCACACTTCCATGGGCCTTTATGTGTTTTGTCCCGCGCCTGTGACAGTCTGGTAACATTAATTGCTTGAAGAGGTTGCAAATATTTAGCCATATGCACTGATGATTATTATAGTAAAGGTACTACATGTATCATACTTTGGTAGCATACCGAAACAGAAATCTTCACAGATTTGCCTATAACAATTACAGGGTATAGAGAATTAGAGATGGTAGAAACGTACCGTTAAAATATTCTGTCTTAAATGCTGTATTTATCCAGAGAAGAGTGAAACCAGTGACCAAAAACAATTTTGATCTTAGATCAAAAATAACCGGCGGTGAACATATTTTTGAAATACTGCGGGTGTTTTTCACCGTTTCACAAAAAGTGACCATCCGTATCGGGGACTGAAAATTTCACAGATGACTGTTACTGTATCTGTCTTGGTATTTTTGCCCATGAATCTGTATTTCTTTGATAAAAAACCAAAGTATGATATTACCATTAAGTCACAAGACGATGAAGTCCAATGAGAGTATGACTATTGAGTGGCATGTTTTGTTAAAGCAAAACATCTTGACCTATTCCAATAATTATAATTGAAGGCTACATAATTAATGACATAAGCTGTCTGCAAATGGCCAGCCAAAAACTACATTTTGAAATGCTTGGAGTTATATAGGAGGGCTGACGCGTTTCGATCCTATAGCAGGATTTTTATCAATTTTAAGATCGATTAAAGATCCTGCTAGGATCGAAACGCGTCGATATGGCCCTCATAACTCCAACCATATTTATCAATTTCAGGTCACTTTTGCTGATGAGCAGTTTGCAGCAGTTATATTATTCACTTGAATCGACTAAAATTTGAGTTTGCTTTGCAAAAACAACAGAACAGGGGCCAATTTCATAAAACTTGTAAGCACAAAGATTTGCTAAGCATGACATTTCTGTCTTAATAAATACAGGGTTAACAACCAAATGTCCATGTGTTGTGTATCACTTGTGATTGTTCTTTGGCTGTTGTTCGCTGACCATGAATATCGAATGGGATTTTCAATGATGGTTTGTTTTATTGGGCGAGAAATTTTTGTGCTAAGCAAATTTTTGTGCTTAACAGTTCTATGAAATTGGCCCCTGGTATCCGGCAAAGCTCTATACGAAAACGATATTCCAGTATATTGCTTTTTGATTGGTACCAAGTCTGCTAACCAAAGAAATGGGCTTAGCTGTGATGCGTGCAAGTGCACTGAATGATTAATTGTTGGAAGTTTATACATAACAAACTTTTCTCACCCTTCTTACAAAAAGCAGCGTAATGTTGATATAACAACGAATTTTGAAATCATTTTGGTCGATATTTCGATGACCGAGTAAAAAAATTGGCCAAATTTATCAATTTACTGACACGAGTTACTTAATATGTCCACATCATTAGAAGGCTCGAGATGTTTGATGTTTGCGAAACAACGCCGCCCAATGAATCAGTTTATGATATTTCTCATTTTGACGAGTGTTTGTGCTGTATTAGCAAGTTAACTTGAACCCGCCAACTACATCAACATCATACGTTCAATATTATTACATGTACGAGTGTTGGTAAGAATGAATGAATATAAAGGTCATATAATTCACAACACTATACACACACAACGTAGGATTTTATCACAATACAGCAGTACACAGCATACAGCAGGTACGCGTATACAAGATATGCTAACAAGCGCGTTGAAATGACCCTGGGGATACATTGATCGTACGTATATGGTGTTCAATGACGCGATGTCGCCATTTTGTTACCTGTCTAATATCTATTCAAATTCAATGCATACATAATATGCATATGAATACCATTATGAAAACAATCTTTTTCAATATTTTTAGTGAATGTTTCTCGACAAGAACTAGAAGGTATCAGAGAAAATACGGACATACCAAAGAAAATGTGCAATTATCATTACAATTTGAGATTTCTGTTTCGGCCTAATCCTACGGTCACATTTTATGAGTTCCAGTCTTTTACATGTCGACACTTGGACCTATTTCTGTTTTTAAAACTCGTCTCAGATTAGTTCGTGCTTAAAGATCGTTCTACTTTGGAAGCATACCAAAACAGAAATCTTCACAGATTTACCTAC
The DNA here is from genome assembly GCA_963971285.1 of Astropecten irregularis. Lineage (NCBI taxonomy): Eukaryota > Metazoa > Echinodermata > Asteroidea > Paxillosida > Astropectinidae > Astropecten > Astropecten irregularis. The sequence continues at coordinate 10,973,313 of OZ020260.1, read as the reverse complement.
AGGGTATAGATGGTGATGGTAGAAACATATACCGTTAAAATGTTTCTGCCTGAGTAAAACCCGCGACCAAAATAATTTCTGATCTTTTAAAAGATCAACAATAAAAGAGAAAAGACTTATGAAATACTGTTGGCGTTTTCACCGTTTTTTTCACAGATGACTGTTACTGTATCTTCCTTGATATTTTGCCCACGGAATCTGCATTTCTTTGACACAAACCAAAGTATGATTAACTTTATTCTGGACCCGCACTCAATTTTGGAAAGAAAAAAAAAGAATGTTGTCACCAAACTCTTCGTAACTTACTATCAATCGTAGGACTTGTGATGCATAGAAACCCTATGTGGGATAGGTCCCCTACGACTGGCTTATCCTTCGTAACTCGAGTTACGATCGATACGATCGGTCGTAGGGCTTCGTGAAATCGACTCCTTTATATTCATGGATGAGTTTTGCCGCCAAAGTTGTCAACAAAAGCGAGTGAGATTCCTCATTGAGTTAAATATTATAATGATCATATCATATGAATTTAAAGGTAGTATCATACTTTAGTTTTTGTCAAAGAAATACAGATTCATGGGCAACAATATCAGTGAGGACTATACAGTAGTAGTCATCTGTGAAAATTTCAGTCCCATACGGTGCCCACTTTTTGAGAAAACGGTGAAAAACGGCCATAGTATTTCTTAATTCTTTTCTGTTTTATTTTTGATCTTTTAAAACATCAAAAAGATTTTCGGTCCTTGTTTAACTTATTTCTGGATAAATACACCATTTCAGGCGGAACGATTTTAACGGTATGTTTCTACCACCACCATCTTCATTCTCTGTAAGTTATACGTAAATCTGTGAACATTTCTGTTTTGGTCTCTTACCAAAGTATGACTACCTTTAGCATTCATCAGCGAGCAAGCTACCCTCATGAACAAATTGATAAAGCACCTCATGCGTCTGTAGTGGCGAATCTCAAGTGGGGGGGGGGGGGGGGTGCAACACCTCCGTTCAGCCGTGAACCAATTTCTTAATATCAGTAAAAATGTGGAAAGAACTTTGGGCATGCACCCCTTCACAAAATTATAGTCACACCTGTGAATTGATTGTTTGCGGCATTCATGCCCTATAATTTGAGAAAAAATAGAGCGATTTTTAGGACTTGATTTCATCGAAATGGCACTTTTTCATTTTCGACACCCGGTTTACTACTGAAAGCTAGATCCGCCCATTAAGTCAATTTCATAGAGCTTCTGAACCTCCAAAATTTGATTAAAGGTATAATACATGATTGGTTAAGGTCACAAAACAAGACCGGCACTTTATCTAATCCAGCATGTACATGAAATAATAAACCTGTGGAAATTTAAGCTCAATCGGACATCTGAGTCACGAGAAAACAGCGGAAATCCGGAACAATTTTTATTATAAAACATAAAGAATGGTTTTGATCTTACCCCGACATCAAAACTGTTTTCGGTCTTTGTTTGACTAATTTCTAGATAAATACACCATTTCCGGCAGAAATATTATAAAGGTATAATGGTAAGAAACCGAAACAGAAATGTTCACAGATTTACGTATAGGCTTACAGGGTATGGAGATGGTGGTGGTATAAACATACCGTTAAAATGTTTCCGCCTAAAATGGTACACTTTATCCAGAAATTTGTAAAACAACGACCGAAAATCTGTTTGATCTTTTAAAAGATCAAAAATAAAAGAGGAAAGACTAAGAAATACTGTAAAAAAAAAAACTGCATTTCTTTGATAAAAACCAAAGTATGATACTACCTTTAACGGTATTTGTTTCTACCAGCACCATCTTCATACCCTGAAAGTTATACGTAAACCTGTGAGCATGTCTGTTTAGGTCTGTTACCAATCCTGTACTGTACCTTTAAGCACCCAAAACCTTGGTAACTATACAGTATATAAGCCAAGCCAAAACTTGTGAATGTTATATGCTCAGCAAACAATGCCCGAATACAAATCAAAAGCAGTAAACATCACATGAAAATTTGGTTGGTAATCCTGTTTGATCCAGGAAGAATTTTCATGCTTCAGCAAATTTCGTGTTTAAGCAGCTCTATGAAATTGGCCCCTGGTCTGAAAGGTAATATCATACTTTGGTTTTTATCAAAGAAATACAGATACATGGGGAAAAATATCAAGACAGATACAGTATAACAGTCATCTGTGAAAATTTCAGTCCCATACGGTATACCCACTTTTTGAGAAAACAGTGAAAAACGGCCACAGTATTTCTTAAGTCTTTTCTCTTTTATTTTTGCTCTTTTAAAAGATCAAAAAGATTTTCGGTCGTTGTTTTGTCTAATTCCTGGATAAATACACCATTTCAAGCGGACAAATTTGAACGGTATGTTTCTACCACCACCATCTTCATACCTTGTAAGTTATACGTAAATCTGTGAACATGCATTGTTGGGGTTAATAACGTTGCCCAACTGCTGTTCAAGTTTTGACTCAAAATCAAAAATTTTAATCAAAGTAAAATGATGATATAATTTTGCCCATCTTCACTGCTAATATTGTTGACCTGTGCTGGGCAATATTATTGGCACATTCTCAATTTTGGAATAATTAGGGCCTATACAGTTTGTTATTTAATCCTCCCATTAAATTTATTTAAATTATTCAAAATGCCTCGGCGAAAAAAACCCAAAGCAATACAACAACACAGAATTTCTTTTTTCTTACTTCTATGGGAAATAGTTCTAAAGATTATTATGCTAAGCAATGTTGTCTGCGCTTAGCTAGACCTTTGCCTGGGGCCACTCAGTCCCCATGCGCTTACTGCAGATGTGAACGTGGAAGCCACATTGACCTACACTGGATAACCAATGGTGGTATTAAGTGGATGGAGGTCAAATAAATAACGAAAACAATTCGACACAAGCCATTTCATTCAGTGCCTTTTTCCAAACCTTGGCTTCGGCTCCGACTTCGCTCTGTCGTCCATAATAATTATGCCGAAATAGTTTGCCGTGTTTTTTTTTTCATTGAAGCTGAAGCTCTGTTTTCCTTTTCAAAGCAGAAAATCTACTTCCGAACCGCAGCCCCTATTTTGATACCCCGAATTATTTTAGAATGAATTCACGATCGAAATGGAGCCTGTGCCGGAGCCTGAGCCGGAGCCAGGATTTGGAAAAGGGCCCAAGTTCTTCTAATTTCGTCTTGGTGAATCAGTTATGTGTGAACTCTCAAGAGTAGGCTAGACCTACATCAGTTATAGAAGAAACCCAACAATTGAGCTGGGATACCGACTCCAATACAACAGGAACCAAACCATCAGGTTTTTCTAGGGTCACTCAACACACAGATGAACGTCGCTTGAGATGTAGAGGCGGGTGCCAGACCCACAGGATTCATCACCGCTTGGCGGGTTGTTCACCATGACGTAGTTTGTATACCTGTTGATTATCGATGTGTAATGTTTTGGAACTGTGGTGACATTGAGGAAGGGCAATCAGACCTCTCGTTTCTAGCAATTTTGTTTCTAGATCGTGATGAGAAGTGTAAACTTGTAAAACAATGGGCCTAGCTATAGACCTACTGCGAAGGTATAGGCCTATAGCGGGTCTACCTCCGAATACTGAGAGTCGTTATAATATTTATAGGCCCTAATTATCATGGCGTTCATCTTTAGAAGTGAGATAACTGTCAGATTATTGTGGAACACACTGTAACCTAGGCCCATGTCACACGAGGCAATTTATAGGCAACCAGTTCCAGGCAATCTCCAAGGAGAAATAGCATCCATCTTTCAATTTTCATATTATTTTCTTGGGGATAGTGAGAAACTACCAGAAGAAATACCTTTGTTCGAGCAAGTTTTCCCTCCTGCATGTGGTGTAGTTGGTTGCCTCCAAGTTGCCTGTAAAAGTTGCATAAAGCCATGTCCCTATTTTGTCATCGATGGGTTGTATACTGCAAATTTACCCCCTTTGGCTCAAGGCTTTTCTCCAGCGAGTTTGTGCAAGTCTTCTTCCTCGCTGGAGCCATGCAATAATGTTGAAACCCTCAACCAAAATTTAACTTAAAATCGTTCCTTATTTCCTCCATTGTTTTATGTCTAATGTATTTATAACAAGCGAAATATTAAAATCATGGCCGAAAAATATTTAAATACTTCAGACAAGGGCACTTTTCCTAACCTCAGCTCTGGCTCAGTCTCGGGCTCCATTTTGTGAATCCATTGTGAAATACCGGGCATCAAAATAGAGGCTTTCGGCTGCGGTTCAGAAGTAGATGGTTTGAAAAGGAAAACAGAGCTTCAACTTCAATGAAAATCCACAACCTATATTTTCAGAATTATGGATGACAGAGCTGCTGGACCCTGAGCCGAAGCCGAGGTTTGGGAACAGGGTCATGCACTGCCGGCCCACTCCATTGCCATCGGATTGTTCCAATGCTGAATAGGCATAATACGAAATTAAGCCCTAAACGAATTTGAATGACAAGAAACGGAACAACATTTGGGTGAAGTAAATGTTTGCAAAATATTTCGCATGTAGGGCCTACAGGAGTACTATAAACTTGCATTTGGAACCATTAGATATTTTTTTTTAATGGGACTATAAATTTAAGAACAGCTTTAGAAATGAACCATTTTGCAACTTGGTGAATTGAAGACAATAAACTTTTTGAGGAATTTCTGACTTTCTGTTGACATAAATGCCTATTTTGAAAGAGAAATCGTGAGGGTAGACGGGGAAAAAAGTTGGGAAAAAGTACGCGCCCAAAAAAGTTGAGCCCAAAATGCTACAAAGTTGTGGTCTTCCGACACAAACAAAGTAGTCCGCCCTGTACCACAAGCTGCTGATGCAGAAAGACTAAGGGGAAGACTGCGCATGCGCAGTTCGGCGTGACAATGGCGGCTGATTGGAAGGTAAGATAGGCCGCTAAAAACCGGCTGAAAATCACACTTTTTGCTGGGTTGGACCCAAAATGGTTTGGCAGAGATGGTAACGAAGATGCATCGAGTAGGAAGATGTAGATTGGGTGTTTGTGTGTGGTTTTTAAAGCCGGTAATATTCTCCAATCGTCTGGTACTTAAGTCGCTGTGGTGTTCACGTTTACGTAGTTAGTGCTGGTGGTACGATGTTTTCTTGTTGTTTTTTGTTGAAGTGTTTTTCTTGCATTAAAATCTGAGCTGAAATTGTTCATTGTACTACGAAAAGTAAACACAAATTGGCCTTCCTGTCTGACCTCTTTGTCACTGATAAGGTTCATTTGTTCATGTGTTTTCGTATTGACCTTAACTTTATGTTTTTCTTCCACAGCTAGGCTTTTGTAATGCAGTCAACATGTAACTTTACAATACACATATTCTGCCCATGGGGGTATAACACTATTTTTAACCACCTGTGGAAAAATTGAATAATCCTAAATTGTTATTTTAGCTGTGAAGGTCCCTTGTTAAGTGCTTTGTTGGTAGTGTTTCCCACACTTGTGCACAATTCAGAACTTCATTTTTGATGCATAGCCCACATACCTGTGTACAAAATTACTTGCATTCCTTCACACAAATATGACATGAGTCATGAAAGATATTTTAGAAAATTGAATTTAAAACAAAATTCATAATACGTGTAGACATTTTGTTGCCGATATGCACAGTTTTATTGCTGAAATTACAACTTAAGAAAAATCAATGCATTCATTGTTTTGATTGTTATCAACAAATAATTAATAACATTTCATCTTCTACATGTTTACATGTCGTGGATTTAACTTCTTCGGTGGACGTGAAGTCATATTTGAATTTTCATCAACTTCTGAAGAAGAGAATTTTTTTTGTGATGCTTACGTAATAATTCTAACTTTTTGCAAGTTGTAGTGTAGCGTACTGACTTTGGACTTTGGTAGACAATCAAACATTTAGATTGAAAGTGTTGTAATTTGTTAAGAAATTGTTTTTGAGAAGCAGTATACAACTGTGCCACTTTGTTAATGCACCCAAAGTATTCCAATATTGTGATCGCCTTTTGAGAATATAATTGTTGTTGTTTTTTGCGTTTTTTTCCTGGTTTGGTTTTTTTTTTGCCACCACATTGTGCAATTCTGTTACGTCGTTGAAAGAATTCCGTGCAGATTTTTTCAACTTTTTTTTTTCCGTGGCTAGAATTGTTAGAAGCCATGCACATTTTTAAAGTACTTCCAACAAAATTCAAAATGTTTTTGGTGCCTAATAATTCATGTATGAATATGTGTACGTGTATTTTTTTGGGCATGTCATAGAAATTATTTTAAATGGGAATTATTAGGCAATCATTTTTGGGATTCATAAGTTTTCATGAAACACCGAATCTACCTTATCACATCATGGGTTATCGGTAAATGTTATGGATGTTAAGATTTTTGTTACCACCAGTATTAATTTCATTTAACCTAACCCTCTGCACCTACCAGTAGTGTAGACACGTCCTCAGACCTGGGGGGTTGATCTTGTAGCTGGGTCGCACTTCCATATGTTATTTTTTTTATATAAAAAGTGAAAACCTGGGGGTCGTAAACCCCCCCCCCCCCCCCCCCCAGCCCCCCCGTGATCTACGCCCATGGCACCTACCCTGTATTTATATGTATTGTGGTATTCTGGATACCACAGGAAAAACCATAGATGTATGCGAAGTAAACCATGGTATAGAAGTGCGTTAGGGCCTGGTTAATCTTGAAACTTCATGTAGATTTGGTACAATTTCATGCCCGCCAAGAACCAACTGCAAATCATATCAAACATTTGTCAAATATTGAGGTCTACTTAAGGCGGTGCTCAAACGAATGGTTGAGCAAAGTGCAAAATGACGGTTTTTCAAATTTGAGATAGCTTTCACACTTTCGTAAAAACTTTGTATATTTCAGATGGAGTAACTGTTCTGATGGGCATTACCAATACCAGTATCTTCAAGACAAGTAAGCCTCTGATGGTTATATTTCTTAAACATAATATTGTCTACTTGTAATGGACTGTTCCGGCTTTGCTCGGCCATCCACCTTAGCAATGCCACATATTTTAGACACAGCATGTGACCGAGTTTGACCGAGACTGATGGATTTTGCTTGGTAACCTGTACACTAAATATTCTACGGGTACCAGGCACAATCGTCTAGTGGTTGACAGATAGTCTTTGATCGAACTTGCTCCTATATTTGCTTCATCAAGCTTTAACATACCCATTCTTTTGGTTGTTTGTTTGTTTGTTTGTTTGTTTGTTTGTTTTGATGAGACTTTTGTTTTCCTTTGGTATAGGGACACAGGATAAGGTCCTCGCTAAGGTGAATTGTAGGAGTTTCGTCCGAAGACAATGCTGACAGGATTGGTAGAGTGAGGACACTTACAGAACACAGAACGCAGTTTCTAATTAAGGGAAGATAGACAGCAGTACCATGAAGCCCTCTAAGGCTTCCTCCAACAACGAGGGGAAGGATTCACAAGGACTAAGGACTACACCTCAGGGTAGGACTGCACGCAAATCTGCGCCGTCAACAGCCGGTAAGAGGAAATACGTGAGGAGGGCATCGTCAGTCAATTCAAAGACGTCTGCGAAAAATAACGGCCCAACTTCAAGCGCGCCAGTGACTGCCCGTAAATCGTTCCCAGTGCTCAACGTGTCGGCTGTTGGTAATTCCAACCATCTCAATGGTTTACCCATCAAGTTTGATTTTCATAGGGGCGGTCAGACGGAGGTACCAAAACGTCGTTTTGTGGCCAGAAAAACAGGTCAGGTTGCAGCGGATGGAATGCCGGATGCAGCACAGATAGACAACGAAAGGACTAACTTGACCAACTTGAAAACAGTACCAACGCTGGTCCAAAATGGTATACCGATAGTCTTGCAACCGCAAGCCACGGTGCCATCTTCCAGAGTCACCAAAAAGCTGCCATTACTGCTGCCGAAAAGTCCAATAATTGAGCCTGAAAAGATACCAAATGTGAAAAGGCCTCATCAGATACGATTCACCAACAACAAAATTACCCCAAACAAAAAAAGGTCCAGAAACCGCTTTTTTGACATTAGTCTGAGTCTCAAGCGGAACGCCACGTCCGCTTTGGGTAATTCTTCAGCCAGTAAAGAATTGATAACATCAGGGTTGAATATACCACCCGCTGTTCAGAGAGCAGTAATGCTCGGATTAGTAACAACATTACCACCAGAATCCATGCTGACTGCAACAGATCAAGGAGATCCTCTGGGCAAAATCATCTCAGGAGACCTTGCCACTCAGGGGCAGGGACAGATGAATGATACAGATGAAACTGACATTAAGGTAGAAATCCCCGCTGATGAACATCATCTAATGCTGTCAAAAGAAGAAGTCATCAAGGACATTGAAAATATGGAGGTTGACACTGCAACGTCAGAGTCGATGGATTCGTCCCAGCTTGACGATCAAGACGTGTTTATGGATGACGATCCTCCCAAGCTGATCAGTAGTCAGGACATGGTGGCCCAAGACATGAGCGGCAGCGATGAGACCCCGGAGCTGGAGAGACAACCACCTCCCGACATCGTCCCCATTGAGCAGCTCCATCGAATGCTGCCCTCCAGTGGCGAGAATCAAGCAGCGGCAGAGCGTGACAATTCCACCCCGATACCAGGTACCACGGCCTCATCAGCCAATCCTCGCCACACCCTGGCTGCCGACTTCCCAGTCGGAGCAGCTGGGTCAGCCACGCCCGACTCCTCGGCTACCGAGAGCTGTCCTCCTGATATCATCAAGAAGAAGAAACGCCACCCACGCACACCAACACATTTTGGCATGAAACGGCACCGAGTAGTACGGAACAAACTCAACAATTATGACTCTGGTAAGTGAATAATTGAATGAAGCAAAGTTGACCAAATCATTTCTGATGAATAACCTAATCGCAACATCTGAGAAACTTTTCAGAACTGAGTTGATTTCAGCCATTCATATTGTTGGACTTATCTTAACACAATTATGGTGTGTTTAAGCTTTTGTTGGAAGATTTCTGTTGTAAACATAACTAAGCTGATGTGGAAGTGCTTCCAATGTAGTTAAACAAGTTCTCTAGATTTCTTTGTTGCTACCTTATGCCTGGATTAGAGACATTGGTGTGATTTCTCTTTGTTCCTTCCCTTAGATTCAACTGACATCCAGAGTGAAGCCGGCAGTGATATCCGGCTGCCAGTAGCCAAGAAGAAACGTAGCAGCAGTACCTCAACCATGGCCAGCCTAGAATCCGATGGTGACTACATTCAGCGAGGTAAGGTCCATTGAAACACGCAGCCTTGTTTCCTGGCATGACAACATGTCAGGCTTCCATGCAGGCAACTTGGGCAGTTGCCCTGGTGCCCCTGGTGTTTGCCTTGCTGCCTTTCCAAAAGTTCCACTGTTAGTTCCAGGTTTCCTTTGCCAAAATTGCTTCGGCTTTTAAGAACCAAGTTCCTGCCCTTTAGAACCTTGGCACTTAAAGTTCATCCAGTCACCTCAAGAAGATCCGGAAAATGTCACAGGTTTGTTTTTATTTCAATCAAATTATGAACAAACTGCAGATGTTCTATCAACTTAATACCAAAGTATGATGGTACCTCTATGTTCTACAATCTGTTAAGATGAATCTACATTTCAGCACTCATTTTTGTTATTTATAAACGTTTCCATACAACAATTGGATGGCAATAATCCAACCAGCACAAATGTGTGCCATGTATGTAACTTGATGCTCTGATTGACTGACTGTGGCCTTTATTGTTTGGTGTGACAGGAAGCTTAGATGGGCGCACACCCACCAGCCTCCACATGCAGGTAAGATTTCTATCCCTAACTCTACCAAATCCACTAAAAATTGTCTTGATATATCTGCTTAACATGGCAATCCAATCCAACATTTCAGCTCCGCATTCCCATGGCAGCAGATGACAAGATTTTTGGGCTTTTTTTTTTTTGTTAAAGAAAAATATGTACAAGCCTAAAGCCAATACATGTACATGTATAACTGATAATTTGGGACATTGCCAACATCGGCCTTGTGAGCTCAGTTGGTAGAGAGGCGATGCGGTATTCTGGAGGTCGTAGGTTCAACTCCTGCTCCAGTCAGTTCACCTTCAATTACTCTGTCAGTTATTGGTTTCTGTTTTTCCCCTCCTAGTCGGAGCTTCCGCTGTGCTGCTGTCGCATGGAACAGAAGGGACCATCGTCGGTCATTCTGTCCACCTGTCGAGCCTTGGAAGTCCTCGATGGGGAGGTAGGTCATTGACGTGATGAGGGAAACCAAACCACCACGACTGGCTTATAAGCAAGTTGTGGTGTAGTCTAGATACATACATGCATTTTGTCTATCTGAATTTTTCTGCTCGCACATGTATACCAAACTAATGTTTCACTGAATCTGATAGAATCAAAATATCAGAACCTCTGTGAGCATTTTAAATAAAGATTTCTGGTCATTATTTTGGTTGATGAGCAGTTTGCAGCAGTTTTTTACCTGTAATGTCTCAATGCTGTATATGGCTGTATATAGAAACGACATTGTTCCTACCGAAATGTCCATTGCCAACTTGGTTGCATGAAGCCCATTTAGCACATGATGTAACACCAGAACAATTATGCTGTTTGTGGTCCGTTCGCAAGGTAATAAAGTTCCATGATAATTTTACTCTTCGAAACTGACAGGCTCCTCAAAATGGCAAAACTTTGTGTATTACACTATTAAATATGAAGATATTTCTGTTGATAACCAACTTGTAGCTTTCAATGCAGTTTTTACATTGACGAGTCAGGGTTCCAGGCAAAACTTGTACATTAATTCGTCTCTAGAGGTTACCGCAGTAGCAGCAAATTCAAATTGTTTAGGTATGGTGGAAATGCAAGCGGGTGAATTTACTGTAGCATTTTAGCACAATTTTTGAAATTGTAGTATTGTCCCTTTATTGGGCCAACCCAAAAGTACTTCTCAGATGTTTAAAAAAAGGTGAAAACGTGTATATAACCTCCATACTAATGGAGCTTTTACCCCGACAATTTAAATGAACAGTTAGCTTGAAAGGTACTATCATAGTTTGGTAGCATGTATACCAAAACAGAAATCTTCATGGATTTACCTAGGCTTTAGCTTACATGGTATAAAGATGGATGATGATAGAAACATACCATTAACATCTCTCTGCCTGAAATGCTGTATTCATCCAGAAAAGAGTAAAACCAGTGAACAAAATTAGTTTTGATCTCGTGGCATGATCAGAACTCCTGTGTATGCATTTGAAAATACCGTGAGCATTTAACTGTTTTCTCAAAAAAACTGGGCTCTGTATGGGACTGAAAATTTCACAGATGACTGTTACTGTATCTTCCTTGATATTTTTGCCTATGAATCTGCATTTCTTTGACAAAAACCAAAGTATGAAGTTAGCTTTAAAATAGTTAATCCTTTGTTTTTGTTTTTAATTTTTTTTTGGAGCAGTTGGTCGAATGTAAGAATAAGATTAACACGGGTAAGCTTCATCGACCGTCGTCCAGAGTGCCTTATGGTGGATTCTGCCCTGAACACAGGTAAGTCACTCCAAAATGATAGCAGACCCTGCCAGGGTTCTAGCCACGGTGGGCGGCGCTGGGCGGGCCAGCCCCGCACTGGAAATTTGCGCCTGGAACATAGGTCTGAAATAAACTCTGCCGCCCAGCACAAATTTCCGCAGAGTGAATAAAAGTATTGCCAATATCGTGAATTTTGATCACATTCCTGAATAAAAGTTCACTCTTTTCTGTGTTTTGAAATGTGAAGCACTGATTCTCAATGTTTACAAGACGATATAATTTCCAATTTTTAGCGTAGGCCTACCGTACATCTGTACATGTAGCGAACTAGGGCTCAACTTTCTAGAGCCCACCACTAAAATTGGTCTGGCTAGAACCCTGGACCCTGCAGCTGTGCAGTTTGTTTTATAACAAGAGCTCTTTGGATGATGTTCGCAAGGAAGAGATTGAAACGTCGTCTCGTTCATGCTGACTAATCTGATTTGTCAGTTATTCACAATTGGTTCATCAAAGATAAATATGACTAATATTAAAGGTACAGTACAGGATTGGTAACATACCCAAACAGAATTTACCTATAACTTTCAGGGTATGGAGATGGTGCTGGTAGAAACATATTGTTGAAATATTTCCGCCTGAAATGGTGTATTTATCCAGAAATTAGTCAAACAAAGAACGAAAACAGTTCTGATCTCGGGGTAAGACCAAAACCATTCTGTATGTTTTATAAGAACAATTGAGTCGGGTTTTCGCTATTTTCTCATGACTCAGATGTCTGATTGAGCTCAAATTTCACAGGTGTGTTATTTTATGTACATGTTGGATCAGACAAAGTGTGAGTGCTGTACTGTAACCTTTACCAATCATGTATTATACCTTCAATTCATTATCAATATTCATATTCATGTCTTGAACTGAACCTAAGGACCTTTCTGTCTGAGATACTTGGTTCTATTCCCTTTACCAGCTCAGATATCCAGTAGTTTCAATGATGTGATCCTTAATTCTTGCTTTATCAGATCTTTGCTTTCTGATTCTTGGGCAGGATTTTGATGACAGAGCACAAGTGCTGTCCAGGATGTGGCTGCTTCTGCACTACGGTATGAAATAATTTTTCAAATCTCACTTTTAGAAAACATCCACATGTATGTCACTCAGATAGGAAACCAAGCTAGCCATGTTATCAATATTCAAAATCTTGCTTAACCAACTTCTAAATTCCAACCTTTATTATACCAATAATTGTTATACCAAATGGCATTGTATACCTGTGCTGTCATTGCTGTGTTATAGGAGGTCGTGGGTTCGAATCCCACATGAACCAAAACTTTAAAAAGGTATTTAATGAAATGCTTATCTACATTGGTGAAGGTTAATAAATTATTTATATAATTCTATGGCCCTGACAAAAAAATAATTAATAACAACAATTTAATATTGTTATACCAAAGTACATGTATACTTGGTACAACTACTTTGTGGTACTTTCATTCTCAATGTTATGTCTCAAACTCTTTTAGTTACTTCTTATATTGAATACAATGAAAAATACTATCATTTATCAATTATTGAAATACTACCAAGAAAAATGCAATTTTGCTTACTGATGTTGAACCATATACTGTGATAACAAACATGAGTACATTTTTGAGACTGTTACCTGTTGTACCAAGTGTGTGGGCCAAAAAAAATCGAAAAATCATGTTTTTTTTTTTTTTTTGCACCCAGGGAACTGTAATCGTTTGTAAGCCGAACGACAAAGACCAAAAATCCCACCACTTCCACAGGGAGTGTATCGTGGACATGGCTGGCGCCCTCTACTGTCCACACTGCGGCAGCACGTCGGACTTGCAGGAGCTGACCATCCCATCCAACGGCAACACGGCCATGCTGCGCAAGATCCCAAAGTCCGAGATAATCAGCGGGGTGGTCAAGCTGCCCAAGTCCCTGCTGGGGAAACTGACCGGTTGTTTGCCGGAGGAAAGGCCTGTTGAGATGGAGAGTGCCATGATCCCAGACCCAGGACCAAGGTAAGTCCACCGAGGGACAAATCAGCTTGAGACAGCTCGACTACAAAGACAACCCAACTGTGAGACAGCTCGACCGCAAAGACAACTCGACTCCGAGACAAGTTGACTCCATCTCTGCCGTTGTGATACACAGCCCGGGCGTGCATGAGCAATAAGTGACACCGAAATAGTAGATTGGAAGTAAAAGACCGCTTGAGAGTCTGCAAAAGATGAACAGCGGGCCGCGCAGCATCAGTTTAACAGTGGCAGATGGCCAAGGGGCATAGCGGGCGTGCTGCAACCAAATAGGCCTACCCGAAAAAGAATCTTTCTCGAAAGTTTTAGCCTGAAATAAAATAAGATTTAAAAAGGGAGAAATGAAAGAAAAAAACCCAGAGTAATTATTCCAGGTTTTTGTAGAATGGCGCTAGCAGCGTAAATTATTTTGCTTCCAATGAGAATATTATTTTCGATATCTCTTTTAGTTATTTAATATTCAGATCACATTTTGTCGCGCACATCGCGCATCGAGAACTAATGGAATTCGACTTGTCTCGGAGTCGACTTGTCTTTGCGGTCGAGTTGTCTTGAAGTTGAGTTGTCTTTGCGGCCGAGCTGTCTTGAAGTTGAGTTGTCTTTGCGGCCGAGCTGTCTTGAAGTTGAGTTGTCTTTGCGGTCGAGCTGTCTTGAAGTTGAGTTGTCTTTTCGGCCGAGCTGTCTCGGAGTCGACTTGTCTTTGCGGTTGAGCTGTCTCGAGTCAAGTTGTCTTTGCGTTCGAGCTGTCTCGGAATCGAGTTGTCTTTGCGGTTGAGCTGTCTCGGAGTCGAGTTGTCCCACGGTCGACTTGTCTGATGCCCTAATTTAGCATTCATCTCTTGGTATACCAATCACTCTTCTCCTCAAGTCTCTTTTACCTCCTAATGTTATGGATTTGTTCTCCACACCTTAAAATGACCTGGGGTCGATTTCTCAAAGCCCTACGATCAATCGTAACTCGAGTTACGAAGGGTAAGCCATTGTATCCTACGTAGGGCTGCAATGCATCGTATTAGTCCTATGATTGACTGAGTTACAATGAGTTTGGTGAAATCGACCCCTGGTAATACAACAAGGTATTTTGACCGGTCCTCGTCACCTTGCTATAATGAGACACCATTGTTATTCCCACTGGTTCTCTCTTTGTGTTTCTTTGTTTCCCTTTTCAAAACTTTGACATTGGAAGCAAGATTTTTGTTTTAAACAAGTTAGCTAGAAGAGTTTCTAAGCCTCCACCCCTAGAAAATTGAAATTGGATCTTTGATGCTGACAATTTTTTTGGGGGTAGGGAGCCCATAATTGGTCTTTTTGGAATCTGGATGAGCCTACATTCAATCAGTGTGTTATCACAGTTGATAGATCTTGTAAATGGTGATTTTATCAAATGTTCACTCCAGGGCAAAGATGGCTATCACAGCCAGAGACAAGCCAGAGTCGCCTCAGGAGGAGGACCTCCACGCCAATCTGCCATCCCAGTCCTTCACACTGAAGTCCGGAAAGGCCGTCACCTCAAGTAAGTCTCCATCCGTCTATTTGTCTCTTCACATTTTTTAGGCAGCTTCCTCTTATTGTCAGAGTTTGGCCAGTTATTCTGTGACAAATAACAGACCTGGTCTAGATGCTTCGACCAGGATGAGTCCAAACTCGGCCAGAGTCAACCTCTTGATCGACTCATCTGGCAACCTGTTGAGATGAGGAAATCATTTTGCTTATGATAGCAGACTATTTTGGCTTACGGTTAGCATATTTTACGGGATAATTTTCTTTCTTGCTATACTTTAAAGCAAGGACTTTCTGCAGAATGCATCATGGCAGTGAGTTAGCAGAAAACAATCACGGTTAGCCTAGAAACTTTGGTAACTGAAAGTCTTGCTTATGGATTCCATGAAATAGATTTTACGCTTAGCAGTGCCCGTCTGCACAAAATCGGCCGTAACGGATTCCATGAAACTGGGTCCCATTGAGGGACAAGTGTGACCATCATCTGTAGACACCTCCTTTTAAATCTTTCCTCCTACTGAACACGGACATTTCACATGGCTGGCATCTTCGATAGGAGATTCCAGATTCATCGGGTCTTCTCAGAGATTATAAGTATTGGCTAGGTTTAGTGATGCCATATATAGGATCTGTTGAATAATTATTTGATAATTGAAGGATTTATCTATTTACATCCTCATTTATAGAGCCTTTACCCCCCGGGCCGGCACGTGATGTGTTAGAATCTGCCATACAGTACCTCAATACAGAAACGTAAGTCACCTCTCAATTAATAAACCTTTATCTCTATCATATCTTACGAAAAAGTGCGACTCGACAGTTGCTAGTTTATCCAAGATTTCTATTATCCTGATCTCCCATGTGTGTTGTGATACTGTCCTTCTAAACTTCTGTCAAGTGGTTGCTCACCTCAGTGAGACATGGCATTGCCACCACCTTCTACATTTGTCTGCTTGTTTGTCTGTTCTGTCAGGTGGTTGCTCACCTCAGTGAGACATGGCATTGTCACCACCTTCTACATTTGTCTGCTTGTTTGTCTGTTCTGTCAGGTGATTGCTCACCTCAGTGAGACATGGCATTGCCACCACCTTCTACATTTGTCTGCTTGTTTGTCTGTTCTGTCAGGTGGTTGCTCACCTCAGTCAGACATGGCATTGCCACCACCTTCTACATTTGTCTGCTTGTTTGTCTGTTCTGTCAGGTGGTTGCTCACCTCAGTGAGACATGGCATTGTCACCACCTTCTACATTTGTCTGCTTGTTTGTCTGTTCTGTAAGGTGGTTGCTCACCTCCATCAGACATGACATTAGAATTACCTTGTATGTTTGTGGGCTTGTTTGATTGTCTGTTTAAATAAGTACTTGCTAAGTACAAAGTGATACTTCCATCACCTTCTAAACCTTGTACAATTGCTTGTTTGTTTGTTGATTGATTGTTTGTTTGTCTTTCCTTTTTCTTTAGCTGCACTTTGTGTAGCTTCCAGCCTTAATATTTTCAAAAGACAAATCCATATTTTGCAAAAACTTCAGCTAGGAACAGATTTGTTTATAGATTTTATATTTCAGATTAATCCCTATCATTCACACTCTAATGTACTCTTTTACTTATGTGCTTTTACACAGGCCCAAGAGGATGCGTTTTTACCCTAAGAATATGTACACAGCGTGTGCGAACGGAGAAATGGACAAAGTACTGCAGATGCTAGGTATGGAATTAGGACAGTAATACCAAGATATTTTATATAACTTGAAAACTTTTTCCTAATTTAAGCCAGAACAATGCCAAATCTCTTGAGTGGTACAGTGGACCACTGTTATAACGGAAACAGCCGTTTCCACATATAATGTCTGTTACACTGTAATCCAAATTTTGTGAATGGCGCCCTCTATTGATGAAAAAGAAAATGCGGTTGTGTTTTTCTGTCTACATGCGCTGGCTCTGTACGTGGCTCGCGATTCATTCCTGGAAGGAATTAGAACACAAGTTTTTGAATGGCGCCCTCTTTTGATTAAAAAGAAAATTTTGTGGTGTTTTTCTTTTTACATGCGCTGGCTCTGTACGTGGCTCGTGATTTTATTCCTTGAAGGAACAAGAACTTAGAAGAATATTCGGCAAGGACAACATCTCCCGGATTTCCCCACCGGTCTTTTGCTCTTGACCAGCTTTTCGGCTTCCCAGATTGCAATAGAAGATGATTTGGCAGTGTGTAAAATATGACCCTGACACCACCGCAGTGTTGCAATCAGTGTGGCGCCACCAAGCATTTTTATGTTTTCTTCGGATTACATAATAGCTGTTATTCGTTATAAAGCTGTCAGTGCTTTGGCAGTTAGTACTTTTTGGAGCCAAAGATGATCTTTGATATACATGTAGTTGAATGTTCGGTATAGCGGTGTTCCACTGTATTTACAGTCTTACAGCATTATAGTAGTTGCACCTCACAAATGAAACTTATGCATTGATGTTCACAGCCGAAGGCTTTGATCCCAACTACCGCTACCCTACACACAACCTGGAGAGCACTTTACATCCCGCTGCTGCTGGGGGCCAACTGGAGATTATTGTAATGCTTCTGCAGGCCGGGGCCAATATAGATGCCGAGGACGAAGATCACAAGACGCCTGCGGTGAATATTGACGCTCATATTTCCATCTACCCTTGAAACACAAAATTTGCAGTCTGAGCATTGAAAATCAAGGGATTGATCCCCCATACGTACTGTTTCTCAGGTTGCAGCTTTGCTGCGTGTATCGATAAAATGATCCTTGGGATATAATGCTATGTGCATGGTTTTATGGCTTCTGACTGCCAAATGAACAAAGAGCGGACTAGAAAAGCGGAATTCACTCAAGCGACCTCCTGAATACCGTATAGGTGCTCTACCAACTAAGCCATCCAGCCCTACGTTGGTGGTGTCCCTAAAAGTCAATTATCTTTGTTCGTTTGGCAATATGAAATATATATAAGAATTCACTTTGAAGATGTTGTTTGGAATTTCTTTGTTTGCTTGTGTCCTTGAGCAAGACTTGATACACTGATCACTAAATGCACCATTACGTCATCTTATCTTATCCTAGTTCATGGCTGTAGAGAATGGCCATTATGATTGCACGCGTTACCTCATCAAGCATGGTGCTACAGTGGACCATAAGGTAATACTAACCATTACCTCCTTTCAAAACAAACCCTTTAAACAGCCCAGGGGGGCCAATGTCATAGAGCTGCTTGCACAAAATTTGCTTAAGTATAGTGTAAGTATATTAAGTATTAGTATAAGTTTTCCTTGATCAAACAGGATTACCAACCAAATTTGCATGTCTGCTGAGCATAGCATTCACCATGATCACAAGGAGTTTGGCTGGCATACTGATATTTTTACCAAGGTTTTTGGTGCTTAAGCAAATCTTGGTGCTGAAGCAAATTTTGGTGCTTAAGCAGCTCTATGAAATTGGCCCCAGATTCATAACTACGGTTACCAATGCCAAATACATATTGATTACAACACAATAATGTAATATTGATTATTAATCAATTTATCACTGATAATTGATCACATATTAATTAATGATTATTGAATTTTGATGATTGTGTGATTACCAATGGTCGAAGGCTGATAAGTGGTTAAGACAAATTGAAACAAGCTACAATTATTGATTATTGATTATTAGTGATTATCTATAATTAGTTTAACCAATTGATTATTGATAATGATTGATTGATTGATTATCAATGATTATTAGTGATTATCAATAATTATTTTAACTAATTGATTATTGATTATGATTGATTGATTGATCACAATGACTATTAGTGATTATCAATAATTATTTTAACCAATTGATTATTGATGATGATTGATTGATTGATAATTGATTTTCAGCGATTATCAATAACTTGTTTGAACCAATTGATTATTGATGATGATTGATTGATTGATTATTGATTATCAGTGATTTTCAAAAACTAGTTTGAACCAATTTGATTATTGATGATGATTGATTAATTGATTGATTGATTATCAGTGATTATCAATAACTAGTTTGAACCAATTGATTGTTGATTATGATTGATTGATTGATTATCGATCAGGATGATGATGGGATGACAATCCTACATATGGCAGCCAAGAATGGATACCTTGATTCGGTGAAGCACATCATGGAGCTCAGGAGAGTTAACTCCAATGCACAGGTTTGTATTGCAGTCTTATTCTCTCCTTGCACCACCCTGTGGTGGCGCCCTCAGTAGTTGGTAATGGGGAAGCTGTAATTTCACTGATCTGTGGGTTTATTTTTTTTTATAAGAGAGAATAGGTTAGAGGAGGCTTGGAGCTCAATTTGTTTATTTATTTATTCACTTAATTGTCAAATAACTGCAACTGACAATTAATTTTATGTCATTGCAAAGTAAACAGAAAAATTAACTGGAGTAGGATTCAAACCAGAGACCACTGGAATACTGTACCAGTGCTCCACCGCCAACATAGGGCTGGATAGCTCAGTTGGTAGAGCGCTAGTACGGTATTTAGGTGGTCGCTGGTTCAAATCCCACTCCAGTCAATTTTTCTTTGTTCACTTTTCAAGGACAATATTTACTTGTTTATTTCATGGGATTCGAACCTCTAACCAGTTACTTACTATCTGTCTGATTTGGTGTTTCTGTTCAGGATGATGGTGGATGGACTCCCATTATCTGGGCAGCCGAGTACAAACACATTCCAGTAGTACAGTATCTCATTGAGAGAGGTGCTGATCCCAACATCCGAGACAAGGTACGTTGTATTAACAGAACAAAATGTGATAGCAGGGGTTGATTTCACCAAACTCATCAACTTACTATCAATCTTAGGACGTCTGATGCATTGAAGCCCTACGTAGGATAGGCCCCCTACAATAGGTTATCCCTTGTAACTCGACTTTCGATTCATCGTAGGGCTTTGTGAAATCAACCCCAGGTCTTCAAGAAGTATGACCTAACAAAAACCACCTGTGTATTTATTTCTTTTTTTCAAGTCTTTTGAAAAGTGAACATCCTCTTTGAGTGATCCCCTGTGTACTATTTGTCAGGTGACAGCATTGCTAATGCTGCATGTATCTTTCATGATCCTTGGGATATAGCGGTATGTGAGTGGTTTCATGGCTTCTGACTGCCAAACAAACAATGATAATTGATCATTAGGGACACCACCAACATAGGGCTGAATAGCTCAGTTGGTAAGAGCGACGGTATTCCGGTTGTGACTGGTTCAAATCCCGCTCCAGTCAATTTTTCAATGACATAAATGTTAATTCCAAACTACCATAACTGTTCTTTGAGAGGAATGTTTGACGTTCTGTATCTTTTCTTGTCTAGGAGGGGAATTCAGGTCTTCACTGGGCCGTGTTCTCAGGGGCTGAAGAGGTAGCAGAGATCTTTCTGAACAGGCACTGCGATGTCCAGGCTCCAAACATCCACGGCGACACGCCACTGTAAGAATATGGCCACTAACTAGAATATTTCCCCAATTCTAATTGCAAGGCACCTTCCCGAATCTGCCAAAGTTCCAAGTTCCAGTGCAGTATTACTACTTATTCAGTAACCTTATAGTCTTGGGTCAGTTTTGGCAAGGAACCTTCCTGAATTTGCTAAAGTGGCAACACAGTGTAGTATTGCTACTTATAATTGAGAAATTTAAGCCTTGCGTCAGTTTTGGCAAGGAACCGTTCTGAATCTGCCAAAGTTCCAAGTTCCAGTGCAGTATTACTACAGTTACCTTAAGTCTTGGGTCAGTTTTAACAAGGAACCTTCCTGAATCTATATACAGGATGAAACTAAAGTCTAATACTGTGCAATAACCCCTATGGCACAATCTTTTGGGCTCGGACCAAGGCTGGTCTGCAAACCTGACAATTCAATGGAAGATTTTGTCCCTGGAGTTATACGATTTCAAATACGCCTTAGGAATTTGCAACTTTCAATTCAATAATTAAAGGTAATATCATACTTTGGTTTTTGTCAAAGAAATACAGATTCATGAGCAAAAATATCGAGAAAGATAGAGTAATCAGTCATCTGTGAAAATTTCAGTCCCATACGGTGCGCACTTTTTGAGAAAACCGTGAAAAACAGCCACAGTTTTTCTTAAGTCTTTTATTTTTTATTTTTGATCTTTTAAAAGATCAAAAAGATTTTCAGTCGTTGTTTTAATACTAATTTCTGGATAAATACACCATTTCAGGCGAAAACATTTTAACGGTATGTTTTTACCACCACCATCTTCATACCTTGTAAGTTATAATTAAATCTGTGAACATTTCTGTTTTGGTTTCTTACCAAAGTATGATACTACCTTTAATATCAGGATGCAACGGTTTAGGAATTGTGGCAGTCAAAAATCTCATTAAAACGATAAGGCAAGCCAATGTTGTTAATGTGTATTGTTACTAACATTTAAAGAAAGGAATAAAGCTAGAATCATTTTCCTTACTTATTTTTTTTCACCTTCCATTTGTTTTATTTTGACAGCCACATTGCTGCAAGGGAAGATAAATATGGATGTGTCACGTAAGTTTCTATCCTTTTCCATGGCTTTAACCAAAATTGATAATCATCACCTTATTACCCCTTCCACCCGGGAAGCATCTATAGCAGTCTACGTCATGGCGTGAGAATATTCATGATTGCTTTGTTATTTCCATTGAAATACATTGAATGAGGGTATTGTCGGAACAATTGGTTCAATGAACCTTTATTGTCCAAAACAATCTGCTTATTGTGGTACATTTACCCTCTTGATTTGCATTTGAATGGGTTTTCGAGCTGACCGCAATCTACGAGTTCGGAACACAGCTGCTTTCATTGAGTACAGACTGCCTGGAATTCGGGATCTTGTCTTGTGATATTCAACCATTGTGTGTCTGCATTGTTTACACCGAGCTCCCAGCATACATAAGCTCGGCCAGATGATCTCTATTTGACCAGTGTTTGATAATGAGGTCGGTACAAGAAAGGCAAAAAAAACAGGGCTGAAGGGGTTAAACATCTATTAAAATCATTGGCGCAAGGTTGTTTGCCCAAGGGATGTCTCAATCCCAGAAACAGCTACATGGCAAAATGCAGGCATTACTTTGTCCACCTGAGGTTACCAGACCACTATGTTTCCATAAGGTGCATGAGCAAAGATATAAGACCAAAGGGATGCCCATCATATTCCAGGTAGCTCAGAAGGTAGAGCACTGTCGCTTAATCCAAAGGTCTTGGGTTCACTTCCCGATTCAGCCAAATTACAACCAGCGACCTCCTGAATACCGTACATGTGCTCTACCAACTGAGCTACCAGCCTGATGTAGGTTTTGCTTCTGACTGCCAAACGACAAAGATAATTGACTATTAGGGACACCACCAACATAGGGCTGGATAGCTCATCTTGTAGAGCACCTGTACTGTCTGTACGGTATTCTGGAGGTCGCCAGTTCGAATCCCACTCCAGTCTATATTTTTCTTTGTTCACCTTTCAGCCAAATTATCTTTACTCAACCTGCACTGCGTCTAGAAGACTAGCATTCACAGTGACCAGTTTTTCAGACCAACAGTATGCTTTGATATAAGATGGTAGCGCTCTAAGGCCTCTGCTTGTGTCGCTAGTCACCTTTGGGTCGAATTTGAACCCTTAACCTCTGAAGCTCAAGTTGGGCAAACTCAGTCAACCTTGATTGACTACAGCCTCGCTTTTCTTACCTCATTCCTCTAAACCATTTCCCCTCTTCCCTCTTCGCCTTCAGGCTGCTTCTGCTGCATAATGCCATCGTGGCAGTCACCAACCACGAAGGAGAGACTCCCTTGGACTGTGCCAAGCCAGAATCTGAGGTGTCTCTAGCCCTACAGGTCAATCAGAAGATGAAGATGGCCATCCGTAACCGGGCAATCCGTACGGAGAAGATCATCAGCAGGTGAGAGAATTACCCCTCATGCTACCTTGATAACTAACTAAACTAACTAACTGGAAAGCTTCATGCTTTAGCTGCACTTGCTGCCTGACTTTAGAAAGACTTCCAAATGGACCGGTCTGGAGCTGCCACTTCTGCATCTTCAACTGACCACCCAGTGTCTAGGAGTGAGAGATCTCTCTGAATGACATCTCTCCATGTAGTTTTAGGCCGACCACGTCTGCGCTTCCCATGAGTTGGTTTCCATAGGTATAGCCTTGATAAAGGATTCACAAAATCAAAGAAAATTTACAAAATGAAAATGATTCATCAAAGTAGGTCCAGCTTTAAGCTCCTTGGAATTTTAGGATTTTGCTTAGTACCATCCTGAATCCATAATCATTGCTATATAGACCGAGCCGGGTCTCCATACTGTAGGGAGAGCAATAGGCCGGAGAGTCCCATATCTAGTCTAACTAGAGATTGGGTTTGGTGGATGCAAGTGGCTCAGGTTTAGATATTACTCTCGGTTCCTAACTTCTGATCGGCCCCCTTCCCACATAGGTCTGTAGGATTTGAAGCATTACATGGTAGAAGTAGCGTAAGAAAGTAAGGTTTGGGGAGAAACCATGTATAAACTGTTTTCTAGGAGTGTGGTTCTGCAAAGAACCGGCGAAAAAGTTGTGATCTCGACCGTCCATTTGACTGGCCTCAAGACATTGTGGAATAAAAACGAACCTCTCCTCAGGACAGCCAGAGTACACTGGCTGGAACTTCAAGATCACTACTTCTCACTGGCTCTTTTCAGAACCACACTTCTAGAAAACAGTTTGTACATGGTGTCTCCGCAAACCTTGTCTGGTTTTCTATAACTGAAGGAAAGTTTTTCCAAGATACATACACATCTCTCATCTTCTGAGAGAATTTCATTTTCAGCTTTTCTTCATGTTCATGACATATTATGTCACTTGCCACAGGCCTTGAATTTGGTTCTTGAAGGGGTACGGCCACTTTTCCATTGCAAGGGCCACTTCCATTGGAAAATCACAATGTCCATGGAACATTTGAAGGGGGCACCAAGGCCAAGAACCAGGGCAACGAAGGCCATGGCCTCCGTTAAATTCAAGCCTTGCTGCCAAAATGTTTTGGATTTTAAACGCCAGTTCCATGGTATCAACTTTGAGCTGTTTCCTGTTCCGTTTTTTATTTTGGCAGAGACATAGCTCGTGGTCTGGAAGCCTTGCCCATCTCCGTGGTCAATGCAGTCAACAACGACCCCATACCGACTGATTTCCACTACGTGTCTAAGAGTTGTGAGACCGCACAGCTGAACATCAACCACAGCATCAGGAAGCAGCCGGTAGGTGCATTCTCAGAGTCCAGTACCCTAGGGAGGTGGGGGGGGGGGGTGATAAGTGATTCTAACCGGCCATTCTTGGGCCTTCTTGATTCTTTTCCACACTCCACTTTTAAGTTTCTTAAAATGCCCATTTGTAGGGCCTGTATGTTCCGCTACGGATCTTGTTCAACATATTTGATCTTGCCAATCCACGTTGCAGGCTGGATACGCTAAGATGCGATCCAGAGCAGCTTTTGAGGACCGGATCATAGCTTGTACACAAATTTTGGGAGCTAAGGATGATGTTCGGTTCATCCAAATGTTATTGTAACCAGGAAAACGACACGCCTTAAAAACAGAGGATCTGCAGAACAAGGCACAAACTGTTGATTATATATAACCAAAATTTTGAACAAAAAAGAACCAAAGACCAAAATCAACCAAAAGCAAAAACGTTTGAGATGAAAAAACCAACAGAACTAACCAAAACTCAGCATCAACAGCAGCAAATCAACATCAATACAGAAAATCAAAACTCAGATTAAACATGGATAAAACAATCGGGAATGGGAGACTTGAGGACCGGTCTTCAAGTCAACAGGGCACGCGCACGCGCAACAGCGCAGACGCAGAACAACACGCTCACAATTGCGTTCACGTGCGCTGTTGACTCGAAGACCGGTTCTCAAAAGTCTCCCATTCAACCCCTGGTGGTGCACTTTTTGGAATCACTCTTATTCCTAAATCTGTATGTGTGCATTGTGTACAATGGTTCTTCATTTGAGAGTTATTGTGTGATTTTTGTAAAATCCCATCTTTAGACATGCACCTGTTCTAATGAGGACTGTTCTACAGATGGGTGTGAGTGCGCTAGCAACAGTGTCCAGTGCTGGTATGATTCGGTAAGTACTCCCAATCTGTCGCTCATTCATTACAAAACACCGCCCTCTTGTGGTTGAAAGTATCCAGTCAGGTATTAAGCTGTGTTTCAAAGTCTTGTTCCCCAGTGCGTTACTATGATACTATCATGTTTGTTTGTGACGGTGACCAGTCCAATTGAATTTTGTACATGGTCTTGTAACATAGGGTCTTTAAGAAACAGCGCCCTCTATTGTGTACACATTGCACTGATAACAATATACTTCTGTGCTTTGCTGTATGGATTTGTATCCTCCCTTGTTCTTGATTGTGTGGAAGAATATGGCATTTCCATGTATCGACTGATAATTGTATCAGAAATGATATTTGGCTTCAGTCTTGTATCCACATTTTACGTTTGTTAATCATTGTGTTTTCATCAAATATCACGCTTTCATTATATGTTTTAGAGGAAAGTGATGAACTGTTGTATGCATTATATAATGATTTGCATCATGAGATATACATGACAGTTTTGTGGTGTTGAAAAGAGCCGGTTAAAGTTAGTATCATACTTTGGTAAGTAACCAAAACAGAAATGTTCACAGATTTATACGTATAACTTTCAGGGTATGAAGATGGTGCTGGTAGAAACATACCGTTAAAATTTTTCCGAATGAAATGGTGTATTTATCCAGAAATTAGTAAAACAACGATCGAAAATCTTTTTCATCTTTTAAAAGATCAAAAATAAATGAGGAAAGACTTAAGAAATACTTTGGCTGTTTTTCACTGTTTTCTCAAAAAGTGGGCAACGTATGCGACTGAAATTTTCACAGATGACTGTTACTGTATCTGTCTCTCCAGCACTGATGACATCCTTATGCTAAAAATCTAGATTGTGATTTTTCATTAGAACTGAAGCTCTGTTTTCCTTTTCCAACCAGAGAATCTACTTCCGCGAACTGCAGCCCAAAGCCTCTATTTTGATACGTGTTATTTCAGAATGGATTCATGAAATGGAACCGGAGCCTGAGACGGAGCCTAAGCCTCTGTTTCATAAACGCCCATAGTTAGGGGTGTAACGATTCACCAATGCATCAATAGTATTGATACCATAATGCCGCGATACGGCATCGTCATAATAAACATCTTTTAGAATGGACATTGGACAACAAAATCAGCATTTTTCACAAATGGTTTGACGAGAAATTTAGCAAAGAAGAATACCAGGCTTTTTCAAATACCGGTATGACTGGTGGCTTCGGGTTTTGGAGGGGGCGGATAAAGGGTTGGATTTCATGAGATTGATTCTGTGGCCGTATTTCTGTGAGACGAGTCAGGATTGATTATTACCTTGATTCAAATCCCAGATTATCTTTACATCAACCCAAGCTATACGAGTCTTCTCAAATAACATCATCTCAGAGAATGGGGTTGAAATGTGTTTTCATTTTGATTAAAGGTATAATACATGATTAGTAAAGGTCACAGAACAGCACTCACACTTTGTCTGATCAAACATGTTCATGAAATAATTATCTGTGAAATTTTGAGCTCAATCCGGGTGACAAGAAAATAGCGCAAACCCAACTCCACTTTCCTTTTAAAACATAAAGAATGGTTTTGATCTTACCCCGAGATCAAAACTGTTTTCGGTCATTGTTTGACTAATTTCTGGATAAATACAGCATTTCAGGTGGAAATGTTTTAACGGTATGTTTCTACCTGCACCGTCTTCATACCCTGAAAGTCTGGGTATGTTTAAACCAATCCTGTGCTATACCTTAAAATATACTGTGTACCTTCCAGTGTTTCCAGTGTAAATTTGGAACACATTTGTCCTTCAAAGTGCCAAGTCCGTTTGAAAAAAAAAATTGAAGGACGGCTTTACAATTTCTAATAAAAACATTGGTGTGAGAAAGATTTGAGGCTTTGCATGATGACAATTGGTGTCGTTTACGACTTTAAGTCAATTCATTTTTCATTGACATTTAAAGTCATTGTTCCAGCAGCATGTTTGGTTTTATGCGCGTCTACTTTAAATGTTGGTCGCACCAGTGGGCCCACTACATGGATACCATTTGTACATCTATGCATATTGTTTGTTGTCCTTTAATTGCGCACTTAGGGCTTTTAATGTCACTTTAGATTGCAGTGTGACATTTTGTTTGTTTAGTGTGAACTATTTTTAGAATTATATTGGTGTGCAAACAACACCCAGCCAGGTATGATTTTCAGTTAACATTGAAAGAGTGATATGTTTTCTGCTTTAGATTTGAACTCGGCACCTTTAAGAATTCTGTGTTTCTAGTGTACTTGAAATATACAAATTCACAAATTCAATATCGGAATGGTCAATATAATAAAGAGTGAAGAAATATGTCAATCAAGCAACCTTTCCTCCGATCAACCAGTGAACTAATCCATCAGTCAACCAATCAACCAGCTAACAAATCAGTCAACTAACCATCAAACAAAAGTGGATGCTTCAACTAACTGATCAGTGTAATAACAAGTGAACAAATTCATACAACAACCAATTAGTCCACCACTTGTCCACCAATCTTCCAATGAATAAAACCATTAGTCAACTGATCAACCAATCTGTCCACCTATCAATTATTGAGCTAATCCATCAACCATCATCAACTAACCAATCAGTCAACCTGTCTACCAATCATTCTGTGAACAAATCCATCAGTCAACCGATCAACCAACCTGTCCTCCAATCAACCTGTGAACTAATCTATCAGTCAACTGATCAACCAACCTGTCCTCCAATCAACCCGTGAACTTATCTATCAGTCAACTGATCAACCAACCTGCCCTCCAATCAACCCGTGAAGTAATCTATCAGTCAACCGATGATCAACCAACCTGTCCTCCAATCAACCTGTGAACTAATCTATCAGTCAACTGATCAACCAACCTGTCCTCCAATCAACCCATGAACTTATCTATCAGTCAACTGATCAACCAACCTGTCCACCAACCACCTAGTGAACAAATCCATCAGGCAACCTATCAACCAACTTGTCCACCAACCACCTAGTGAACAAATCCATCAGGCAACCTATCAACCAACCTGTCCACCAACCACCTAGTGAACAAATTCATCATGCAACCTATCAACCAACCTGTCCACCAACCACCTAGTGAACAAATCCATCAGTCAACCTATCAACCAACCTGTCCACCAACCACCTATTGAACAAATCCATCATGCAACCTATCAACCAACCTGTCCTCCGATCAACCCGTGAACTAATCTATCAGTCAACCAACCTGTCCACCAATCATCCCGTTAACAAATAACCAACCACCCAGCCAGTCTAACCATTCAACAAATTAATCCAATATTCAGGTACCATTTATGTTTGCAAGACATTGAAAATAACACCGCACCATTGCTGGGGTAGAAATGGCCACAATTTGCCAAAGATCATGTTATAATATTGTTGGTCTTGTATATTTTGTAATGATTTCTGTACCGACTTGTAATTTTATGGGATTTAGTAGAATGGCAACGTTTTTTTTATAGTTGAAATGTCATCTGAGTTTACCACCCAGGGGGTGGATGCAGAATCAGTCATCGCTTGCGGGTTAAAGCTTGTCCTTTATTCAACCTCCGTCTCAACATTTAGCCTCTGTGTGACATTGTGATATAAAGGTCAGCCTGGCAGTTGTAGTGGTGGTTGATGAGAGAGGCTGGTTCCCATGTTAGGAAGTGTCTCACACATTGTGGTGTCGCCTGTGTGAAAGAAACCGGCGTCCTGTGACTCCTGTCTAGGCTGAGGCCTGTCATTTAATTTGATTTCATTGTTTGTTTGGCCTTAAGATGTCCTGTGCCAAACCTCAAGATTACATCTAATGGCATTGGAGACTTATTCTTTGGCTATGAAATCATGAGGGTAAAGGGAGTATGTATGTTGTATCTCACTTGGTGTCCCTGGTCATTGCCTTGCTGCCCCTGGTCATTATATTGATGCCCCCAGTTATTGCCTTGGTGGCCTGGTCATTGCCTTAGTGCCTCTAACCATTGCCTTGCTGCCCCTGGCCATTGCATTGATGCCCCTAGTTATTGTCTTGTTGCCCCTGGTCATTGCCTTAGTGCCTCTAATCATTGCCTTGCTGCCCCTGGTCATTGCATTGATGCCCCTGGTCATTGCATTGATGCCCCTGGTCATTGCCTTAGTGTCTTTTAACATTGCCTTGCTGCCCCTGGTCATTGCATTGATGCCCCTGGTCATTGCCTTGCTCCCCGTGGTCATTACCTTGCTCCCCCTGGTCACTGCCTTGCTGCCCTTTAAAAGATGTTCCTGTAGACATTTCAGTTTGCCCAAGGGAAATTTACTTGCCCCTGGAAGAATAATGGCTGCCCCTGCCCTTGGCCAACTAACAGATGATATTGGCTTTTCATCAACTTTGCTTATCCTCTTCAAGGCTCTACTTAACACATTCCAATCACATTATCTTTTAAAGGTAAAAGTAATATCATACTTTGGTTTTTGTCAAACAAAATGCAGATTGTTTGGCAAAAATATCAAGGAAGATACAGTAAAAGTGATCTGGAAATGTTCAGTCCCATACGGTGCCCACTTTTTTAGAAAACAGTGAAAAACACCCACAGTTTAAAAAAAAAACCTACTCAGAGAAGGTTGTCGATACCGCTGAAAAGGCAATAGCGATGCCAATTAAAAGGCGATGGAGTTGATTTCTACAGAAATGTGTGGAGTGCTGTGGCCTAGTGGTCTGGCGTGTCGTACTCAAGATCTTGTGGTCAATCTACAGATTGTGGGTTCGAATCCAGCCATGGGCTTATTGTGCTTGCATCCTTGGGCAAGACGCTTTGTCACATATTGCTCCTCTTCACCCAGGTGTAAATGGGTACCTGCGAGGGTAGAGGTGGCTTTGTGGTTTGATTAGCGAGGGTGTATACTCCCCAGGGAGCTGAGATTGTTTCAGGAATGTAAATGGGCCCGATGACCAGGGATAATAATAGTGCAAAGCATTGTGATGCCACTCTTGTGTGTAAGAACGCTATATAAATGCCTATATTATTATTATTATTAGAAATGAAATGCCGTGTTTTAGCGGTTTTTTTTTTTTAAAGAAGTTTAGCGGTAAGCTGGTAAGTTGGCTCAGTGGAAACACTCTCATGGTTACTGCTGAAGATGGACAGGTTTGGTTGCGTGGGCGACATTTTACTGACATCGGAGAGACAGGGGAGAGAGTGATGTAAAACTGAAGTAGCTCTGACAAGATCACCCACGGCTTTGTGCGCCCGGTCGCCCACAAACTACTCTGCAAGGAATTTCTTGCAAGCTGTTGTGATGGGCGGACTTGGGTCCAGAGGGTTTGAAGTTTGCCACGTGAGGACCCCGTTGATAAGAGAGATACTGCCCAGTGCTGTTGTGTTGGTTTTTTTCGCCCCCTAGAATGGATTGACGGAGAGGCCTGATGTAGATCGGATTCTAGCTGTCAGTTACAAGGCTCTCCCCAATTTGGGCTTTTAAAAAATTGTCCATTTTGTTCTGTGGTTGTTGGTTGTTTTTTTTTAGCACTCTGACATTTTAGTCAGTGTTGCATTGCTGTCGGCTAGAGTTTATAGTAGCGTATTTCTGTACTGTATTTGTAGAATTTGTTTTCCGGAGAGGATAAAGGGCATAAAGGCAAATCAGCCATAGAATATTCAATGAATATTTTTATCTCCTTTCGATGAAAAGATTTCAAATCTAGAATTATTCATGACCGGGAAAAAAGGGGGAAATATAGGATGTGCCGTTTGGAGAGTGAGTGTTTATTTTTAGGGTGCGTTGATCCGATGTGGGCTGTAGCTGTCACGTTTTTGTCATTCATGGGTATTTTTGAAGTGTTATGCCGGTGATGTTGCATCAGTATTGTGATGTAACATCTATTATCGTCGCTGGTCTTACTGTCTTTATCTTGTCCTTGGTCGTGACTCATCTTATGTCCATCTCTTTGTCTTGTCTGTGGGAGCATTGTGTCCTACTCATCTCTATTCATCTCATTGTATTGTCACTGTCCTTATCTTGTCCGTCTAATGCCAGGTTTCTTGCATACATGAATGCAGTACATGTCCATTACAAAATGTGGATTCTATAATTGGAACTGTGTGAAGTGCTATAGCACCGGATTGTTCTGTAGGTCTATTTTGTAACAATTTTCTCTATAGCCAAATGTACCTGAAAGTGCACAGTGATAGATCTTGAAGCCTGGTTTGAGCTCGAACCACAGACACCCAGCTTTCACAACCCCAGCTTCTGACCTACACAATGTACATGTAGTACAACCTTGCTTTCTTGATCCTTAAATAAATAGACATGTATAGTGGAACTCCACTATAAGAGACACGCTGGGATGCACAGAAATTGTTCGTTATAGTGGTCGTTTGTTATGGTGACCAATGTTCAGCAGGCCTATACATTGTACATAAGAATTGGGATCCAAGGATGATGTTCAGTATAGCCAAATGTTCGGTATAGCGGTGTTTGTTATAGCGGCGTTCCACTGTATTAAAAAAAAAAAAAACAGTATTAAAGTGCTCTAGACCTGCAATATAAAAAATAGATTTAAGAGGGCTGTTTGAGAAACAGAAAGATCCAGCAAAGATCTATACGTCGGGCCCTCCTAACTATGCGCAGGCTTTTAGAATGATCCTGCTAGGATTGAAATGTCAGGCCCTCCTAACTCTGAGCAGCCTTTGAGAAAGATCCTGCTATTCGATTTAAACATCAGGCCCTCCTAACTCTTAAGCATGTTTATATTAAGCTTTATTTTTATATTAAGCTTCTTTGTATGTTTGTAGCATTTGAGTAAGGATTGTTTTTCCATAACAAACATACAATGACCATTGTTAGTCAATTGTTCAATTTTCAGCATATTGAGTACATATGTATCATCAAATAAACCATAATGGGAAACTGAATGCATGAATTTAAGTCATTTAAAGTTGAACAAAGTAAAATTGACTGGAGCTGGATTCGAATGTGGGACCTCTGGAATACCATTCCAGTGCTCTTCCAACTGAGCTATATCTCAGCAAGTTCAAAAAGAAATAACGATGAACTCTAAACCCTGATTTAATTTTGTTCTCATGCCTTTCAGGAAGGTCGCCTGTTCCCAGACTTTGACTACCACGAGCCTCCCCTGATCTTTGAGTGTGGTCCAGGCTGCGTGTGCTGGAGAACGTGCCGCAATCGCGTGGTCCAGAACGGCATCCGATGCCACATGCAGCTCTTCCGAACGGCCAGGATGGGATGGGGTGTACGGGTCACCCAAGATGTCCCCCAGGGCACATTCATATGCGAGTAAGTTCTACCAGAGGGGTTCTGGGTCGATTTCACGAAGCCCTTCGATCGTTCGTAACTCCTGATGCGTAAAGGATAACCCATCGTATCCTTTGACTTGTATATGGGCCTGCAATGTATTCAAAGTCCTACGATTGATAATAAGTTACAATGAGTTTGGTGAAATCGACCCCTGGTGTTTTGGTTTGTAGGTGGAGGGGTTGAGGCATAGCTGCCAACCGTTCCTATTTTTTAGGAATAATTCCTCTTTTGGGGTAAATCACTTTTTACAAGCTGTTGCTTTAGAGATTTTGATTTTGGCTTGGAAACACATGTATTCCTATGTAGTTTGCTCTGTGATTCCTCTTTTTAGCAGCTAAGCATTCCTAATTTCCTTTTAAGGTAGTATCATACTTTGGTTTTTATCAAAGAGGTACAGATTCAAGATCAGAAATATCAAGACAGATACAGTAACAGTCATCTGTGGAAATTTCAGTCCCATACGGTGCCCACTTTTTGATAAAAACGGTGAAAAACGGCCACCGTATTTCTTGAGTTTTTTCTCTTTTATTTTTGATCTTTTAAAAGATCAAAAAGATTTCCGGTCGTTGTTTGACTAATTTCTGGATAAATACACCATTTCAGGCAGAAACATTTTAACGGTTGTTTCTACCACCATACCCTGTAAGTTATACGTAAATCTGTGGACATTTCTGTTTTGGTTTCTTACCAAAGTATGATACTACCTTTCAGATAGGTTGGCAGCTATGTTGATGGAGGACACTGATCCAGTTGTAATTTATTGTGACAATGCTAGTTCGATTACCACCAGGGAAAGTCTAAATTATCTCAGGGATTGCTCCATGCTCATTGAGGGGAGAAAAGGCAACCATCCAAGAGTTAATTTGGAGAATATCTGCTTGGATTCTTTCCAGATACGCCGGGGAGCTCATCTCGGACGCGGAGGCTGACAAGAGAGAAGATGATTCCTATTTGTTTGATCTGGACAACGAGGTAGGAAAATCGGAAAAGAAGTATTAACCCCTATGTGGATCGGTTTGCAGAAACACCATGTAAGAATCATTCGTACTTTCGCACTTCTTATTCTGTCGCACTTCTCGTAAGGTCTCAACGTTTCAACTAGCCTGCTCTAGTCCTAGGCTACGTTGAGACCTTACAAGAAGTGCGAACGAAATAGAAGTGCGAAAGTACAAACGATTCTTACATTTGGTTTCCGGCAAACCGATCCACATACCAATTGTCACCATGCAAAGCCTCAAATCTTCCTTACATATTAACCCCATTCCCTATTTCATCTGGTCAATTACTGCCCCAACAAAGCTCTTAATACTACCCTCTAACTTGTCACAGACGGATTTGAAAGAGATAAAAAAATGATGTGGATTGTGACGAAATTAAATCATGTCTTAAATTTCCCGTTACTTTGTGATTATCGGGCGAGAAGATCTTCATAATCTTTTAGGACCGATCACCCATGGAGTATTTGAGTTCGCTTGACAGGTAATTTACTTGGATTACCGCGCCGTGTCCAATTTTGTTTCCCCGTTTCCAGGAGCGGGAGGTGTATTGTATCGATGCCCGTTATTACGGCAACATCAGTAGATTCATCAATCATCTGTGTGATCCTAACATCGTGCCCGTCCGCGTCTTCATCGAGCATCGGGACATCAGCTTCCCCAGGATCGCCTTCTTTGCCTCACGCGACATCAAGGCTCAAGAGGAACTTGGGTAAGCCATCTCAATCCCCCTCTCTCTCTCTCACGTTACCATGGAAACGTGGCCAAATATAACATTGCCCATTATAGCGTTACTAAATCGATACACTTAATGATACTGTTGACCTTGTACAGGGTTTCTCCTGATAACTTATTGATTTCTTTTAAAGCCATTATTATTTTTTTTTTCCTGTATTATTTTTTTCCCTGTAAAAGAAATCATAAGTTAAATAGAAACAATGCCCATGAATATGATATCTGATTTATGATATGTACATTAGGAAGATGGATTTCATTGTATGTCAGTTTGTTTTTTATTTTTTCATCTCGGAGGTGTAATATGTTAGAAGGTATTGGTACTTAAGTACCTATGTAGCACATTTTAAGTTTGATTCTTCTATTATGACTACTGTACATACCTATGCTTAAAGGGGCTGTCCATAAAGTATGTACGCATGTAGCGCCTTTCCAAAAATATCCAAGCGCTGTACATTATTATTATCCCAGGTCATTGGGCCATAATTTACATTCCTGAAACCATCTCAACTCCCTGGCGAGCATCCAGCCCCAGCAACCATAGGGCGCACAGAGGCTTATCAAACCACAAAGCCATCTCTACCCTCGCAGGTACCCATTTACACCTGGGTGAAGAGGAGCAATATGTGACAAAGCGTCTTGCCCAAGGACGCAAGCACCACTAGCCCATGGCTGGATTCGAACCCACAATCTGCAGATTGACCACAGAATCTTGAGTTTGACATGCCAGACCACTAGGCCACAGTACCCCACTAAAAAAAAAGACAAAAAATGAACTGAATTTGCATTGAATTTTGACAATGGAAGGCATTTCCTCACAAAATATTTTGATTAATCATCATTAATCAATAACCACAAGGGAAACTTACTGACTGAACTGATCCTCTTTGAGTGATCCTCCATGTACTGTTCCCAGGTTGCAGCTTGCTGCGTGTATCATTGAAACGATCCCTGGGGCATGGCGGTGTATGCGTGGTTTCATGGCTTCTGACTGCCAAACCAACAAAGATAATTGACTATTGGGGTCACCACCAACGTAGGGCTGGATAGCTCAGTTGGTAGAGCGCCTGTACGGTATTCAGGAGGTCGCCGGTTCGAATCCCGCTCCAGTCAATTTTTCTTTGTTCGCTTTTCAAAATATTTTGATTGTTTGTTTGTTTATTTGATTTTGTGGAGGGGGAGGGGGCATTGTTCTTTTGAGACAAATTGATCTAATACTGAACTTAAGTACATTTATTGTCTTGTCTCTAGACTGCTGTGATACTTGCACTGTCAACCAGGCGTGGTTCTAGGGGGGGCTGTAGCCCCCCAAAAATTTTGTCTAGCCCCCCCAAAAAAATGCAAGTGAAAAAAAAAAATCTTGAAAATACTGGATTTGTTCAGTTATTAAGCGCCAATTACATAAAAAACGCGTTGTGTGGCCTATAATGTGCATGTTTTTCGACCCCTAATAAGACATAGCAGAAGCGAGTATTAGAAGAACCCAAAATATTGGGTCTTCTAGCCCCCCCAAAAAATAATGGCTCTTCTAGCCCCCCCAAAATGTTGGCTCTAGAACCGCGCCTGCTGTCAACTATAATCTGCCATAATTGGATTAAATTGTATGCTTGTACTTTGAGTTCTACTGTTTTTATTCTGTACATGCATTTACGTGTACCTTTCTGTTAGTAGTATTAAGTGCATTCATCTGTCCTTAGGTAAATGTATTGTAAAGACTGTTTAACCTTGCTTTGACAGACGTCATTCATTTTAGTCACGTTTGCCCTCAGCTTGTCTCGAAACCGTACACCTGACATGAAAGTCTGGAGCATGTTTGCAAAATTGATCTTCCAAGGACAGCTTGTTATGGGATAAAGAAATCCCGGGATTTATTTGTCGGTTCGTCGACGTAAATTTTCACATCTGTGTTGTTATCATATGTTTATGCAGTTTACACGGGGAGCATTCCTTTTTGGGGTTTAAAGGTTGTATCATACTTTGGTAAGAAACCAAAACAGAAATGTTCACAAATTTACGTATAACAGGGTATGAAGATGGCTGTGGTAGAAACATACCGCCTGAAATGATGCATTTATACAGAAATTGGTAAAACAACGACCGAAAATCTTTTTGATCTTTTAAAAGATCAAAAATAAAAGAGAAAAGTCTTAAGAAATATTGTGGCCATTTTTCACTATTTTCTCAAAAAGTGAGCACCGTATGGCACTGAAATTTTCACAGATAATTGTTACTGTATCTTCCTAAATATTTCTTGCCCATGAATCTGTATTTCTCTGATAAAAACCAAAGTATGATAGTACCTTTAAACCCCTCGGCATATTTGGCAGTTTACTCTTTCGTTCTTTTGGTTGTTTTTTCTATTTGAATCTGAATCTATGAGTCTCTCTTTTTTTTCCTGCTTTGTGTACCCGCCGGCTTATGACTCTCTTGTCTTGTATCTCTGTAATGTTCAGTCTTCCGTTGCCCCTCCTGGGGCAGTCTTTATACCCCCCCCCCCCCCCTTCACCCTCTCCATATCCATCTTCCCTCTACTACTGAATAAGTCAGAGGTCAGATGGGGATCGTAAGAGAAGCCCCAATGAAGAAACAACTCCACCAAAAAAAAAAATTATAAAAATAGAAAAAAGAAATTGCCCTAAGCAGCTCTTAGCTTTGCTTTCCATCAAAACATGTTAATGTAAATCCCGCCCTAGGGCTGCGATGTCGCTCGGGAAATCTCAAAAGTGTTTAGCAGGCTGTGTCTCCTTTCTTCCGGGATCCGGAGGCGATTGTTCATCAGCGGAGGTCTTCAGAGGAAAGCGTCGGATTTCAGCGAAATCCGACGGAGGAGCTAGCCGTGCACCTTAAAAAGAGAAACCACAATTCCCAATGTCGTACGTTTTCGAGACAGGTTTACATGTATATAAAAAAGACAGAATGACAAAGAAAGGATTCCTCCATTTTGTGAGATAAATATATCCTAGAGAATTCAGCAGAGGGCCTCTAAAAGGAGATGGGTCGTCGCAGCAGGCCTTGGGCTCAGTCCAAGAGGGTTTGACTTTGTAAAACGTGATCTGATTTGAAGTGGAAATTACCTCCTTGACAAGATCAACGGAAATTGCTTATGTTCCCCTTGTAATAATGAAAGGCCAAGGGGGGAAGAAATGCCTCAATGAAAAATTGATAACGGAATGAGATTTAAAGAGCTCCAGGTTAATGTTCTTCGGTAGTGACAAGATTTCTTGGACAACCCAATCAGCGAGACTAATAGTCTAAAAGCCAGAGTATCAAAGAGCCTGATGAATTTGTTCAATCTTCCAGGTCTTCTTATGTTAGTTTGTTGTTTTGTGTCTTAAAGGTAGTATCATACTTTGGTAAGAAACCAAAACAGAAATGCTCACAGATTTACGTATAACTTACAGGGTATGAAGTTGGTGGTGGTAGAAACATACCGTTAAAATGTTTCCGCCTGAAATGGTGTATTTATCCAGAAATTAGTCAAACAACGACCGAAAGATCAAAAATAAAAGAGAAAAGTCTTGAGAAATACTGTGGTTGTTTTTCACTGTTTTCTCAGAAAGTGGGCAACGTATGGGACTGACATTTTCACAGATGACTGTTACTGTATCTGTCTTGATATTTTTGCCCATGAATCTGTAATTTCTTTGATAAAAACCAAAGTATGATATTACCTTTAAATAAAACAAATAATGAATGTTTGTCATTCATGCAATGGAAAGAATATTTTCATTCGTTGAAAGATAAAAAATGAAAATATTCTTACCATTGCACTCATAAACTTTCAATAGTTGTATTATAACAGATTTTTTTTTCGTCCATCAAAGGCAACGAATGTACACGTCTCCCCATCCAGGGTTGCGAACCCTTAGCCATATTCCCTAGTCTCTTCAAGCCATCAAAATTTCCAACGCAAGAAATAAAATCTTAACCCTGATATGTTGTTATTCAAGTTCCAAATAGATAATTAATTGTAAACCAGTAACATGATTTTAGATCCAAAAACTGATTCCGAATTTTGTTAGAGTTTTCCTTGAACCAAATGAATAACCTTAAAGGTAGTATCATACTTTGGTAAGAAACCAAAACAGAAATGTTCACAGATTTACGTATAACTTACAAGGTATGAAGATGGTGGTGGTAGAAACATTCCGTTAATTTTTTCCGCCTGAAATGGTGTATTTATCCATGTATGATGTATGTATCGGACTGAAATTCTCAGATGACTGTTACTGTATCTTCCTTGATATTTTTGCCCATGAATCTGTATTTCTTTGAAAAAAAGTATGATATTACCTTTAAACTGGAAAGAAATGGTTATTTATTGATGTATTTATTATTTTTTTACAATGAGATCTAGCTAGACTGAATGTTTGTATCATGTAATATTGACAAATGGCGAGATTCAATTAATTGTGCACTGGGGAGCTCTGTGAAGATAATTAGATTAATGCTTTGGCAGTCATCGGGCACAGCACAAGTGGGGCATGGCAAGGCATATAAACCAGGCGTTGTATTGCAATTTAATACTCAGATGACTTGTAAATGTCATCTATAAAGCACTCTGTGAAGCTTGGCATATTGAGCTCCCCCCCCCCCTCCCTGTGGGCGGGGATTTCCCTATCACCGCCCCCTAATCCCCCTACGCACATACTATCATCCATTGAAAGTACTCTCACATTACTGAATAAGACAATTTAATCCATTTTTATTCAATGTGAATTGGATGCAGTATGTTTTCACCATGGAAACATATGAATCTGTAGCCTACTACCATCTAAAAATATGCCTTTTTTTTAAGAATTTGCGCGATTGACAATAGTGCGCCACCATGAGTTTGCAATGCTTTGCCAATCACAATGCGTGGAATTAATTTTGAGGACAAACTGCGCATGCATGCAGAAAGATGCGCAGTTTGTCGTCAATATGTATTTCCTGAATTGTGATTGGCCAACGCGTTGCAAACTCACAGTGCCGCACTATTGTGAATCACCCAAATTGAAACCTACCCCCACCCCCCTCTGAAACAATAAACTAAAAAAACTGCTTAATGGGTAGTTTTGTGGCAGACATTTGCATTTTTCCCAGCAAGTCTTCAGCTGATACATGTAGATAGGGGGTTTACGAAACAGAGGCTCAGGCTTAGGCTCCAAGACAGTGTCATGCAAATGTAATATATACATGTATGTTGCAGTTTTTCATTGAAGCTGAATCTCTATTTTCCTTTTCAAACCAAAGAATCTACTTCCGAACTGGGGCCAATTTCATAAAACTGTTAAGCACAAAAATTTGCTTAGCACAAAAATGTCTCGCCCAATAAAACAAACCACCATTGAAAATTCCATTTGATATTCATGGTCAGTGAACAACAGCCAAAGAACAATCACAAGTGATACACAACATGTGGACATTTTGTTGTTAACCCTGTTTTTATTAAGACAGAAATATCATGCTTAGCAAATTTTTGTGCTTAAAAGTTGGCCCCTGTAGTCAAAAGCCTCTATTTTGATACCTCTTATATAAAAATGGAGTCACAAAATGGAGCTGCAACCTGAGCCGGAGCCTGAGCCTCCATTTTATTAACACCCATAGTGAGGGGACGTACAAATGAATCATTGGGTGCAGTTTTTGCAACATTTTGGTTCTTCTCTTCGTTTTTTTCTCAATCGTTTTGGTCAGAGAAAATTATTGTTATTGAGCAAAGCCAGTTTCAATCTGTGGTTTTATGGTTCGTGAGGTCAAGTCAGTGTGATAGAATTCATCGGATTCTGATGAATAGCCATCATAAGATTGATGTCAAGGTCTGTGTATCTCTAGACTTATGCAGATTCATCCTTTGCTGAGTCAGTTTTCCAGAAGCTGTACAGTATTACTTAAAGCAAAGGTACAGTACAGGATTGGTAACATACCCCCAAAAAAATGCTCACAGATTTATGTATAACTTCCAGGATATGAAGATGGTGCTGGTAGAAACATACCGTAAAAATATTTCTGCCTGAAATGGTGTATTCAACCAAAAATTAGTCAAAGACCGAAAACAGTTTTGATCTTGGGTATTATCAAAACCATTCTTTATGTTTTATTAGAAAAATTGAATCAGGTTATCGCTATTTTCTCATGACTCTGATGTCCGATTGAGCTCAAAATTTCACAGGTTTATTATTTCATATACATGTTTGATCTGACAAAGTGTGAGTGCTGTTCTGTGACCTTTACCAATCATGCATTATACTTTAATAATGACGGACATATGCTATAATGAATTCCTCTTGTAACAAATTTGAAATTTCAAGACACCATTTCTCTTAGTTTTACAGTGAAACATTGCTATAACGAACATGACGGGATGTACAGATTGTCGTTATAATGGTTGTTCATTATTATGAATTAACTAACCATATTTGGTATGTTTTATACACAAAATTGGGAGCTTAGGATGATGTTTGGAATAGCTGAATGTTCGGTATAGCGGTTTTCGTTATAGTGCCATCATTTTGCCATTCACTGATACAAATATGGCTAATCCTCAGTGTTGTAGTCGAGTACCAAAATTCGAGTACCAAGTTTTCCGAGTACACACAGTGCCGAGTACGGGCCGAGTTTGAGTGCTTTTTAATCGAGTCCTGGGCCAAAAAACCGAGTTTAAGTTTTCAGAGTCCGAGGATGGGCCAAGTTCGAGTACAGAGACATTGAGTACATCCCGAGTACATCTATAAACTAACATTGCGCTATGCAGACCGTGCATATACGATCTTTCCTCGCCTTGTTGGTTACAAAATGCCGCGTGTGATAAACGCAAATGCAGCCCATGGAAAGAAGGTTGCAATTTATTTCGCTGGTTTTTTTGTAGTGTTCCATAGGAAAAGGACAATATAAAAATGTGCACCAGGGATACTGCATGCGCTGCATGTACTTATGACTGAGGACTTATGATCGAGTACGGGCCAAGTACTTATTGGTACTCGAGTTGTACTCAAGTTCAAGTACGAGTACTCCAACACTGCTAATCCTATCTACATTGATACAATGAAGAATCATTACTGAACCTGCCTTCCCTGGCCTTGCTATTGTTTCCCAATTTCCCAACGATCAGTCATTAAGCCAGTTGTTTTTGTGTTTGGTTCTCTTTGCAGATTTGATTATGGCGACAAGTTCTGGGCCATCAAGTCCAAGTTCTTCACATGCTGCTGCGGGTCCGTCCACTGCAAGCACAGTGAGGGAACATCAAGCAGTGACCAGGACAGCTGAGGTAGGGCGCGGCAGGGGCGTGGCAAGGGGTGTGGCGAGGGGCGTGGCAGGGGGATGACACCATTTACACACATTGTCATGGCGAAAGTTACATTCATATCCATTCTACTCCTGATATTGGAGCGATTTTCTGGCAGCAGGCCAAATTTGAGAGAGGGATTGAGAGCTCTACATTTCTAGAAAAATAAAGAAAGAAAAAAAATAAACAACACTGATTTTCAACTTAAAGGTAATATCATACTTTGGTTTTTATCAAAGAAATACAGATTCATGGGCAGAAATATCAAGACAGATACAGTAACGGTCATTTGTGAAAATTTCAACCCATATGGTGCCCACTTTTTTGAGAAAACAGTGAAAAACAGCCACAGTATTTTTTTAAATCTTTTTCTCTTTTATTTTTGATCTTTTAAAAGATCAAAAAGATTTTCGGTCGTTGTTTTACTAATTTCTGGATAAATACACCATTTCAGGAGGAAAGATTTTAACGGTATGTTTCTGCCACCACCATCTTCATACCCTGAAAGTTATACGTAAATCTTTGAACATTTCTGTTTTGGTTTCTTACCAAAGTATGATACTACCTTTAAT
Source organism: Astropecten irregularis (assembly GCA_963971285.1). Taxonomy (NCBI): domain Eukaryota; kingdom Metazoa; phylum Echinodermata; class Asteroidea; order Paxillosida; family Astropectinidae; genus Astropecten; species Astropecten irregularis. Next base: position 10,931,236 of record OZ020260.1, on the reverse strand, counting down.
CTTATATGGATATTTATATTATATGCAAACTATTAAGCTGGTCAATGGTTTGGCCATGGGGCATGGACAGTGGCACATTGTCCAGACACTGACCACAATGGCCGTAATGTCCAGGCACGGAGCATAATGTCCAAACACTAGCCACAATGTCCAGAAGCCAGCCATCTTGTCAGGTCTAGCCACATTGTCCATATGCTGGCCAATGTAGAATGGGGGCGCCATTTATGACATTTTCGTTATTGTTTCGATCGGTTTGCCATCTCATTTTCAGTTGTTATACGCACATCTTGGTAGTTATTCCTCAAAATTAGGAATTGCACCCAAATGAGGACAAAGGATGTCCCCAAGTCCAGAAGACCTTACCCCTGGGCAGTGTTGTAGTACTCGTACTCGCACTAGAGTACTACTCGAGTACCGTTTTTCTGAGTAATCACACTCGTACTCACACTCGAACGTCCAAATACTCGCACTCGTCCTTTGGTACTTGGGCTACAAAATACTCGGAACTCGACATCCAAAAATTGTACTCAAGCATCTACGCACTCGTACTCGAAAAAGAGTACTCGTTAAAACAAATCTGTTCAGTTAAAGTTTGTGGATCTGAGCATTCTAACAACGAATCAAATCTAGCGTATAGAAATTACATGCTTATGAATAGTTGGGTCTGGAAAATAGACTTCGCTGTGCCTGGCGTTTACGTTGTTGTAACGTATTACCGCTGGCGTAGACAGGGGGGGGCCAGGGCCCCCCCTATTCTTCCCCTTAAAAAAAAAAGAAGAAAAAAAAAGGGGTCTGAGGGCTCCTCCTCCTTTCCCGCCCCCCCCCCCCCCCCCTCAAGACAACACCAATGTGCCTCAATGCTGGCGCGCGTTTTCAGTAGGTCTAGTGCATCCAATGCGCAGGCCTGGTCAAGCCGGTATTGGCTAAAATGTACATGTTGGCCCCCCCTATTAAAAAATCCTGGCTACGCCACTGCGTATTACTGTTGCAATGCATAGCCACGTGTGTTGACTACCATTTTTAGAGCAGCTGTAGGCATGTCGTCCACTTCGACTGTTGTTCAATTTGGGTTCAAAGAATTTGTGCAGAATGGAGTCAAACGCTACAGCGCAACTTGTTCTTTTTTTCGGAAGATAAGTACTTGTACTCGTACTTGTACTCGGAAGATAAGTACTTGTACTCGGGTGCACAAGTACTTGTACTCGAAAACCAGTTCTTGTACTCGACTGGCAAAGTACTCGGCCTGTCTTGTTACTCGGCAGTCAAAGTACTCGGCAGCACTTGGTACTCGGAAAAAAGTACTCGACTACAACACTGCCCCTGGGTATGGTTAGTCAGACTTATGGTGTCATGTGACCTAGTGCCATGCCCCACCCCCTGGGTCATCCTTGTCCCACTGTTAGGCTGTGTCCGAAACGATTGTCTAGAGCTAGGTCTACGGCTATTGTCTACGGCAGCCATTTTGAAGCGCTGTCCGAAATGCTGTCTACAGCTAGAGCTACGGCTATGACGTCAACAAAATGTAGCCGTAAGAAGTGTTGTCTTGATCCGCGCAAACAAAATGGCGACCAAACAAAAAGAATAACCCTTGTTAGTTTATTTGATAAAGATGGATTCATGTACATCTATCTCCTACACATGTAGCCATTTTGTGCATAGCATGTTAAAACCAAAAAACCTGCCCCAGTCATTGCAGGGATTTCTAGAATTGTAGAAACAATTATTGAAGTGCATATTTTTTTGGATGTTGCATTGTGTGTGAGATTTTCATGTTTATTTTTTCATTTTTTCCTGAGTCAGTCAAATGTTTTTTAAATGGATCATTCAAAATGACATGTAAACTTGTCTCCTAGGGCCAGTTTTATAAATCTGCTTAAGCTGCTTAAAATTGCTTAAGCATGAAAAGTCTTCCTTGATCAAATAGGATTACCAACCAAATTTTCATGTCATGTTTACTGATTTTGACTTGCATTCGACTATTGCTTGCTGAGCATAACATTCACAAGGAGTTTTGACTGGCATACTGATTTTAGGTTTTTGGTGCTTAAGCAAATTTTGTTGCTTAAGCAGCTCTATGAAACTGGCCCATGTCCAGAGAATGTCTACATGTAGTCTTGAATTGGTTGGTTGCTCAGCAAAATTGTGTTTCCCCAGCCTTGGGTTATGGGTATATTGTGCCTTCATTAAAAAATATTCTAATGATTAAAGTAGTGTATTGATTGAAAAAGTCCATCACAATGTGAGCTTTCTGCCTTGCAAGATTCACAAAAGTTGTTTTAATTGGTCAGTATTTCCCCCTTCTTTTCCGAGGAGGTTTCTACCCAAGTTTCCAGAAAACTTGTTTGTTTTTTTTGTACAGAGTTTAACTTAAAAAATTGTTGTATTTTTGATTTAGAAAAGAAAAATCATTTTTTGAACTTGGGATATGAGCCCAGAACGTCTGAAACGAAATCACACCAAGGTAATTGGTAAGAGCTTGAGTTTTTGGCTGGTTACAGGTTTAATGGTCTTTGGTTCGAATCCACATCATTGACTTGTCCATGCCACACTTCAAGTTTTCTTGTAATCTTTTAATTTAATTTTTTTCGCAAAACAAAGAAAACAAATTATGTCGCTTTAATCATTTTTTTTTTTATACGAAACAATCATGAAACCAAGTTTTGTTCAAATTGTAGATTGAAATTTGTTTTTTAAATTGTGAATTTCTTTTTGATTTACTTTCGGGTTTTTTCTTATTTCGAGTTTGTTGGAATTATTATAATTATGCATGTTTGGATTTTTTTTTTTTAAGATTTGCCTTTCGTCCAAAATAAAAAGAAGAAGAAAGAGATGTTAAAGGCTTGGGGTTATAAGCATAAAGCTACTTGTATTTCCTTTCCACTTCGATACCCTTCAGAATCTGACAGGACCATGGGGGTGCTTTTGGTATGTAGTATTTCTCTATGTTCCTTACGGGGGGCTTTTTAACACCTCATGTTTCTCTGCAAAGCATACAAGTGGATTGTGAGCATATTGTGTCTGAAGAAGAGTTGGTCAGATCTCCTCGCGTCGTAAGTTTTTTTCTCCTGAGCTTTTTCTTACGGCCTTAGGGCTGGATAACGGATACTCGTTTTGTATACAGATCGGCAGTCTACCTGTAATCAACACTGCAGATGAAAGCTTGAAAGACACTCATAAAGTGGCGTTATTCTTCTCAAGAGGTCTTCTAGAGAGCCTAACCCGACACTCGCATCACATCCCCCCCCCCCCCAACACACAGCTTGGAGAAAATTTCATCAGTTTTAGCAAATCATTCACTGTTGCAAATGCTATACATCATTTTGTGTGTGATATTGGTTTTCTTTGTTGTGTTAGCTGTGCAAATATGAATTACCACATTACATATTTGCTGATGATACACGTTGTTCATTTAGCTATAGATGCTATATTAATTTTCCCCATTGTAGTTCTATTGTAATATTTTTTTTAAAATAACATCCTATGCAGGGCGAAAGCACACTTTATAAACAATAGCTGAATAAACCTCGTTGCCTATTAATAATTTTGTTTGCGTTGGTTGCATCTGTTTCTTTATCTCCGGACAATTTCATAAAACTGTTAAGCACAAACATTTGCTTAGCACAAAAATGTCTCGCCCAATAAAACAAACCACCATTGAAAATTCCATTTGATATTCATGGTCAGCGAACAACAGCCAAAGAACAATCACAAGTGATGCACAACACGTGGAAATTTGGTTGTTAACCTTGTTTTTATTAAGACAGAAATGTCATGCTTAGCAAATTTTTGTGCTTAACAGTTTTAGGAAATTATCCCCAGGTTTAACTTATTTTTCATTTTGCCATATCTTACATAATGCCACTATTCACTGTTCAGCTCTTACGTCCAGATATGTTCAGTCATAGCATGAATTTCACATCGCTGGTAAGCACACAGCTCACCAAGCACACACAAAAACGGCTAAGCATAAACAGGTTACCAACCATTATTGCGAGTATTGTGCCGGCATTTGCTTGAAACTGGTTCCCTGCTAGTTGTTGGTGAGCATAAAAATGTCAACCAATGATTCTTGTTAAAGGTAATATCACACTTTGTTTTGTTTTGTTTTGTCAAAGAAATGCAGATCTGTGAAATTTCCCGTTCCATACGGTGCCCACTTTTAAGAAAACAGTGAAAAACGGATAAGATCATAAGATTATAAGATCAAATTTTTTTCTGGTTATTGCTTGTACTCTTTTCTGGATAGATACAGCATTTCAGGCATCTTTTTACCCTATACGTTATAGGTAAATCTGTGGAGATTTCTATTTCGGTATGCTACCAAAGTATACCTTTAAGCAGCTCTGTACTCTGTTTCACAACCTATCTTGACCAAATCCCACGCAAGCAGTGCTAGTGGTTTACTATACTTTAAATTTCAGTACTTTAAATTAAAGTACAGTGACTTTAACTGTGACTTTAAATATTTTACTTGCATCTTATGACAATCACACATTTGGCTTGTAAACCATTTTCCATTGTTTTTGCTAAGCATTTTTCTTGCGCTTAACAGGTCTACAAAGTTGGCTCAAAGTTTAATCACACTTCCTGCTAAGCGATATTTCCAAAGGTATCCTCACTCTGTGCCTAAGTATTTCATTCGTCCGATCTTCTCAAAGCTGGGCTAGCTCGGGCTCAGGCTCAGGCTTCGTATCTGTTATCTATATGCTGAAAATAATATGTTGTGATTTTTCAATGAAGTTTAAGCTCTGTATTCTTTTTCAAACAAAAGTTTCTGCTTTCGAACCGCGGCCAAAAGCCTCTATTTTGATATCCGTTATGTTTTTAGAATGCATGCACGAAATGGAGCATGAGCCTGAGCCTGAGCCGAGCTTTGAGAAAGGCCCCTGATGGTCCGAGTTGAATCCAATGAACTCTTAGGGCGTTTACGAAACGGAGGCTCGGGCTTCGTCTCAGGCTCCGGCTCCATTTCGTGATTCCATTCTAAAATAACGGGTATCAAAATTGAGGCTTTTGGCTGCGGGTTCGGACGAAGATTCTCTGGTTTGAAAAGGAAAACAGAGCTTCAGCTTCAATGAAAAACCACAACCTATGATTTCAGCATATGGATGTCAGAGCTGAAGCCTGAGCCTGGGCCTCCGTTTCGTAAACGCCCTATAACTGCTGAACTTAGGAGGGCCTGACGCATTAAAGGTAGTATTATACATTGGTTTTTGTCAAAGAAATACAGATTCGTGGGCAACAATATCAAGGAAGATACAGTAAAAGAAATCTGTGAAAATTTAAGTCCCATACGTTGCCACTTTTTGAGAAAACAGCGAAAAACGGCCACAGTATTTCTTAACTGTTTTCTCTTTTATTTTTGATCTTTTAAAAGATCAAAAAGATTTTTAAATACACCATTTCAGGCGGAAAATTGTTAACAGTTTCTACCACCACCATCTTCATACCCTTGTAAGTATATACGTAAATCTGTGAACATTTCTGTGTTGGTCTCTTTCCAAAGTATGATACTACCTTTAACGGTAATACGTCAGGCCCTGCTACAACTTCAAGCATTTTATAAATTTCAGGTCATTATTTTGGCTGATGAGCAGTTTGCAGCAGTTTATTACTTGTATTGAACTCTTAAACTATCTAGCTTGTGCGTGGGCAGCCGTTAGAATAATAATGCCTACTTTGCAAGGTATGACAGTAAGATGTCTTTCATAATACTGAAAATTGCATACAGGGGAGACAATATTATTGTCTACAATGATGTTTATGTGTGTGCTGAATAATGTCAGATCTTTGTGTTGACTCCCACTTTCTCATTCCATAACAGATGTTTGATTGTACCGTGATTATTCAAAGACTTCCATGCAGTTTGTGGGGATTTTTTTCTTCGAATCTCGAATTATTATGCAAAATCACGCACACGCAGAAAAAAAAGGTGCTGTGTTATCAGAGATGTCAGTCCCCAACAGAAACGATTTTAACCTTGCATTTTGCGTGGTATAAGAGTGCGATGCCAGGCCATCGGCTATCATTATGTCTACACAGCTGGTTTGCAGGCTGCATATTTTATCCTCATCCTCCTCCTCGCGACTTCGTCCAGCAAGTTCTCCTGACTCGTCTCAGGTTTCAACCGGCCCAGGAGGCTGCCACGGTGCCCCTAGTCACGCTTGGCTTTGGAAAGCTCTCAGTTTCCACAGCTTGTTTCAAGCGATGGATAGTGATATGTTTTAGAGTGGGATTTCTGCGACCTTTTTTTATGAAAGAAAATGTATACATGTATATGTCAGTATTGGTGCATGTACGTGTGTCCTTAAAGGTAGTATCATACTTTGGTAAGACACCAAAACAGAAATGTTCACAGATTTACGTATAACTTACAGGGTATGAAGATGGTGGTGGTAGAAACACGCCGTTAACATGTTTCCGCCTGAAATGGTGTATTTATCCAGAAATTAGTAAAACAACGACCGAAAATCTTTTTGATCTTTTAAAAGATCGAAAATAAAAGAGAAAAGACTTAAGAAATACTGTGGCCGTTTTTCACGATTTTCTCAAAAAGTGGGAACCGTATGGGACTGAAATTTGCACAGACTTTGACTGTATCTTCATTGATATTTTTGCCCATGAATCTGTACTTTGAAAAAACCCGAAGTGTGATATTACCTTTAAGCGTGACACTTATTGTGTTAGTAACTCGGGAAACTGGGGGGGGGGGGGGAGGGGGGGGGGGGGTTCGCAGCAGGGGTAAGAGTGAGTTACCATACTTGATGAATAATATGCACTTTATAACTCCATATTACGATGTTATTATTGATATATGCCTATCATTGACTTTAATATTTGATTGAATGGGTTTTTTTGTGTCAATTGTTTGTTTGTAAACTGTTCACATGTGTTTTTCAACATTATCAAATTATTCATCACATCTCCTTGGAAATGACGCCAATTTGTTCGTCATCTTAATTTTTTTTTCTCATATTGATTTATTTCTTTGTGACGGATGTATTGTGTTACCATGGTAATACGTCACTATACCTTTCAAGTGTTTTTGTCTCGAGATTTTGTTGATAAATATGTTCAATGACGTAGTTATTATGAACGGGGAAAGATTATTTCCCAAATTAAAACGGAAAATTAAAACAAAATAGTTGTATTGTTTTAATTAAAGGAAAAACTTTGGTTTTATCAATGAAATGCATATTCATGAGCAAAATATCAAGAAAGATATACAGTAACAGTCATCTGTGAAATTCCCAGTCCCATATACGGTACCTATACCTTTTGAGAAGACTGTATTTTTTAATCTTTTCATAGTAGTTTTGATCTTTTAATGATGAAAATTGGGTTCGGTCATTGGTTTTACTCTTTTCTTGTTAATACAGCATTTCAGGCAGAACAATTGTAACGGGATGTTTCTACCATCACCATCTTTATACCCTGTACGTTGTATAGGTAAATCTGTGAAGATTTTTGTTTCGGTATCCTACCAAAGTATGGTAGTCACCTTTAACACAATGGTCAACATGAGTATCGAAGTTGATTGGAAAGATGTGGTTTCGAAAGAAAGTCTTTTGACAATTATTGTTCATATTTGAAAGAGATTGATAGACAGGAGTGATTTTTTTTAACGATGTTACTGATTCTAGTGAGGATTTTGTGTCATATTTGCAGAATTACAGTTCAAGTTGATTGAGGTTACATATTATGATATGCTAAGGTGACCAGACGTCCCCGATTTCCGGGGACAGTCCCCGATTTGACAGTGCCGTCCCCGATGAAAAATTGTCCCCGAAAATGTCCCCGATTCGACGAAATGACCCCGAAAATTCAAATTGTCCTAAATAAAGAAAAAACTGAACACAAATGCTGTGCTGAAGATATTGATCCATTCTTCAGAGAAGTATGCGAAGACAACCGCCTAAGACATATAAGTGTGTAACCCACTCATGTCAACTGGACAAGATGTCCGTAGATGCCACCATTTTGCATGTAGGCACCATCTGGATTCAAATTTGTTTCAAAATTGTACTCCTCCCCAAGACACGGATCACTGTCCCCGGATCACCTCAACAAAATATGGTCACCTTGTGATATGCACTGTGCGTGCGCTTAAATACTCGATGTTAAACTGTCACATTACACAGCATTTTGTCTTTGTTTATCGCCTTCCCCGTGCTTTCTGCCCCAACCCAGGGTCAAAAACAGGTCGTCTAATAAAGTCTGCAGTACTTTTCCTGTATCAGTTATTACTTGGATGTCGCTTACCGTTCCCCTCTGTTTCATTTTATAGGTCTCCATGTTATGGAACCACCCGTGAGGCAGATGGAGATATAACCACGCGTTTTTCTCCTATATCGTTTTGCCTGTGCATTTGCCACTACTGGCGTCGTGTATGGGATGTGGTATGGTATAGATGGAACTGTATGGCGTAGCTATCAGGCGTTACGAAGATGGAAAGGTTATTAAATTCGGTCTTGCTTGGTGGTTGGGTTAGTGGTGGTCTGGAAGCTTCTCGACTGCGTACTCCGCACATAGCCTGCAGTGCAATGCGTCAGGATCTAGCTACATTGGGGGTACGGGTGCATGACTTTAAAGGTATCGTTTGGTGGCTTGTGCCTACCACAATTCTCACGCCTGACCTTATTTCACCAGGCGCTCATCTTTATCACTTCAACGCACAGACACGGTCTGCCTAGTCATATGGCGCTTTACTGTCACACGTTGTTGATCCATACGACATGAGAATGATTAAGGAGGTCTTTCTTAAAGGTAGTATTTTTCTTTGAGAGGAAAACCAAGACAGAATCTTCACAGATTTACCTACAATTTACAGGGTATGAAAATGGTGATGATAGAAACACACCGTTAAAAATGTTCTGCCTGAAATGCTGTATTTATCTGAGAGTAAAACCAACAATTTTGATCTTTTAAAGATCAAACGTAACGGTGAACAGAATTTTTAAAACACTGTGAGCGTTTTTCACTGTTTTCTCAAAAAGTGGGCACCGTATGGGACTGGGACTTTCACAGATGACTGTTACTGTATCTTCCTTGATATTCTTGCCCGTGAATCTGCGTTTCTGTGACAAAAACCAAAGTATGATATTGCCGAATCTAAAACGAGTGCTGCTCTGTGACCTTTACCAATGATGTATTATACCTTTAAGAGTAGAATCTCAACGCCTGGAAGTTAGATTCATCGCTGTAGACGGTCTGGTACCATACTATCAAGATATTCACATGCTCTGATACACACGCATCTAAAGCCCATATGTCCCTACCGTCCCATGCCATTCATGTCAATTCAACTAAGACCTCTGAAACTGTCCGTAGCAATTCAAAATTATATTATCATAAAATGAGTGACGCGCGTGTTTATGCAGGGCAATCAACTCAACCTTAACCAATGTGGCCCGGGTTCGATTCCTACTTGTGTCATTATGTGAGTTAACAGAGTAGATGTGCGTTGGTCCTCTGCATGCGATGCCCCAAAAATCAAACACTTCGATCTCAAGTTGTGCTCCGTGGTCACATATGGGTTGATGTGGCTGGCAGCCAAGGGCGCCCATGAAAGCCTGCAACTCGGTCACGAATTCACTAGCCGCATCCTTCGTAATTTTGTACCCAGCTGTGCGTAAGGATGATTAGCCTCCCAAATTATCATTAGCTTTTTCAAACCTTCGTGCAAATTCCATGCTCAGAGAAACGGAATTATACAAGCATGCTTTGACAAATGCAAATAGGCCTATCATACAGCACACACATACAATATACATTTCCCGCGTACGGAAATTGTTCAATGTAACCCAGGCGCGGTTCTACGGGGGGCTGGGGGGGCTGTAGCCCCCCCAAAATTTTGTCTAGCCCCCCCAAAAAAATGCAAGTGAAAAAAAAAATTCTTGAAAATACTGGATTTTTTCAGTTATTAAGCGCCAATTACATAAAAAACGCGTTGTGTGGGCTATAATGTGCATGTTTTTCGACCCCTAATAAGACATAGCAGAATCGAGTGTTAGAAGAACCCAAAATATTGGGTCTTCTAGCCCCCCAAAAAAATAATTGCTCTTCTAGCCCCCCCAAAATTTTGACTCTAGAACCGCGCCTGATGTAACCTGCGAGAATTATTATTTATACATCTCTTTTCTTCTGCGAATAAAAAAAAGAAAAATAGCGGAAGGGGGAAAAAATTGCTGGTCTTCGGAGCATGAACCTAGTTGCATCGATTGGCTAGCTCAGCCGAGCGGAAAATTGCTCAGAATCCGAGGTTGAAAATAGCCGCATAATGACAATTTATGTGCGCACTTGTCATAAGCAATGACTGTAGTTTCTCGTGTTCTACACTTAAACTGCCATGCCTTATGCTTGTTCACTAATATGCAATATCGAAGGATATTATTTTGTGCTTGTGTTGCGGTATGATTGTGTGTGCCCTTGCTAGTCAAGTCATGGCGCATTGTTAAGATGTCCAAGATAATTTGGCGGGAATATTTGGCGGTTTTTTTTTTTTATCTTTTCGTAAGACATATAATTATGAAGTACAAGGATTTTGGTAAATGACAGGGCTTCACAATATGTGTAGTCTTTTCTCCAGTCTGAAATTGTCAACCTGTGGTCGAATCTCCTGTGTATTGTTATCCATATGCTGCATTTAACCATCGCCTTTTTGGAGAACACCGCACAATATCGAAACATATTCCAAGGGATTTGTCTTAATCTGGATCAGTCTTATCTCTGAGGCCGATCTTAATCCGTAAGCCAGTGACCTCTCTGGCCGTATATATACGCTCTAGTTAATCCTGTCATGCGTGGGGGTTTGTCCGCCCCTTGTTAAAATCTCGATAAATCTCGCGAGATGAAAACATCGTGCCGCGTGATTTCAATGCCATGCTGGGTTTTTTTTTTCACCACACTCCAGGGGCCAATTTCATAAAACTGTTAAGCACAAAAATTTGCTTAGCACATAAATGTCTCGCCCAATAAAACAAACCACCATTGAAAATTCCATTTGATATTCATGGTCAGCGAACAACAGCCAAAAAACAATCACAAGTGATACACAACACGCGGAAATTTGTTTATTAACCCTGTTTTTATTAAGACAGAAATATCATGCTTAGCAAATTTTTTTGCTTAACAGTTTTATGAAATTGGCCCCAGGGGCAATTTCATAAAGCTGCTTAGCACAACAATTTGCTTAGCACAAAAATGTCTTTCTTAATAAAACAAACCACTGTTAAACATTTCATTTGATATTCATGGTCAGTGAACAACAGCCAAAGAACAATCACAAGCGATGCACAACACATGGAAATTTGGTTGTTAAAACTGTTTTTATTAAAACAGAAATGTCATGCTTAGCAAATTTTTGTGCTAAGGAGCTCTATGAAATTGGTCCCAGCAATGACGCGTCATGACGTGATATACGAGGAAATGACGAAATAAATCGAAGTCACAAGAGACTGTCAAATACCGAGTACTTGAAGGATTCCAAGGCCGATGTGACTTCGGGTATTTCCGTGATAACTCGGGGGAAGCGTTCGGCAAAACTCGCCTCGGACTTCGTGGATGTTCGGCGGTGAGATGAATAGTCAGCATCGCATGCAAGCTATAGACGACTTGTAATTACCCAGGCCGAGCGAATGGCATTGAGTCGATTCTAAATAGATCAGGCGGCGGGATCAGCCGGTGGTTACACGGACTAAGATTCCGTCATGAGGGAGGGTGATTGGTCGCTATTAGTCCAGTCCCAGTAGACCGCTGGCTTCTCTTCTCCTCCCCTACCTCTCTAGCTCTCCCCTACCTCTATTCCCCTTCAAGTGCAAGGACGTGTATAGAGAAACAAGGAAAAATCCCCAAGCCTATAGGATCTGATCTGTAGAATAAATATTGTCTAGGCAGTCGACGTGACATCGCGGTAGCTGGAAATGGGTCAGCGCTCGGTCCTGCTCCGGTCCCGTGTGGATCGGCGGGGTTTGCCGGTGCTCTAACAAGATTCACTCGTGAACCGGGATGAAAACAACCCGGAGCTATACGGACCGTCAACCCCGGTTCTCTCTCGCTATCTATCTCTCTTCTTAGCCATCTCAATTCATGACAGTTTATATTGTCACGACTCATCCGCTCGGGTATACTAATTTTATATGAGCCGCCCGGGAACGACGTGACTTTCCGTCATGTTGCAATTTGTCATGAGAGTTCGTGTCACCACCCTCCTCCCGGAAACAGAAAAAAAGATGAAATGAAAATAAGATGTTTCCGAGAACGAACCACTGAAGTTCGTCACTTTGATGTTTGTGAAGCTACCCTTGTGTGTTGTGTCGACAATACGCGCCTCATGGGTACAGGACGTGCGTGAAAGTCGGCCTAGGCTTTGTTCTGTTTACCCTGGCATATATTGTATCAAATTATTTGATATCAGATTTCCCTCTCAACCCCGTCAACCTTTAAAGCAGGTTAAGCAGGAGTACATGGCATCCCCAACGATCTTTCCCAGAGGGCTGCTTGAAATCTCCCTCTGGTCTATCCGAGGTGGCCTTCCGCCCCCTCCCCGCTTCAAAACAATAACCTGCAATGGGATTATTGATACAGAACGAGGATTACTAAACATCAAGGACGTTAAACCATCACTACGAGTGTCAGCAGTCGCAACATCGCAGCAGATACCGACACTGTGTTCCAACCATCACCGACCAGACAAACCTGACACAACGATACCGTGATGTAGACGCTTCTGACGGTATAGACTCCCTCTAACAAACACGGTCATTTTGTTATCAATATTGAGAACGGGAGCTAATTCACCCCCTTAATTCCCCTCTCTTTCTGTCAGGATATAGTGGAATGAGGGGTGGGATTCCACCACCGTGTCTCCCCGGGGCTTTGATGGAGATCCTGTCCCTCGGCACGGCGTGGGCAGAACGTGCCGTGCCACCGTACTGAATACACTCAGCTAGCAAATCACTCCCCTGCCAAACCAAAACATCCCCGGACAATTTTCTTTGTCGGGATTATTGCATTATTTCCTCTTTCTTTTTTCCCCTCCTCCATTTTTTTTTCTGATAGCGACCAATAAGTCCTCATTGATGGGGATATTTACTTGGCGTAGGCCGCCAGAAGTGGTATTAATGAAAATTGAACTGAACGCGCGGTTCTTGGCACTTGTGTGTGCCTGCATTGTACAAGGCTAAAATATCAAGTCAGAATTGAATATTAATTTACAAGTACATGTAACAGACTTCAATCTTCGACCACATTGAACAGACTTGCCCTTCCATCCAGAAATCGCCAATATTTACCAAAATATAACAGTTAATCAAACAGAACATAAATCAAAATCAATCTATCGGACCCCCCCCCAAGTCACGTGTGTGCACGCATCACTAAGGCACCTTTCATGATATACCTTCATTATACATTAATTGTTCACATTACAAATGCCGTCTCTCTTCTGCATAATTTCGACGGAACATGGGCATCTTCTCAGACTGTTTCTAGGCAACCGTTGCCTTGGTAACTCGATACACCCACACAAAAGGAAGGCTGAGCCAAGCGTGTAAAACATCAAGAGAAGGTATGATGTACATGTACGTCATTGGTTCCCGCTTCACCTTGCTACACTTTGTCTGGTATCGAGGCTGTGTGTTACCAGTGCTGAGGCCATCGTCCTTGTAATGTTTAATTAGTGTCAGCGGTGGGATCAAATTAGTCCCACAGATGAGAATCAAGTTAGTCCATCTTACTTGGGGAAACCTTCTACTTGCTTGTGGATACAAAAATCCGCGAGCTTCATCATCTCGCCTGCTCCCAGTAACTGGGATAATGAAGAGCGCCACCAACGCTCTGTTTCAGTTAAAATTTACCAGCAGCGGCGCATAATCATTCATTATACAACAAAAACCAAATTCTTGCTGGAAGTGTTGGTTTTGGCGCCAACTGCCATGCGTGTTACGATGAAGATCGCGCCGTGCGGTGAACGACATGCTGTCAGTCATTATTCATAACAGATGAGAAAACCCGTCCTGCTCAAATCACTTCACCAAGGGATTATAATGATTTGGCGTCCTTTATAGAAGAGATAATAAAGTGAATGGAATGGTATGGTATGGTAGGACTGAGTATTACGCATACCAATCAGTGGTTCAATGTATTTATTCAGAATGGAACTGCGTTATTTCATTGTGGCTCTTCTGAGACCAAGTGAACACTGAATTAAAATCGCTGTACCGGAAAGAAAGTTATTCCTGAGGAATAATAATTAACATCTTCAACTCTACATCAACTCGACCGGTCATGAATAGATGTGGATGTGGCTGTTTTGCTCTAGTTACGCAGATTATGGCTTAACCGTCATTCGGTATCATACGAGCCGGGTACATCTAGCGGACGTTGCCTGGAGTGACAAGCGGGGGATTAGTGCGTCTTGGACGGGATAAGAAAGACGATTGAAGCCCCTTGAAACCTTCGAGTCCGTATCTCTGTTGGCTGTGGACTCTGACCGTATACGAGACCCGTATGTGTGGCATCTTCCTTCAATTTTTTTTATCAGAAGTCACCATCCGCTAGACGTTGTGTGCATTGCATCTCTATGACCAATTATTGTCCGATGCATTTGATGTTTACCCGTGACAAGTGCCTTAATAGATGGTGTAGTTGAGGTCGGAGCCCGCCTCACTGCCAAACACTTCTTGACACAGTCAACTCTAATTGATTCAATTACGAGGTGTCGGGATAAATAATGCCTACATTTCATTTCACGGATGTCATTCGGCAACCCAGAAACACTGTCTGATTCTGTGCTTTGGAAGATAACGGGAGTTTTTTTGTTATTTGCGAAGTAATGTGGATGTATACAACTCAAAGTACGGATATACAAGTAAGTGAGCGCCTTGTGGAAGTACGATATAGTGATCAAAAACAGCGTGAATTGGAATACCTCCTCGTCAAGGGTTTACGGCCAAGCTAGTGCCTGGACGCACGCTGGTAATTGTCACTTTCAGCGGATGCATGTTGTCTTATGGAATACTCAGCGCAACCGGGTCTTAACAATGGATATACATGTGCACGTGTGAGGCGACGCAGCGGAAGGACTGTGGAGGGTGCCAAGCTTAAGTTTGGATTAATCGCATTAGGTAAGACAGAATGACGTCACATTGACGTCACAGTAATCAATTCTCCTCTCCGTTCATGCTTTTCTTGATGTTTTTCCATCATTATGATTTATTCTGTTTTTATTTATATTCTATAGTAATGATATTTTAATTATTTCATAATTTATGCATTAAATTCAAAGATTGCTTTATTTTGAAGGGATAAGGAGGTTTGAAGATCAGCAACCCTACAAGGAAAGCGTTTTATTTGTTTCATGCTGAAGCTCAAACCGTGGCGAAAATAGCCATATGTTCAAATTTGAAGCATCTCTCATTTTGCTGTTATCAAGAGAAAAATTGCATTGACCCAATGAGGTGCCGAGTGGTCCATCGCTATTTGCTAAATATAACGGTATCAATTCAATGTTACTATCATCATTTTTTAATCTGGGGCCAATTTCATAAAGGCTGTTAAGCACAGCAATTTGCTAAGCATGACTTTTCTGTCTTAATAAAAATAGGGTTAACAACCAAATGTCCACGTGTTGTGTATCACTTGGGATTGTTCTTTGGCTGTTGTTCGCTGACCATGAATATCAAATGGAATTTTCAATGGTGGTTTGTTTTATTGGGCGAGACATTTTTGTGCTAAGCAGATTCTTGTGCTTAACAGTTTTATGAAATTGGCCCCAGGTTAATAACTGTTCATAGCATGCAGTCCGTACACTGAATAAATCAGCTTATACATAAGAAAAATGACACCTTTTACGATTTGAACAGTATGTCTACTATGAAATTACGATTTTTCAATTAATATTCAAAAAGCAACCCCAAATACTGATGCAAGCGGATTTTGTTTGCATTTGTCTAATAAGTGATCTTGTTTATCATCGTGGCGATCTATTAACCAGGCCATACAACAGATGCTACCGTAATGGAAATTCTAGATGTGAAGATTCTTATAATGCAATACGTCTATTCAATCCAAAAGCAATTTCAATGAAAAATAATCACGATAATACCGTATATTGATATTATATATTACATGTATAGAGTGAAATCATTTTTGGTTCAAGGTTACGGTTTGCAAGGCTTCCGGCGATAGAATATCTCGCGTGGAAATCATCTTTCTTTCATGTACACTTAATTACAAATGCAATAATGGTCAGTGTTTTCAGTATTTCAATTTTGGAATCGAAGCCTAAGGTTTTGTTCCACACAAAGGCTTTGTTTTCTAGAATTGGGCTTGTTTTGCTAAGGCGGCTAGCTCGGCTCGTCTATCTACGGTACTGCACTGTGTGTGCCGCTATATTAATTTGTGATTAGAAAAAAATATATCGGTCATGCTTTCTGTGTGTGGTGTGGACTGAATATAGCAAGACACATATTTGATTAATTTAATATAGTTTGATTTGACAAGTGCTGGGAGTCCGGCCTTCGGTGGTATATAGGCCTATATATACAACTCTTTGTACACGGCACAATTGCCCCTCTTGTCTCAAGAGTGATATGGGCATTCCTGCGCTTTTAATTTTGTTTTTAGATGATTTTAATTTGGATTGGAGCGGTAGTTTACAAGCCATAAATGGCGGCCATTCAATTCCGACCGACAGTGATATCAATACACTCCTTTTATCATAAGATGAGCCATTTTATACTGACAATGGAAATTGTCATTTTCTTTCAGAGTTCTATTTCAAGGTTGACTTATTCCAATAATGACGGACAATCCGTGCAATTGTGCCTTCACACACACACAAAAATGAATAATAATTTCCCCCGCAATTTACGCTTCAAAAACTGCAATGCGTATTTACTTCATTTGAAAGAAGAATATTAAAATCTCATTTTGAAAAGATTGTCAGTGAGAAAAAAGGGAAAGTGAACATCAGCTAAATTGTTTATCGTCCATGCTAAAAATATTTTGTTAAAACCGATTTATTTAGAGGGTCAACAACAGCGAAAATAACAACAACCTGGCCAGGAGTACGTCTACCATTTATAAAAATAGAATAAAATAAATAAACAAATAGGTAAATAAACAAGGTAATAAAATCCAGGTAAATGATATTAAAGTATACGGTATAGATCATACGGACTGCATATTCCCAGGGAATAAGATCAGGGCTGTAAATAGGATGAAAAGATATAAATTAATGAGCTCTAAAAAATGAGAACGAGGTCAGGCACTGAAGAAAAAACCCCTCTCGTGGGCGGGGAAGTATAGGATGATTTTTCAATAAGGGGTTTGTTGTATTTAACATCATTGGTGTTCTTCTTTGAAAGAAATTAGGTTAAATTATGAAAATCTGAAATGTTCACATTACTACATATCACTTGCATAATTATTACAACGATTGTTGTGAAAGTAAACGCTCCAGAAATCTAACTGAAATACTGTTTTATGGGAGTATTTTGAATCGTTGTACATCTCGTGGAGATTTGAGACACGATCTTTTGCTTTAAGGCGGAAAACAGTAGTTGGTTTTTCTCTACATTTTTTTGTGGCTTAAAATTATGAGTAGCTTCGATTTTCTATAGGCATGTTGTTTCATCATGTATATATTTTGGAATCGTCTAAGTGTGTGTATGGTGCTATGTGAGCTTCACCAATTCGTGTCATACATTTAGGCGGCCACAGTCGCTTATTGAAAGGTTTTGAGTTCTATGTGTGAGACGTCTGGGTACACCACGGGTACCAGACTATTCATTTGCTGACTATGTGATTCCGTATGTAAGTAAAAACATCCCTCGGATCGATCGTTTTCATCTGCTGCCGTTGGTAACAGCACACCAATGGTGAGAACTGCAGAGTTGCAGAGCCCTGAATCGAACACAGCTCATAACCTCACTGTGATTCATTGCATGCTCGGGCAATGAAGTCTGGACACCATACCTATCCTCACTATAAGGTTAAATGTAGTATCATACTTTGGTTTTTGTCAAAGAAATGCAGATTCATGGGCAAACAAATTTCAAGGACGTTACAGTAATAGTCATCTGTGAAAATTCCAGTCCCATACGGTGCCCACTTTTTGAGAAAACAGTGAAAAACGGCCACAGTATATATTTCTTAAGTAGGCCTATGCTCTCTTTTATTTTTGATCTTTTAAACATCAAAAAGATTTTCGGTCGTTGTTTTACTAGTTTCTGGATAAATACACTATTTCAGGTGGAAACATTTTAACGGTAGGTTTCTACTAGCATCATCTTCATACCCTGAAAGTTATACGTAAATCTATGAACATTTCTGTTTTGGTGTCTCCCGAAAGTATGATATACCTATAAGCAGCTCTATGAAATTGCCCCCAGGTTGGAAGAAAGGAAAGTAAGTATGTCTCCTTATAGGACTACGTCGTGACATTCTGTGGGCCAACAGGTATCACGATAAGTCATTCCAAACCATGGTATGGTTGATTTTCAAAAGCCGTCGATTATAGCGCCCTCTTGTGTTTTAGCGAGTGCTGGCACTCTCGGAAGCAAGTATGCACGATTTGTCTGCCAACAAACTGAACTGTTTTTGTTGTTGTTCAATGGTGTGAGAAGACTAATACACTGTTACAGAGCTTCTGTAAGATGTGAGCAAGCTTGCTATAGCTATGAGGGATTGATGCCCCGATGCCATTGGCATTGGCAAAGAGCTGCATTTAAGGTACAGTACAGGATTGGTATCATACCAACACAGAAATGTTCATATTTACGTAAAATCTTCAAGGTATGAAGATGGTGCTGGTAGAAACATGCCGTTCAAATATTTCCCCATGAAATGCTGTATTTATTCAGAAATTAGTACAACAAAGACCGAAAACAGTCGCGGGGTAAGATCAAATTATCGTTTAATAAGAAACGAGTCGGGTTTTCGCTATTTTCTCGTGACTCAGATGTCCGATTGAGCTGAAATTTTCACAGGTTAATCATTTCATCCACATGCTGGATCAGACAAAGTGTGAGTGCTGTTCTGAGACATTTACCAATCATGATACCTTTAATAACCACCATTACAATCAAGCCAGGACGTGTGAGGGCGGTTTAATCTCAAAGGAGCACAGCACGAGTCACCTGAAACTCCCTTTATTGGAAGTACCAAAAAGACACATGTATAGGCCTATACACTGAAGGTGATCGCTGGTAAGTCACTGCTAGAGCAGTGTATATTAATGTATATTCATGTCAGGTTTTACATGTAGTACGGTATATAGCTGGTGCCCACGGGGGATGTGTTCATAATATTTCCTGATATGGCTACTGTTATAAAATTAAACAGCTGTCTATGCTGCTGCTGGGCACTGTTTGATAAGTCATCGGTCTTAGACTGTGTGTACCTTATGGACGTAGGGAGTATTGGAATGGTTCATCCCGAGATATCTAGCTGACTGGATCTGTGAAGACGTACTGAGATACATGGTGGGTTGAAGTCCTATCATCCTATCGATGGACTAACATACCATGATTGACCAAGCAATTACCACCCTACATGTATTAATCCAACTGCCCAACCGACCATAAGAACGACCAACATACCAACCAACTAACTAGGGCCATGGGGTGGACAGGCTAAATCGTTAGTTTTGTGATCTCCTATCAGAAACTACTTCGTTTTAGGTTTAAAAATCGTGAAAAATCATACTTATCAATAATCTACAACTCGCCAAGCCCAAAACTTGCAAATTTTTGTGTATTTAATTAAAAACGACGAAGAATTGCAGTTATGTATATAAATAGCTGGTTTCAGCGCCGTCCAATCACAGCGCGCGTATCATTTCCACACGGCCAATGACATCGCGTGTTCTGCACGTCTTTCGGGGCCAGTGTTGCAACAAACATGGCGTCTTCGTCTGACACGTTAGTCTGGTTCCCTGCCCAAAGATTCCCCGACGTCTCTTATTAAAAATCTTAGGTCAGGTATCGGCTACGGTTAAAAATAGAACATGACACAGCTGTCATGTCTGCGCAGGCGCGGAAGGTAGTTTTAGAGTTTAGCGAGATTCAATTTTAGCATTAATTTTTGCACTTTTGTAAGCACATGCAATTTTATCTGGACAGAATAAGAAATCAAAGAGTGGGAAAAAACCATACAACAAACTCCTGAAAAGTGCATAATTAGGAGAAGTGCTCTGTTGTATGTGGACAATAATTATGCTCTATTTGGGCTAACTGTAGCCGGAATGAAACATATGTACACGACCTGTCTTTCCCTGAAGTACATAACCTCGCATGACCTGTCGGAAATAGCCGAAAGTCAACGTTGCTATCCGAAGTTGAACGAAAACGAGTTCGTAATGTTTCGGATTTTTCCGTAAAAAGCCAAAACTTGGTCTTTTTGGCCACGTGACCCTCCAGTACACGTAGCCGATACCGGACCCTATATTTGACAGACAATAGTCTGGCGCTTTTTGGGTCCGGGAACCAGACTACTGACACGTCTGACCCAAATTTTGCCGATGATGACGATAAAGAAGGCTCTTTGTACTGTTGTATGCACGTTACTGAAGCCAAATCTAAAGTAGTGAAATTCAGAGAGAAAAGTTGGTCCAAATTTAGGGATTAGACTGAGATGCATGGTGGGTTGAAGTCCTATCATCCTATCGATGGACTAACATACCATGATTGACCAAATCTAAAGTAGTGAAATTCAGAGAGAAAAGTTGGTCCAAATTTAGGGATTAGACTGTCAAACCAAGCAACCAACTCACCTTGTATTGGATGCCAATCATTTGACCAACTAAAACCAACCGACCAGACCAATTAACATTGACCATCCAACCAAGCGTCTGACCATCCATCCGCACCAAATGGCTGACCGCCCGACGGTGACCGAACCAGCCAACCAGTTAATCGACAAACCAACCATCTGACTGACCTATGCCTACCTACCAAGTCAACAACCAATACCAACTTAGCCATAAATCGAGCAACCAACCAATCAGGCATCTTACCCTGACTGGCCTCCGGTCCCAAAAACAAATATGATTCCTCCAATACAATCATGCCAAACCAAATTAATGACGTATCGGCTTATTAGCCTGTCTTATGTTTATAAGTCGTATCCTCTTTGAGTGATCCCCCATGTATTGTTTCTCAGGTTGTAGCATTGCTGCGAGTATCGATGAAACGATCCTTGGGATATAGCGGTGTGTGCGTGGTTTCATGGCTTCCGACTGCCAAACGAACAAAGGGACACCTCTTATACATAGAGCTGGATGGCTCAGTTGGTAGAGCGCCTGTATTCAGGAGGTCGCCGGTTCCAATCCCGCTCCAGTCAATTTTCCTTTGTTCACTTTTCAATGACTTTAAAATTCAGTAGGTTTCCCTTGTGGTTAATTGATGATTATATTAATTAAACAGCCGTATCCTCTTTGAGTGATCCTCCATGTACCGTTCCCAGGTTGCAGCTTGCTGCGTATATCATAACATAGGGCTGGATGGCTCTACTAGCGCGCCTGCACGGTATTCAGGAGGTCACCGGTTCGAATCCCGCCCATTTTCTTTGTTCACTTTTCAATGAGTTTCAAAGATAGTGTAAGTACCTTTGATTGGTTAAGATGATCGCGTATTTCTCTGTCAGCAAATCGGTAATTTTCGTTTGAAATGTTTGAAATATTTATTGAAATGGCCGATAAATCGATCACTCGATTATCGATAAATCGAATAGGCCTAATCGATAGATCAATAAATTATCACAAATCCACAACAAAGCACAAAAACAGAAAGAAATTTCTCTTTTTCATAGACCTTAAAGGTAGTATCATACTTTGGTTAGAGACCAAAACAGAAATGTTCACAGATTTACAGGATATGAAGATGGTGGTGGTAGAAACATACCGTTAACATTCTTCCGCCTGAAATGGTGTATTTATCCAGAAATGAGTAAAACAACGACCGAAAATGACCTTTTAAAACGACCTTTTAAAAGATCAAAAATAAAAGAGAAAAAGAATGATACTACCTTTAAACCAAACAGAAAAAAACGGGGAAACCAAATCATTTTCATTCAGTGACGCATGTGCCATCTTTATTCCTTAAAATAACATCGACAGTAAACGAACTTGCAGTTTTATTAATATATTCAAACCAATCAATTTATTTGTCTTAAGGGGAATAGGTCCAGCGCTATCTTGCACCTGTCGTTCGGGTTAATTAAAGTAGCTATGATTTAGTGGTTTTCTGTTTTTACTGGTTATTAGCTGTTGGTTCTGTAGCTGCTGCACTGCTACAGTGCTAGTAACGATAGACATGCTATTATTGCTGTATAGTTGCTGTTTAATGGTCAATTCTTTCCCTTTGCCATTTTTATTTTTCCGTTCTGGTATTCCAGTATTTGTGAAGGCTGTTGCTGTTGTTATTTACTTGTTGATTACGGTACTGTTTTTGTTTATGCCTGCTGAAATGGTGTTTCTTATTGTGATGGTAACTTTGTTGTAGTGTTTCCTTCTCTGTATATAGTGATGTTGTTTAAAAGTAATATCATACTTTGATGTTTGCAAAAGAAATGTGGAGATTCATTGGCAAAAATATCAAGAAAGATTCGGCATCGGTCATCTGTGAAATTTCCTGTCTTAAATGGTGTCCACTTTTTGAGAAAACAGTGAAAAACACTTCAGAGGAGCTTTGATCTCCTTAAGATAAAAATGTTTTTTTACGGTCATTGTTTGACTTTTTTCTGGATAAATACAGCATACGGGAAATTATGGGTAAATTTGTGAAGGTTTCTGTTTTGGTTTGTTACTTAAGTATGATTTTATCTTTAATCTCGAACAAAAAGCTTAATTCTTGTGGTTTATATCGAGGAAAACCTTAAAGGTAATATCATACTTTGGTTTTTGTCAAAGAAATACAGATTCATGGGCAAAATTATCAAGACAGATACAGTAACAGTCATCTGTGAACATTTCAGTCCCACACAGTGGCCACTTTTTGAGAAAACAGTGAAAAACAGCAACATTATTTCTTCAGTCTTTTCTCTTTTTTTTTGGATCTTTTAAAAGATCAAAAAGATTTTCGGTCGTTGTTTTACTTATTTCTGGATAAATACACCATTTCAGGCGGAAACATGTTAACGGTATGTTTCTACCACCACCATCTTCATACTCTCCAAGTTATAGGTAAATCTGTGAACATTTCTGTTTTGGTTTCTTACCAAAGTATGATACAACCTTTAAATCGATTAGAAACACAAGATGGCGCTATACCAAATGAAAGCCAATATAGAAAACTAAACTACATTGAATTTTCTATCCCTTGAAATAAAAACAAAATTCCGTCTGGATGAGGGTTGGATCGGAGAAGCTTGCAAACAAAACTTTGATTAACACCAACCCTTTAATACATCCATGGTGTTGGTAATACCAACGTATGCAAATTCTATCTCAATAAAAATCGAGCTCCCTTCTTTTACTCCATGATCTTATCATTTATTAGCTGTTTCGCATGCAGCGGAACAGCTTTTGTTTTTCTTATTTTTTTTTTCTTTCTTTTTTTTTTTTTTTTTTTTTCTTTTTCCACTTTTTTCCCATAGACATAACACAGGGGTTTTCTAAGAGCCACTTCTACCATTATGCCAATTCCAATCAACTTCATACTTGGCACATAGTTAGACCAACACCCCGAATAGTGTCCCGCGTATGTACGTCATCGTGACGTCATCACGTGCACAATTACGTCATCATAAAAGTGCAAATTTTAGGGCTCTTTATCTCCAGAACGGCAAGTCCGATGCAGCTCAAACTTGGTATGTAAGTATATGGGGACGTGTTATAGACAAAAATTGCAGTCACGTGTTGATGACGTCATCATGTGATTTTATACGAATTATTCAATTTTTGGACCTTTTCTTTATATCTCATGAACGACAAATCGTATTTTCGAAATTCTTTCGGCAAAATGTTTGTTAGGCTATAGGCACATGCCACAAAATACCAAAAAGTGGTGACGTCATGATGACGTCATCAAAAAGCCGATTTTCTGATTCACATATAAGGGAATATCCGATAGTGATGAAACTTGGTGGATAGGTAGGGGATGGTACTAGTATCCTAAATCTGAAGTGACGTCACGATGACGTCATCGGCTGATTTTTTATTGATTTTTGAATCATTGATTTTGCCATTTTTTCACGGAAACACATAGAAGCGAATATCCGATCCAAATGAAACTTGGTGGGTAGTTAGGAAATGGTACTAGTATCCCTAATGTGAAGTGACGTCATGATGACATCATCGATTGAATTTTTATTGATTTTTTTGAATCATTAATTTTGCCATTTAGAGTCAAACATAACACAAAACACGGGCCTTAGAAATTCTTGGACCGCTAATATGGCTATCCATAGTAGTGGGCCAATTGTGTACATGTAAACGTAGTACGACGAGCTAGAAAATCAGTCATTTTGCTGTTTCCACCGCCCATGCACAACCATATATACTTTGCGCTCTGGCCTATAGTAGACTCTGCCATTTCTGTGTTTCTCATGGTCGTGTGTATGTACATGTACCTATATGTATATTAATGGTCGAGTGACGACGCTCCTTATAGCTGTTTACGACAATTAAAACACCGCAATTTCTCTGTACTGGGACAATTGCGTTCATGTTTTTAGCTGTTTCGCATGCAGCGGAACAGCTTTTGTTTTTGTTATTTTTTTTTTCTTTTTTCCTTTTTTTTTTTTTCTTTTTCCACTTTTTTCCCATAGACATAACACAGGGATTTTCTACAAGTCACTTCTACCATTATACAAATTCCGATCAACTTCATACTTGGCACATAGTTAGACCAGCACCCCGAATAGTGTCCCGCGTATGTACGTCATCGTGACGTCATCACGTGCACAGTTACGTAATCATAAAAGTGCAAATTTTAGGGCTCTTTATCTCCGGAACGGCAAGTCCGATGCAACTCAAACTTGGTATGTAGGTATATGGGGACGTGTTATAGACAAAAATTGCAGTCACGTGTTGATGACGTCATCGTGCGATTTTATACGAATTATTCAATTTTTGGACCTTTTCTTTATATCTCATGAACGACAAATCGTATTTTCGAAATTCTTTCGGTAAAATGTTTGTTAGGCTATAGGCACGTGCCATAAAATACCAAAAAGTGGTGACGTCATGATGACGTCATCAAAAAGCCGATTTTCTGATTCACATATAAGGGAAGATCCGATGGTGATGAAACTTGGTGGATATGTAGGGAATGGTACTAGTATCCTAAATCTGAAGTGACGTCACGATGACGTCATCAGCTGATTTTTTATTGATTTTTGAATATTAAATTTTGCCATTTTTTCCCAGAAACACATATAAGCGAATATCCGATCGTGATGAAACTTAGTGGGTAGGTAGGAAATGCTATTTCTATTCCAAATGTGAAGTAACGTCACGATGACGTCATCGACTGATTTTTTATTGATTTTTTTAATAATTAATTTTGCCATTTAGAGTCAAACATAACACAAAACACGGTCTTTGGAACTTTTTGGACCGCTGATATGGCTATCTATAGTAGTGCGCCAATTGTGTACACGTGAACGGAGCACGACATAGCTAGAAAATCAATCATTTTGTTTTTTCCACCGCCCATATGCACAACTATACATACTACGCGCGCTGGTCTATAATAGACTCGGCTATTCTGTGTTTCTCATGGGCATGTGTATGTACACCAATTTGTATACAGTGTACGAGTATTGATGGACGAGTGACGACGCTCCTGATACATGTAGTTGTTTACGACAATTTAAACACCGCTATTTCTCTGTACTGGGCCAATTGCGTTCATGTTTGTTTTTCAGATTATTTTTAAAACATACGCGAAACAGCTCAGTGTTTGTCAACAAACACAGGTCTAGTTATATATGTTAAGTACACATAATATGCACCACATACAGCATGTATTGGCGAATACTACAACAAGCAAATACAATCCTGCATCACTATCCAAAAGACACACGATCAAATACACCGACCAACAACTATTAACAGTTTAACCGGAGCCCAGCAAACCTTGTGATCCCCATTCAACACAGAAAAAGCCCGCAGGCGTATTAAAAAAAAAACTATACCCAGACACAAAACTAGACAAAAACACTCAAAGTTCACCACTCCGGTCGTGAAAGTGTATGCTGTGCATGCACTAAACTAGGCCACATTTTGAGCGCAAAAAAGCCCGAAGATTACACCTAAAATCGATCATTATTCTTCCTTTGGCGAACTCCGGAGGCTTATTGTTAAGAACAGTTAGCTTGGCACAGGTGGAGCTTGCACAATAGTCACTGTACCTGTCCTTGGTACTGTAAGGTGACGGTGTTGTATTATTGCACAGTGACCCATTACATGACGACCTTATGTTCATTGATGCATTAGCCAGTATATGTACAACACTGCCGTGTATATGTACTGCTACATAAGAGGTGAAGTTGAGTGTGCATAATAATACTTCAATTTATTCTCCATCATTTAATACCTCGTCTGTGCTGGATTCGTATCGCTGATTTTGTGTCCACGTTAACCAGTATAGCAGGGGAAATACACGGACATTCCTTCGTCCTGCTGGACCTACCGAGGTCAGAAGAAGCAGCATGGCGGGTAAGCTAACCTTGTTTTGAGTTACAGTAGTTGGTGGGTTCAGTCAGAAGTTAGTACCGGTATTTTGTTATGACAGGGGTGCTACTGTAGTAGACAGAACGCGACGTGTTGCATGTAACTTGACGGCGTGGAACCGAACCGACCCCCAAATTACAGGGTTTTTGTAGTACATGTAAGAGCCTGGTACACTACCCATGGAGCTCTTTTATAGCTCCATGATATACCATACTGGTATAAGCCTATGCTGGTATCAAAACCATGGAGGACTTAGCCTTCCATGACAGTGCACGTGTAAGGTCAAAGATTCTCGTAAGTATATTATTCAAGTTGCTGTGTCGTAAACATCTTTACAATTTGCCGCTTGAATTAAAGGTAGTATCATACTTTGGTAAGAAACCAAAACAGAAATGTTCACAGATATAGGTGTAACTTACAGGGTATGAAGATGGTGGTGGTAGAAACATACCGTTAAAATATTTCCGGCTGAAATGCTGTATTTATCCAGAAATTAGTAAAACAACGACAAAGAATCAAATTTTTGATCTTTTAAATTTTAAAAGATCAAAAAGAGAAAAGACTTAAGAAATACTGTGGCTGTTTTTCACAGATGACCATTACTGTATCTGACTTTTGTGCTCATGAATGTGCATTCCTTTGATAAAAACCAAAGTATGATATTACCTTTAAACCTGTCTCGTGTGAAAGCCTTAAACAATACATGCATTACACACGTGACAAACTTAATCAATCCGTGGAGTGTTAAATGTACCTATTTCCACGTGTTTTCCTGTACTTTCACTATGGATTTCTATGTTGTGTGTGGGTGGTACATGTTCTAGTATCATGTACGAGAAATAATTCTGGAAACCATTTCGGAATGAATGTAACCATAAGTGTTACTGGCTGTTCAGAAGCACGTGGCAATAACTAGGGCTTCATAACTGTGTTGGCGCCATGCATTGTATCTGCATGGACAATATCTTACCATATTCCCACCTTGAACACACATTTTCATCGGATTAGTATTGTACTGATAAAAGTAGAGCTGAGGTTTTCAAAAGAAGAGGTGAATGTGGTACAATTGGAATTGTCTGCATATCGACCATTTTTTCTGAAAACCTTGAATCGTCCAGTATACATCTGCCACAATAAATGAATGAATGAATTCAATCTTACTGAATAGTGATATGCTATGGGGTCCAACCTACATAACCAAACCAACCAGACAGCTCAACCAACCAACAAGCTCTTTTAGACAGTACTCCTTTTGTCTTCTGATGGCCATCCCCCAGGCAGCCACGCATCCCATCCCCATCTCAGCAAAATAACGATCTATCTAACACTAACGGCCTAACCCATCCCTTTCGACCCACCCATATTCCATTCCCACCCCACCCCAAACTCTACCATCCCACCCCAATCTCACACCACCTGACCGCCTTCCCTTTTGACCCACCCCTATCCCAAACCACCCCACCCAACCCTACCACCCCACCCCAACTTTACACCACCACACCCCACCCCTTTCGCTCATACCACCCAAACTGAAGCCTTTCAACCCAACCCTGCCATTCCACCCGGCCACCCTAATCCCACACAACCCCAACCCATACCCGCCCACTTATCTGTGGAAGCAACCCTTATGCTATAAGTCAACGACTGTAGTGCCTCCTTACTATACTCATCGATGCCGCTGTATTCTAACTGCTTCCCCTCCCCAAGTGATGCCAGTGTCACCCCCATCAGCTCCCTTGAATTCAGAAAGGACCTGAAAAATGTATCATGATAGCATCTTAGCCAACACTTCAGACTCACTAATGGTAGCTGTGTGACACTCTGCCGTCTAAAGTTTGTTTGTTTCATTATTAAGCATCTGGGGTCGATTTCACGCAGCCCTACGATCGATCGTAACCCGAGTTACAAAGGATAACCCATCGTGCCCTATACCTACGTATAGCTTCAATTGCACCACAAGTCCTATGATTGATAGTAAGGTACGATGAGTTTGGTACTGAAATAGACCCCACTGAGCCAACATGTCATCCATTTTCAACAGTCATTTAGACCAGCTTCTATAGTTCTTTCTTCCCCTTCTTCATTTTGAGGAAAATCAAACTTTCTCTGTCGTTTCACTCGAACCATTCCAGGACCTACATGATTCCATGCCTGTGCAGTATTCTTACGACACATTCTTTCGACTAGAAGGCCGAATTGTGGCCAGACAGTCCCCACATAAAAAAGTGCAGTGCCCGGTCCATCCCTAAAACTCAAAAAATCTGCAAAACCGGAGTCAAATTATGACAGATTTAAGATGGTGAGGTTTGAGAGATGTTCTCAAACATTTTTGGCGCCAATGAGCACCGATACCTGATGAATTACCGCTTGGTTGTCATCATTAAGGAATGATCATTCACTTTTGAACATCTATAGGTCTGCAATGTTCTATTATGTCTAGCTTGCCATCTGTTAATGTCAGAAGATTTGCCCGGATGCCACTGCAAGCGATCCAGTGACATTTTATAGGGTTGGGTGCATCTTTATTTGGATATCATGCATGTGTATCGCCCATCAAATTTCTCGTCAATCTTTAACGCGTTATATCCACCCTCCAAACAATTTTTTATTCATGTGCCATATAAATATACATAACAAGGCCTATAGTTGCATGAATAATTACAAGTTTGCTGATGTAAATTGTGCATGTGCATCAATGAAATCCATTTGTTGACTACGGGCCTTTTCGAAACAAAGGCTTAGGCTCAGGCTCCGGTTCCGTCACCATCATGCTGAAAATATAGGTTGTGGTTTTTCATTGAAGCTGAATCTATGTCTTCCTTTTCAAATCAGAGAATCTACTTCCTAACTGCAGCCAAAAGCCTATATTTTGATACCTGTTATTTTAGAATGGATTCAGGAAATGGTACCGGAGCCTGAGCCTGAGCCTGATCCTAGCCCCCGTTTCGAAAAGGCCCTACTTTCTGTGGAATGAATGTTTGCAATTTTAACGTTAGTGGCAGATTTCTGACAAAGGGGGCGCTGTTTGACCGATGTGCACTTGGGGGAACGTAATCTAGCACAATTTATGCATGTGTAATAGGTTTTATGGAAGGTATATAGGTACTAAGATACACATCAGTAACAGGATTCGCAATCACCATGGACAATTATGTGTCGTCTGTTTCAATACACTCCATAATAGTGTGTGTATACATGTACACGACCATTATGCACGTTGTGACGACCAAGACCGAATTATTTTCAAGCTTTCACACCTACGTAGTATCATACCATCTCCATTAAAATGTTGTAAGCCAAACATTGCTACAAGCGACCAGTACTATAATTGAATTGGTGCAAAAGTATCAACAAATTCAGAATGCATGTTTTATTTGTTTGGCTTCGGGCCGAGTTTTGCAGAGCGAAAAAGCGACGGGAGATAAAGCTCTGACTCAACTGAAGACTGACATTGTCAGAATCGTGCCCCTAGCAACTGTCGACCTTTTTTCCGTTTTCTCACGATCCTAGTTTCCAAGAAGTTGAAATCTCCCCGCTCTTCCTAGCTCTGATGTAGGAAAATATATTTGGGCGTTGTATGGGCGTTCTAGTCTGTTGACTGTTGTGTAGTTATGTAAGGAGCGTCTCACCAAGTTACTGGATGTATACATAGTCATCAAGATAATCAATAACCAAGAAGTAATCGATAAGTGCAATGGATATTGAAAAGAAAGGGGCAATTCTTAACGTTACTATGTGAGTCACACACGTTTTGGTGTATACAGTTTTGTGGAAGAGAAACAAGCTCGTTACGTTGGTCGGGGAGTGTATCTCATGAGTGAACTAGATGGTTCTATTTTTCCTGGTTCCAAGTTAAAGGTCTAATACATGATTTGCAAGGGTCACAGAACAACACTATTTATCTGATACAGCATGTACATTAAATAATAAACGTGTGAAAATTTGAGCTCAATCAGACATCTGAGTCACGAGAAAATAGCGAAAACCCGACTAAATTTTTCTTATAAAACATATAGAATGATTTTGATCTTACCCCGAGATCAGAACTGTTTTCGGTCTTTGTTTTGCGAATTTCTGGATAAATACACGATTTCCAGCGGAAATATTTTAACTGCATATTTCTACCAGAGTACCATCTTTATACCCTAAACGTTATACGTAAATCTGTGAACATTTCTAGGTTTTTTTTTACCAATGTATACATGCCCTTTAAGTTCGGTTCATACGTAATGCGGGCTTCGTGCGAGCGAAACTGACGTCATGACTCGATTTCTGTAACAATGTTGGCTAGAAGTGTCAGTTTGGAACAATTTCACCAAACTCATCTTAACTTGCTATATCAACCGTACAACTTATGATACATTGCATCCCTACGTGTGGGATACGATGGGTATCCTTCGTAACTCGAGTTACGATCTGCCCTATAGGGCTTCGTGAAATCGCACCCTGTGCTTTATTATTGGAACTATTGGTAATCAAAACACCCTGCAACACATAAGAAAGTGGCTAAAATCGACCAGGAGGTTTCGTTCAGGGTGCATTTTAGCATTTCAAAATGTAGAGGCTGCACATTACACTGGTTGGTGGAAAACTCCCTCCGGCGGGAGTTTGGATTTAGTGGTGTTGCAGACCCGGGGTCGATTTCACGAAGCCCTACGATCGATCGTAACTCGACTTACGAAGGATAACCCATCGTATCCTACATAGAGCTGCAATGCATCATAGTCCTATACGATTGAGAGTAAGTTACGATGAGTTTGGTGAACTGAAATCGACCCTGCTGTTCACATTAGCATCGATGATATCGTCTGTCATTTGACAAAAGTTCACCCCTCATCTTGGCAAACTTCACGAGAATTTTACTTCAATACGAAAATATGACTTACATGCTGCAAGTCAAATATAAATATGTCCTCTGTGCGAAAGGTTACAATAACATTAAGTTATACAGGTCAAGCACTTGTGCTAGGGATCTCGACAATGCTGTTATTCAACATTCAATATGGAGCCCTTTGCACGAGACGTCGGTTGTAGTATCATACTTTGGTGGCATACCGATACAGAAATCTCTACAGATTTACCTAAAATGGGGATGGTAGACACATACTGCTTAGGCTGCCTGAAATGGTGTATCTATCCAGAAAGTTGTAAAACCAATGATAAAAAAAAAACAATTTTGATCATTTAAAAATCGAAAATAAAAGTGAAACGATTTAAGAAAATACTGTTAGCGTTTTTCACTGTTTTCTCAAAAAGTGGACACCGTATGGGACTGAAATTTTCACAGATGACTGTTACTGTATCTTCATTGATATTTTTGCCCACGAATCTGCATTTCTTTGACAAAACCAAAATATGATATTACATTTAAGTGAAGTGAACTCGAATAATTTTATGTATAGAATGGCTTGCATGAACTGGCAATCTGAACTTCTGTAGGGAAGGTTTGGCTAAGAATTCGGTTGACATAATGTATTACTAATACTATTAATCTGTTCACTCAGGCTGGTGATAGTTAAATGCATTCACGGTTACCAGTTATTCCATGCATTGCTCACCAAAATTACAAAGATACTTTCCTTTCTCACGACCAAGAAGTCAGCTGCCCTTTTTCTGTTGTAGTAGTCTGTCAGACGGGTAAATAGCACAGCAGTCGACCGTATCCGTGCCGAATTCTCCAAGGTTCGTCTGGGGACATGTACAGTAAATAACACAAGGACTGCTTCATATAACCGTTGTATGGGATTATGAAGTCAATGGTATTAGTAGACCCGATATGCAATAAATGGCCATGATACGTGACGTGTAGCCCTTATTGTAATAAATATTACATTCCATGTTGATGTAATAGAGTGTACATGTACGTGCACTATACGCTATTTTCAGTGCTATTTTCACATTGACAGCATGCTAGTGTATAATGCTCTTTAATTGATGTAATATTTGCAATTATGAAACAACTACATGTATATAGGAAATCCCGTATTAAAGGTACAATAGATGATTGGTAAAGGTCACAGGACTGCACTCATACTTTGTCTGATCAAACATGTACATGAAATAATACACCTGTGAGAATTTGAGCTCAAGCGGACATCTGAGTCACGAAAAAAATATCGAAAACCCGACTCGATTGTTCTTATAAAACATGAAGAATAGTTTACTTTATGTTTGTTCCAAAAATAGTTCAGACGAACGATCTTTGGAAAAGACACTAAATCTTGATTTCCTTGAAAAACCCAGCATCTGATGAACCAAGATTTCCTATGGTGACTGTTTGCACTGTTTACGAACTGTTGAGTCCATTTTCTGTCTCAAACTCAATAAAGTTTTTTTGGAGGCCTTGCAAATCCTGCTCCCTTTAAGGAAACTTTGCAAGCTTATCAATCTCAAAAGAATTTATTCACTACTTTTCCTGGGAATTTTTCCAACTGCTTACACTCAAAGCTATAGCTTGAGAAACACTTAGGCATACTTGATTGTTGCAAACGAGGAAATGCCATATGAACTGTTTGAAGATTTGCACAGTTGGTTATTGACGTTTCGAGAAAAATCGAAAGTCCCTGCGAAGTCGCTAAGCTTGCCTTTCGTTTGGATCTAAGACCCCATAAGAGCCTTAATTGCTCATGCAGGGAATGAGTATGTTACATTAAAGGTAGTATCATACTTTGGTAAGATACCAAACCGAAATGTTCACAGATTTTCGTATAACTTACAGGGTATGAAGATGGTGGTGGTAGAAACATACCGTTAAAATGTTTCCGCCTGAAATGGTGTATTTATCCAGAAATTAGTCAAACAACGACCGAAAATCTTTTTGATCTTTTAAAAGATCAAAAATAAAAGAGAAAAGACTTAAGAAATCCTGTGGCTGTTTTTCACTGTTTTCTCAAAAAGTGGGCACCGTATGGGACTGAAATTTTCACAGATGACGGTTACCGTATCTTCCTTGATATTTTTGCCCATGAAATCATGAATCTCTATTTCTTTAATAAAATCCAAAGTATGATACTTCCTTTAAGGGTACTTTTAACATTAGTTTGTGGTAAATTGATTGGACGAAACCATATGCAAACTGCTCCGGGGTCGATTCCAACAGACTCACCTTAACTTTCTATCAATCGTGCAGGGAGGTATAATGTATTGCAGCCCTATACGTAGGATAAGATGGGTTATCCGTCGTAACTCGAGTTACGATTGATCGTAGGGCTTCGGTTGATTTTTGTTCTTTGGCTGTTGTTCGCTGACTATGAATATCAAATGAAATTTTCAATGGTGGTTTGTTTTATTGGGCGAGACATTTTTGTGCTAAGCAATTTTTTTGTGCTTAACAGTTTTATGAAATTGGCCCCAGTATCCTACCTTTAACGTCATTTGTTTCGTGCTTACGGACCAATTGTAAATCTTTGGGGCAGCGCAGAACTGACCAGGGGCACCCAAGCAATTGCAGCAGTTGCCCCCTTGTAGTTCAATGTTAAAATCTGCAATTATCGAGTTACGATTTGTTGAGATCCTTCCCCCTCACCTCTGACGAGAGAGACTAGCCAGCTGCTCCTGTTAATGATTGATAACATGTTGATGGGTGCTATTATTGGCGGGATATTTATTATTTTTCTGCGAAAGACATGCTGTACGACCATTTAGAAATCGTCTTGTGAACATGCCATGCTTTCGTCGGCATCTTAACAAGCTTGAGAAATGTCATGTGTTTGGTTTGTACTCTGTAAACTATGCAGAGGTTTCAGGAATAGAGATTAGTGTATAGGCCTACACATATGGTGGGTGCATCTATATTTAGTGTAAGGGTCCGTGTTTTTAAAGTATAATACATGATTGGTAAAGGTCACAGAACAGCACTCACACTTTGTCTAATCCAGCTTGTACATGAGATTATGAGCATGTGAAAATATGAGCTCAATCGGACATCTGAGTCACAAGAAAATAGCGAAAATCCGACTCAAATGTTCTTATAAATCATAAAGAATGGTTTTGATCTTACCCCGAGATCAAAACTGTTTTCGGTCTTTGTTTCACTAATTTGTGGATAAATACGCATACTCAATACTAATTTCTGGATAAATATGTTAACGGTATGTTTCTACCAGCATCATCTTCATACCCTGAAAGTTATACGTAAATCTGTGAACATATCTGTTTGGGTATCTTACCAATCCTGCACTGTACTTTTATATTAATTCATGTTTCTATAAATCATATGACCTTTAACCTCCTGTATCCTGCTACGTATCTTACCTGCTTTCAATGGCTGCTAAACGTAGTATTGGTCATTTAAGAGCTTATTCGTTGCAATCATCTAATGTCCACGATGTTCTTCAAAAGGCAACATGCCTGTTCTCCACAATCAGTATTTGCATTTTAGAAAAAAAATACACACGAATAATGGCATTATGGAAGCTTCCAAACTATGGAAGTTTGTGCACGTTCCTACTGTGTTTCACTTTATAGGTCCATGTATTGATGTAGATTATTGAAACCATTATCAGCTTGTGGCAATTCAAAAAAGAAAAGAAAATACGTTAGCTATTTCAAAAGCAAACCTCCCAACCAATATTAGACACTGTAACCACAGATTTAAGCGTTTTCAATTCTGAATTTCACATAACTAAGTGCAATGTGATCGTACTGAGAATGCCATTTTATTTGTGCATACAAAAAGAAGCGTAATTTTCAGACAGACATTTTCCCTTTACTGGCTTTTTAGTGGCTTGATATTCCTGATGGTTCCTGACATCACACAATATTTGTGACCAAATCTCCTCGAGTTTACTATACCGTTTTCAATACACATTTTGCAGTTGTTGTTGTTGTTGTTATTATTGTTGTTTTTACTGCATTTGACCAAGCGTTTAGCACTTGCTGAGTCATGCAGGCTATAATAGGTAAAAAGGCCAAATCGAGATTTATATGTTTTCATTTCAAAAATGGTTGCATGGAATGAACTCGACTGAAAAATTCCTGTTTGTGGTACGCTCTGTTCGAGGTCTGATCTTGTTGTTGTTTCTTCCCCGAAGATTTGACGGTCTGTTTGTTTGTCAGTTGTTCTGGGTTTTAGCTGGCTGTCTATGATTTTATGACTATCAATTCATACATTGAGTTTTG
The DNA here is from genome assembly GCA_963971285.1 of Astropecten irregularis. Classification (NCBI taxonomy): domain Eukaryota; kingdom Metazoa; phylum Echinodermata; class Asteroidea; order Paxillosida; family Astropectinidae; genus Astropecten; species Astropecten irregularis. The sequence continues at coordinate 10,895,436 of OZ020260.1, read as the reverse complement.
ATATTCCATTGTCTGTTTGTTGCAGTGATATAGGTTTAGTTTTGTTTGAAGTTCCATTGTTTGTTTTTCTTTTGTTTAACCTCGTATAACAAAATATCAAGGTAAATTTGATGGATTGAGCTTGAGAAAGCAAAACAGTGCCGACATTTAAAACAGGTCACGTATGTATATGATTGTTTGATTGTTAGTAGATCAGTATTGATGTGTAGCGGTGCATTTGGGCTCAGAAAGTCACCCATTTTGAGAGCAGTATTGAATGAGACAAAATGTGTTCAGGGATGGGACGTCTTTGACAGTATCAACGGCTTGGTGTTTCTTGGATCATGCCACAGTATAACGGACAGTTCTCAATCAGGGGCCAATTTCATAGAGCTGCTTAGCACGAAAAATCGCTAAGCATGACATTTCTGCTTTAACAGATTAACAACCAAATGTCCATGTGTTGTGTATCACTTGTGATTGTTCTTAGGCTGTTATTCGCTGACCGTGAATATCAGATCAAATTTTTCAATGGTTGGTTTGTTTTTATTGGGTAAGCCATTTTTGTGCTAAGCAATTTTTTGTGCTAAGCAGCTTTATGAAATTGGATGGTCAAAACCTTTGCGTTAGATCTCTCGAACATCCTGGTCGCCTTGGCAAAAATATCGCATTATGGCAGTATCTTCAGCGACAGAACTAACCAAGGATAGGATTAATATTCCACATACATTATATATTATGCACCAATCCACCACTCCTATACCTCTTAATATACATCGCATTTTAGAATCCAGCTGATGCAGTATTTGGCCAGCAATTACTGGGCTGTATTTGCACTTAACTCGCTGTCATGAAAAAGGTTGCCTTTTAAGTACACGCAGTGCGTAATTAACGTTAATTAACTTATAGAAAGACAAAACACACAGAATTTAGCGATGTACGTACCCCATGTGAATGACACTTAGCTGGGATTGCACTTATATCAAATTACACGGCTACATTACTTGATTAAGAGAAATGTTCCCAAAGTTTTTTGTTATATATATGTATCCACGTCGTTTTTGCGTAACGTGTATACATTGGGCATTGCTCATCAAAGTGGTTAGTCAGGGGAGAAATGGATTTATTAAAAATGGCCACAAACTGGTCGCAACCAGCTTACGTTTTTCATTTTTAATGGGTATTTTTGCCTCCGGAACGAGTGTGTCAAAAAAGAGCCATTTTAGACAGTTTATGACGGGTTTCTATCTTTTTCTGGCCTTTGGCGCATCGGCACAATGCGTGTGGTTTGATTGGAATGCGTGATCATTGTGTTGTCTGATGAAAAGGCTGGATATAAAGGGAATACTCTCACGACTGTGCACTCATTCTGTGATGTGGGTCATGGTCAGATTATAGAGCGAAGGGACTCTTCCAAGCTCCATGCTTAGATATATAGGCATGCAGACTGACATGATGGGCACAACCGACATGATGACCCTTGTCAAAACTTTGACCAACATGATGACCCATGCCAAACCTTGATCAACATGATGACCCATACCAAACCTTGACCAACATGCTGACCCTCGCAAAACCCTGACCATCATGTTGACCCATGCCAAACCTTGAACAACATGTTGACCCATGCCAAACCTTGACCAACATGTTGACCCAGACAATATCTTGACCAGCATGCTGACCCAGACAAAACCTTGACCAACATGCTGACCAATACCAAACCTTGACCAACATGATGACCCATGCCAAACATTGACCAACATGATGACCTTTCTCAAACATCGACCGACATGTCGAATCTGGTCAAACCCTGACCAACATACTGACCCAGACAAAACCTTGACCAACATGATGATTCATGCCAAACATTGACCAACATGATAACCTTGGTCAAACATTGACCAACATGATGACCCATGCCAAACCTTGACCAACATGATGACCCATGCCAAACCTTGACCAACATGCCGACCCCCGCCGAACCTTGACCAATGCCAAACCTCGATTAATTCAAAACCATGTTCACCAACGGTCCTCTTTCTAGGCTAACATTGGTCTGGCCAGCCAACATAACCGTTTGCCTACACAAACAGGATACGTTGCAGTAATGTTGACCCATGCCAAACCTTGACCCTGTTCAAACATTGACCAACATGATGACCCGTGCCAAATCTTGACCAATATGATGACCCATGCAAAACCTTGACCAACATGATGACCCTCGCCAAACCTTGACCAACATGTTGACCCTCGCCAAAGTGCCAAACCTTGACCAACATGTTGACCCTCGCCAAACCTCGATTAACTCATAAACCCTGTTCACCAACGGTCCTCTTTCTAGGCTTACATTGTTCTGGCCAGCCAACATAACCATTTGCATACACAAACAGATACGTTGCAGTAAATTTTCGCGCTATAAAAAAAATCAGCCTCCGAGAAAGAAAACCCCTATGAACTTGAGTCAAACAGACCCATCTCCCAGGCGGGCCCAGCCTGCATAATGCGAGTCTTATTTCGGCCGGCCGTGTCGAACCGCAGTTCAACTGCCTCCCATTGTACCAATAATCAAGTTTAGGTTCTTACACGTCGCCCGAAAACCATTATGACCAAATCTCCAATTGATTGTGGGACAAGCTCTTTGCATTATTCAGTCATATCTGGATGTATATTAAAGTTAAAATGGTTTTGTGGGCGGTCGTAAACGCATGTCCACATTTTCCTTGGCATTCAAATGGAAATGAAAATAGAAATGTTGATGTGAAATGCTTTCAGCACAAAACGAAATTATATGTTTTATAGAAATAATGTAAAGGATAGAAATATTTGATTGTGGGTTGGAGATGATTTTATAGAATAAATTAATTTCTCATTTATCTTTACGGGCTACGACTAGATGATAATGTTTGTGTAAAAGTAAACTGTGATATTTTGCTAGACAAGCACATTAAGCTAATGTCATCTACTGATATTTTATGGTCAGTAATTAGATAATCAAACAGATACAGATATTGTAACAGATATTGTATCTTAAATTATACACGTAGTGGTAATGTACACTTGTGATGCATTGAAACCGCTTGACGTCTATATACGCTGAAAAGATCTTATACAGTTCATGTCGCTTCTTAATTTTATAATTGATTAAATTTACTCTGCTACATCTACATGTATATACATATATTAACATAGTTTAAAGAGCTTAAAGGTAGCATCATTCTTTGGTAAGAAACCAAAACAGAAATATTCACAGATTTGCGTATAACTTACGGGGTATGAAGATGGTGGTGGTAGAACCATACCGTTAAAATGTTTCCGCCTGAAATTGTGTATTTATCCAGAAATTAGTAAAACAACGACCGAAAATCTTTAAAAGATCAAAAATAAAAGAGAAAAGACTTAAGAAATACTGTGGCTGTTTTTCACTGTTTTCTCAAAAAGTGGGCACCGTATTGGACTGAAGTTTTCGCAGATGACTGTGACTGTATCTGTCATGGTATTTTTGCCCAAGAATCTGTATTTCGTTGATAAAAACCAAAGTATGATATTACCTTTAAGGCCTTTTTACACGATGCTAAAAATTTGCGAGTTTTTCTCATGCTTGAGAAAAGTTCTCAAGGATTCACCAGGGACGTCGGTCAGTGGCGTCACCAGAGTTTTGAGTCTGGGGGGGGGGGGGGCACTAGCAATTGTTGGGGGGGGGCACCACTACAATATATATTATATTTTTTTTTCACCAACCCAAATCTCAAATGGGGGGCACGCGGGGGGGCACGAGGTTTTCCAGGGGGGGCACGTGCCCCCCCTGGCCCCCCCCTTGGCGACGCCACTGACGTCGGTCACTCTCAAGCATTGCTGTCCTTTCACACGATGACAACTTTCGTAAGATTTCTCAAACATGAGAAAAACTCGCAGCCTTTCGAGATTTTTTTTAGCATCGTGTGAAAAGACCTTTACTCTTCATCACTGCCTTGTCTGGCTAGTAGACTAGACTTTTCACTGTCAACATTTTCGGTAACAATATGGGTAACATGTTGCCCAGGTACTACCTTGTTGTCAGTGTACACAGAGCAAAACGAGTTGGGTAACATGTCGCAGCGACATCTCGGTAACATGTTGGCCAAATGTTGCTAGTGTACACAGGGCCCAAAGTCGTGTTTTCCAGGTGTGTTGCCCTAACTGGGCAACACGTTACTGGAAATATTACCGAAATTGTTGAGTGTACACTCTGCTTTAAGGTCCGAGGAGTTGTTCTACCTTAGAATATGTACATGCAGTTAGTCCTATATGGACACGTGTGTATAGTTTCAATGATTCTTACTTAACAGGTCATATTAACTTCTGTTTCTGGAGGAGATAAACCTATGAGCATTTGTCATTGATTCTGTGCACTCGTCACATTGCACCTGGTGGTTTCTTGTGGAATTACAGACAGCCTTGCCCTTCAAATACGTGGTCAAATGATGATAAGAATCCACGTTCATCTTATTCGCAGTAATAATTAATGTAGGGCGAATTAGGCCAACTTAATACCTCACAAGACATCGTGACCGACTAAAAACTGTGTCAGCTTGTCTATATGTACGTCTTCTGCTTTCTAGCAGGGGGGCTGAGTGAATGAGACGCTACACGATCGATCGATAATCAATAACTAATCGATACTTACAACCACCGTTTGAAAGATGGTGGTTCCCGGGCGTTGTCGAGATGTGCAATGCACTAGACACGTGTAATTTGTTATAAATTTATTATGTGAAACAAATAAAAGAACTGCAACTATATATGTATATAACTATACAGGGTGTCCCAAAAACCGCAACACTTGTGTCTAGAACTATTATATGAAAATTAAACTGTTATTCACTTGAAGATTCAGATATGTGATGCAGCCATGTCCTGGCTATCATCATGGAGAATTTGAACAAAATTGGACTAAAATTGAGTGACAATAATAAGACTGAATTACCCAACCTCAAAACCCGATTTTCATCTTTCGATGATATTATTCACAATGGGAGACTTTTGAGAACAGGTCTTCAAGTCAACAGTGCACGCGCACGCAATTGTGAGCATGCGCGCGTGGTTTTGCGCCTGCGCTGTTGTGCGTGCGCGTGCGCTGTTGACTCGAAGACCGGTTCTCAAAAGTCTCCCATTGTGTGTATTGCCAACTATGCGTGTTATCCTTGCAAATTTGTTTTTAAGGAGTACTCTTTCAATTGGTCATATTTTCGCCAATTTCAACCCCGATATGCTCAAATTCTACATGATGATAGCCAAGACATGGCTGTATCACAAATCTGAATCTTGAAGTGACAAACAGTTTTATTTTAACATAATGGATCCCGACACAGCGTTGCGTTTTTTTCTGGGACACCCTGTATAGGGTATTGCATCATAGGGTGATAATTTCGTAGGGTTGTGCACACAACTTTACTTACCTATTTCTAAACATCCTCCAAACTAATTAACTTGAAATGTACATGTTCATCTAAATACCCAGTCTTTTATTAACATTTTGGACAGTAGAAATATGTCATTAAAAGGTAGCTAGGACGTTAAGGCGACTTCCAAATGACGCCCTAAATTCCATGGTCGCCATAACTTTCGCTGACTATATGAAAACAGGGGCCAATTTCATAGAGCTGCTAAGCACGAACATTTGCTAAGCATGAAATGTCTGTCTTAATAAAAACAGGGTTTACAACAAAATGTCCACGTGTTGTGTATCACTTGTGATTGTTCTTTGGCTGTTGTTCACTGACCACGAATGTCAAATGGAATTTTCAATGGTGGTTTGTTTTATTGGGCTACACATTTTGGTGCTACGCAAATTTTGGTGGTTAGCAGCTCTATGAAATTGGCCCCTGGTCTGCCTATGTGTTAATGAGCAAACATATAACCCCATGATTCTTGGTTTCGCTTATTATCTCTCATTATTATCTCATTATTGCTTAGTATCCAGGCAAGGACATCTTCTGTCTAATTGAATACATGTTCACGAGCCAGCTGTCATTTTGGTGTTGTTTTGTTGGCTTCAATTCTAATATTCAATGTTTAATTACCCACAAATCATGGTATTTATTTTGAAGGTGTAATACATGATTGGTAATTGTCAATCGGACATCTGAGTCACGAAAATATAGCAAAAACATGGCTCAATTTTTCTTATAAAACATAAAGAATGGTTATGATCTTACCCCAAAATCAAAACTGTTTTCGGTCTTTGTTTTACTAATTTCTGGATAAATACACCATTTCAGGCGAAAATATTTTAATTAACGGTTTGTTTCTACCAGCACCATCTTCATACCCTAAAAGTTATAGGTAAATCTGTGAACATTTCTGTTTGGGTATATATGTTACCAATCCTGTACTGAAACAGTACAGTACCTTTAATTTGGTAATGCTTTATATGATGTTGTGGATGTAGAAGTTTCGCTCTTAAGTTTTTTTTTATTTCCCACCATTTTTACAACATCTTCTAGTAAATGATTTTTTTTAAAAGATGCATGCCCAGACCCAAGCCGAATAAGATGTATTCTGATGAGGACTAGAGCAGGCTAGTCGAAACGTTGAGACCTTACGAGAAGTATGAACGAAACAGAAGTGCGAAAGTACGAACGATTCTTACATGGTGTTTCCTCAAACCGATCCACATAAAATGTATTGTCATAAACCTCCCCTGTCTTCCTACACAAGCCACACCCTCAAATTTGAAAGTCTTTTGCTTTTTGTTGAAATAAATCATTCATGATGACGGAGAGGTGTTCAAACCTTAAGCGCGCGACATTTTGTCGAATTATTAAACATTTTCATGAAAAAGAAATAACGCTTGTCACTCACAATAAACATTAATCCATTGAAAAAAATTCATGATCAAGATAATATGCACTGCCGCGGTTTTACATCGATTCAAAAGTACAAAAGCTTCGTTTTTGTTGCCACTTGTAATATGAAATTTGTATGAGCTCCAAGCTCCTAGTTCTGTTTGATAGTAGAAATATATATGGCTATGACGTCATTGGATAAGAAGGAAGCATCATTTGAGGAATTATTGTCTGAAGTTCCAAGAAAATTCTATGCATTGATAATTATATAGATGCCATTTTATAGACTGTATAATTGTATAGTGACTAGTGAAAGGCTTAAGTCTGGCTCCCATCTCGAATAATTACATTGTATTTTTCTTGTTGGGATAACAATGTTGCTAGCGACAGGCCTTTAACATTCGATGTGTAGTATTGAGCCTCAGCTTTTGAAGTATTAATGATTTACTTGGTGTAGCCATATGGCCCGCTCAATTTGCTAATACGTCAACATTTTTTACAATCTTGTCAGACTGCCAACGCTGGCAAAAACGATTGCAAATGGGTTTGAATACTGCAGTCAACGACCCAACGCTGTTTGTTGTGCTCAGATATATCAAAGTGAAAGTTGATGTGAAAAACAATATGCTTCAAAATGGCTGCAAGCTCTATACTCACATTTTTAGTCGTCTGTTATGTTGTGCTTAAAGGTATAATGCACGATTTTTGTAAAGATCAGAGAATATCACTCACACTTTGTCTAATCCAGCATGTACGCCTACATGAAATGATAAACCTGTGAAGATTTGAGTTCAATCGGATATCTGGGTCGCGAGAAAATAGCGAAAACCCAACTTATTTTTTTATATAACATCAAGAATGGTTTTGATCTTACCCCGAGATCAAAACTGTTTTTGGTCTTTGTTTTACTTATTTTTGATAAACACACCATTTCAGGCGGAAATATTTTAACTATTATGTTTCTACCAGCACCATCTTCATACCCTGAAAGATATGCTTAAATCTGTGAACATTTCTGTTTTGGTATGTTACCAATCCTGTACTGTACATGCATTCATTTAAATTTCATGTACAAGTACACGTACATGTAGGCCCCATATGTTGAATTTGAATGAATATTTTGTGATTCTTGGTAACACCTCAAGGAGTTACGGCAGATGATACAATTGATTTGAATCATGTTTCAGTTGAAGCTGCTATTCTTGTTGTTCCTGCTTCTGCTGCTGTTGGTTTTGTGGTTGTTGATGTTGTTGTTGTTGTTGATGCTGTTGGTGTTGTTGCTGTTGCTGGTGTTGGTGTTGATGCTGGTGTTGATGTTGTTGGTGTTGATGCTGGTGTTGATGCTGGTGTTGATGCTGTTGTTGTTGTTGTTGCTTGTGCTGGTGCTGATGCTGGTGTTGGTGTTGATGCTGGTGTTGGTGTTGATGCTGGTGTTGGTGTTGATGGTGTTGTTGGTGTTGCTGGTGTTGATGCTGGTGTTGGTGTTGATGCTTGTGTTGGTGTTGATGCTGTTGTTGGTGTCGCTGCTGTTGTTGGTGTTGATGCTGTTGTTACTGCCGTTGTTGATGTTGATGTTGATGTTGTTGTTGTTGTTGTTGTTGTTGTTGTTGGTATTGGTATTGATGCTATTGCCGTTGCACGTGGTATTGTTACAGTTATGGTTATGTTTCTGTTGTTTGTAGTCGATGATCATGCTAGTTTTGGCATCATGCTATACCAATAAAGACCCGAACAATTATTCAAACACAGTTGACTGCACGATCGGTTCATCCTTCCTTTTTAAACAGTACTTGGTGTTGACAATGAGTATAACAGAATTAGTTACAGTCATGAGCTCATAATGACGTGGCATGTTTTGCCTAGAGGTGCATGGTGTATGGTCTGATCAATGTATAGCGTTTGGACAATGGTGTATTATTAATATAAGCGAGTTCATATTACGCACGTTCACGGTACAGCATTGTTTAATACGCTGCACATCCCAGTATAATTGGCCATTGCAATAATCATTATCGAAAACTGTGGGCCGGCCTACTATGAAGAGAATTGAGGCAGCATGTGGCGACTATACCACAGTGCCATTGCATCGGTCTTGCTCTGTCCATGGAGGTCTGTCATATCGTCTAATTATGGCATTGTAATAAGTGTTTTGTAGTGTGTTTCATGATGTCCTTGTGCCTATTCGTGTAGGCACTTAGCCCAATTAAATTACCACGGGTTAGTGTATGGAGCTAATTAGAGGGGGAAGGTTGTTATTTGCTGTTTCATTTTTAGTGTGTGCTTTTTGTGCAAGACTTTGTTTACTTTACAGTGGGTGTTATTTGTCATTTTCCTGCAGTGGGATTTATGAAATTTATCTTAAAGGTAGTATCATACTTGGAAGCATACCGAATCAAAAATCTTTACACATTTACCTATAACTTAAACGGTATAAAGTTTGCGATGGTAGCAACGTATCGTTGGGGGTTTTCTGCCTGAAATGCTGCATTTATCAAGAAGAGTAAAACATAATGACCGGAAACAATTTTGATCTTTAAAAGATCTCATTTTCATAAAGATGCCGTGGATGTTTTTCACTGTTTTCTTTAAAAGTGGGCACCGTATGGGTTTGGAAATTTCACAGATGACGGTTGCTGTATCTTTCTTGATATTTCTTTTGCTTATGAATCTGAATTTCTGTGTCAAAAACCAAAGTATGATCCTTCTTTTAAACCTTAACCAGTCGTTGCGTATTCTGTTCAGCACAAATGTTGACATGATCGAGCAATGTAGCGCCCGCTGTAGTTCATTTTTGGCCAATCACATTAATTCACATTGCATAAGCTCTGTTTTGTTTGAATATTTGTATGGCTTAATATTTACGCACTGCAAAACTGCGTGTCCGTATGTATACGGACACTAGGTTCGATTTCACGAAGCCCTACAATAGATCGTAGCTAGAGTTACGAAGGAGTAACCGTAGGGCTGCAATATGCGTCTTAAGTGCTACTATTGGTAGTAAGTTACGATGTGTTTGGTGAAATCGGCCCCTGGAAGCCTTTATTCAAATATTAATTTACATAATTATTCATGAGAACAAGGGTCAAGGTACATGAAATCTTTTGAATTTGGAGAGTTAAGTAATAAGGAATTTTCAGAGTATTATTTTAAAATATTTCATTTTTTTTAACAACAGCATTGAATTTATTAAATGACTTGCTGTTTTTATGCGTGTTGATTCGATCATGATATGAATTTGATATAAATCTTTAACGATTTCTGCCCTTCCTTTAGTACACTGGCCTTTTTTGGCCTTGTAATTTGCGATCCTCATAAAAAAACCTTCCAGTTGCCTGATATGGCGCCCTCTTACGTTTACAGAAGGAAAACAACCGAATATATCGACGAAGAGGGCGCTGTTTATACCTGCTGCGAGACACGATCATTATAATGCTCCCGTGGGCATTATCACTTATCTGTATGTAATCCTACACGAAGCTTCTAGAAAGAAGGTAGACGTTAGCGTCATTAATATGTGGGGGTCATGTTTAACACTGAAATAATAGTCAGAAGGATATCCGGCGACGATCTGGGTTTGTCAGTCGAAACGTCGACTAAAAGATATCTGGTCGGACAATGATCGAACCTGCCTTTAGTACTAAGACTGAAGTCAAACCCCCTATCCAACCTTCTTTAGAGGAAGGTAAATTGAAGTTCAGCCCATTTGGGAATACATTCTCAAAATACTGAACACTTTCTCACAGAAATTGAACCATTAGATGTCGATTTCACCAAACTCATCGTAACTTACTATCAATCGGTGGACTTATGATGCATTGCAGCCCTATGTAGGATACGATGGGTCATTCTTCGCAACTCGAGTTACGATCAATCGTAGGGCGTCGTGAAATCGACCCCAGAACAATATAAAACAACCAAAGTGTGCTGTCATTGTTTTAATTATAATATTGAGCGGGAAAACTGATGCAATACATTTCCAATGCAAATACTAATGGGCATTTACGAAACGGAGGATCAGACTCAGGCTCAGGCTCCAGCTCTGACATCCATACGCTGAAATAATAGGTTTTGGTTTTTTCTTTGAAGCTGAAGCTTTGTTTTCCTTTTCAAACTAGAGAATCTACTTTCGAACCGCAGCCAAAAGCTTTCTTTTTTGATACCCGTTAATTTCACGAAATGGAGCCTGAGCCCGATCCTCCGTTTCGTAAACGCCATATTACTCAGCGGTTTGACAGATAACATGAACACCCTCTGTCTGCCTCTAATACATGTATTCATCAGACGCATCACCCTCGTTCCCTCCCTCTTGAGGATTCCGCATCCAACAGGAAAAAAAACCACCACAGGTCCTTAAAATAGAGGAGATTGTCTGGAAACACGCGTAAACATACCGTGCAATGCCTGCCGTGCAACATACTTTAATTACCGCGCGAGCGCCCTTGCATGACTGGTCTACAAGTTAATTATGGCTGGGATCCCGGCCACATCTCCCGCTCACAACTCGGAATTAAAGCTCGTAGTCTTTAAAGAGATGACCCCAAGAGTGTCGTAAACGTCTTCAATATTACAGCGATAATATATTATGGCCTTCATTGTGAAACTCGGGACAATTACTGTGATGTTTTTTTTTTGCAAATTCGGATACATGGGTTTATATGCTTTTGTTTGTGTAGTTTTTGTGTACCATTTTGTAATAATCTATGTGACTGATTTTCGAACTGGCTCGCAAATTATTTGAATATTGCAGTGTGAGGCCGTTCCATATTTTGTGTATAAATTGTTGGAACAGCCAGAAAAATACCAATTGCTTATAACTGTATCTGTAGTTTCATTTGGTAAACTTTGAGTTTGGAGAATTTACCTGCTGTGTGATATAGTTATTTGTTCTTATTTCTTAGTAGCAACACCGTCGCGAGTGCAATAAATTTATAACGATTTAAAGGTACACTATCGTAGAAATGTTCACAGATTTACGTATAACTTACAGGGTATAAAGATAGACCTGGTACAAACATACCGTTAATATTTTACCGCCTGAAATGCTGTATTTATCCAGAAATGAGTAAAACAAAAACCGAAAACAGTTTTCATCTCCAAGATCAAAACCTCACAATTACAATTATCTCACAATTTCACCTCACAATTGCAACGGTTTTTGCTGTTATCTTCTGTTTCCAATGATCATTTGAGCTGAACATTTCACTGTTTTTTGTGTGTTATTCCATGACAAATCGAATTATGAACAAACCGCAGCTGTTCCATCAACTTTACCAAAGTATAATAGTACCTTAAAGTGAGTCAAATAGATTTGGTAACCTTCATGCCTTGATTGTCCCATTTTAATCATTTTCTTTTTGTCCTATAATCTGTTCGTCTCTTATTACTTGCCTTTGATACTTAATTCAGTTGGCTTTATTTGGCCTTCGCTGAACTTACTTCAAGTTGCAATTGTTTCTCAATTTGGAAAGTTACAAACTCGTGAGTCATAACCAAGAGAGGGCGCTGTTCTCAGACTGTCAGTGCGTTTTCGTAGGGTCTTTTCGAAACGGAGGCTTAGGCTCAGACACCATTTTGGGAATCCATTCTGAAATATCAAAATAGAGGCTTTTGGCTGCGGTTCGGTAGTAGATTATCTGGTTTGTAAAGGAAAGCATAGCTTCAGCTTCAACCTATATCTTCAGCATGGATGACAGATTGAAATGGAGCCCGAGTCTGAGCCTAAACTTCCGTTTCGAAAAAGCCCATATACCGGTAAAGAAGGACGCTAAGGCTAAAGTGGCCCCATGGAGCTGTTCCTAGCTCTACGGTGACCCGTTAAACATCTCCATCAATCCCCCATTGATAAATCATTTTTTCCCCTCCGTTCGTAGACGATTCATTGATGTTTCCTGGTATAGGACATTGGGAAATATTGCACGATGTATATTAAAGGTAGTAGCATACTTTGGTAAGAGACAAAAACAGAAATGTTCACAGATTTACGTATAACTTACAGGGTAAGACGATGATGCTAGTAGAAACCTACCGTTAAAATATTTCCGCCTAAAATTGTGTATTTATCCAGAAATTAGTAAAACAACGACCGCAAATCTTTTAATCTTTTAAAAGATCAAAAATAAAAGAGAAAAGACTTAAGAAATATGGTGGCCGTTTTTCACTGTTTTCTCAAAAAGTGGGCACCGTATGGGACTGAAATTTTCACAGATGACCATTACTGTATCTTTCTTGATATTTTTGCCCATGAATCTGTATTTCTTTGATAAAAACCAAAGTATGATACTACCTTTAACCACGGAGTGATTGGTAATATCACTGTATAGTTTTGCATGTCAAGTGAATAGTCACACTGTTGATCGGTCATCGTCTATGATGATGAATGATACGGCTCTGGCTGCACGTATCACCTAGTGCATGGGTGTAATGCAATACCCTGACATTGACGTAAGATGACTGTTCTAGGAAACCATTTACTCTCTGGAGTAAACAATCATTATTTTGCAAGAATATATCCCAAGCTACTTCCAAGTCTGTCTCCTGCTGTCGTGGAGTATTTCAAGACGCGGCACACAGACGTTCGCTCAAAATGAAACTGATATACATTTTGTAGTACTGTATCTGCAACTTGTAGGGGTCCTGATAGCTACCCATCAGTGATAAATAACCAAGTGGGAAGGAATATCACTCTTTGCAGTTTTATTGGGTGATGCTTTATGGCCTCTCCACGCTCAGAGGATCTATAGGACTTGCTAGAATGTATAGACTGAATGTGGTTTTTCATTCAGTTTTACATAGTGTTGTTAGCGTCAGGGTTTGGGGTTGGGTATGAGTTAAGGCCTGCACCTGTTTGTTTAACGCACAATATCATTTTAGGTAGGCCCTACCCTACATAGGGCGTGGATCCCCAAATCTTGGATCCTGTGCGTTAAACAAACAGGCCCCAAATGTCATCCAAATATTCCACCCGGAATGTGTAATTGACAAGCTTTCGAAAGTTTACATTAAAAGAAAGATTTGCATAATTTTGTTATCAAAGTACCGGTTTTTGCCATTTTTCAGTTCAAATGCAGATTAATATTGCATATTACTGTAATGGACAAAACCTTTGGTAGCATACCTAAATAGAAATCTTCCCAGATTTTTCTATAACTTTGATACAGGGTATCAAGATGATGATGGTAGAAACATATTGTTCACGTTTTTCTACCTGAAATGCTGTATTTATCCAGAAAAGAGCAAACTCAAAACTTTAAATGATCAAAAATAACGGTGAATATAAAAAATTGAAAAAACACTGCGGGCATTTATCACTGTTTTTTTTTCTTCAAAAAGTGGGTACCGTTTTATACGGAACTGAATATTTTAATCATTGGTCAATCTCATCCCTGAGGTTCTTGTTACTTATCATGTTAATGGATCAAGGAATGTAGTTGTTGGATAATGTAGTTGTTGGATAATGTAGTTGTTGGATAATGTAGAACAAATCCAGGGAAAATGTCTTGCATTGATTAGTGTCAGTCCCACCTGTGTGATGATGCGGTGCTACTGTTCAACATATTTCCTTTTAATATCAGAGTGCTTATAAATACCATTCGTTTAGCTCCCCCGGGTCGACACCAGGGGCCAATTTCATAAAACTGTTAAGCACAAAAATGTGCTTAGCACAAAAATGTCTCGCCCAAAAAACAAACCAAAATTGAAAATTCCTCTTGATATTCATGGTCAGCGAACTACAACCAAAGAACAATCACAAGTGATACACAACACGTGGAAATTTGATGGTTAACCCTGTTTTTATTAACACAGAAATGTCATGCTTAGCAAATTTGTGTGCTTAACTGTTTTATGAAATTGGCCCCAGTCAACCTCGTCCCCATTCTCTCGCTTGTTTTGTGGAGTAAAACACGACCATTCCCAGTAAGGGCTGACCCGTGTTAGCTAAACGAATGCACCCATACCATTAATGGACTGTTGTACTATATCGGTGGTTGGATAGTACTTTGTCCTCTAGACCTGGTAATAAAGATACGTGTGAGTGGGCGATGGTTTCAAGTCTCTCTCGGTCGGTCGTGTAGTCGAACCCTCTTGATAGCACTTGACTTCAGTGCAAAATGCAGGTCTGCCATTAGTTATGTACAATACCATGTCATATGCATGCTTGTATCATGGAGGTCTATTTCTTCCTCCATGCTTGTATTATACTTGGCTTGAAGTGCACCTGCGCCGAAGACATGTAGCTGTGTTTCCAGGGGTATGCCTATACCCCCTCGGCTGCATTCATGAGTCCTGCTCATTTTATCAGCTTGGGTCCGTCTCGTGAATCGAGAACGGTGAAAACCATTGCAGGGAATGGCCCATGTATCAGGGGCGACTGCCAGTAATTATGTTTCAAACGTACGGTGCGAATGTACAAATAGGCATATTACTGGATTCGCACGTCCGTAGGTTCAGCGTATTTGGAACCGGAAGTAAGATGGTCACTTGCACTGGCTTTATTAACCATAATAGAACAAGGCAGATGATATGGCCGTATCCCAAATCTCTGGCTGTGGCCACCAGTTACACACGCACCTATGGCAGCCACTAGCCAGTGTGGCTGCAGCCGTTTCCATAGACGTGTGTGTTTTATTATTTGCAGCCGCAGCCAGAGATTTGGGACACGGCTTGGGCTCCATGTCGTGCATCCAGGCATGAAAATAGAAGCCATTGGCTACGGCTTGAAGACAATCTGATCGGAACAAGAAAACACAGTTTCAACTTAAGTAAAAGACAATAAACCTTTTTTTAACAGAGCATAAGCCGTAGCCGAAGTCGAAGCCGAAATTTCTTAAAGGCCCACAGATGCCAGTGCAATTATTTCAGAATGATAATTTCATACAAAGCGCCCTCTTTTCCATTCTTGGTCGTTAACATACACAGCGCCATCTGTCGTTCAAATGTGGCATTTACACAAATAAATTGTTGCATTTAGCTAAAAATAATATTTGAAAGGATTGCCTGTCACAGGTTGTTTGTATATTTGGACGACTCGTAACCCTTAAATGGTTTTTAAAACAACAACATCTACCTGAGAAAAAAAATGAGTTTAACCAAACATTGAAAGGCCCCGATGATATTATTTGTCAGAATGACAACCAAAAATTGTGTCGGTAAAAAGGGTCATTCCCATAGAACAAATGCGCAGAATTTCTGCTGTGTAGAATGGCCATTTTAAATCCCAAAACTACTTCATGTATATTGTAAGCACGATTTGAATCAGTAATGCTTTGAATTGTAGTGTTCCGTTTATTACAAACAGAGAGTGATTTTTTGCTCACGATTTTGGCATCCAGCGCCACGGAATTTGAAAAAAAAAAATTCGGATTTGGAATACGTTACGGACGGTAGATTTTTAGCGTGTTTCAAGGCGAACACAGGCCTGGTTGTGTGAGATATGATACGGTTACCGATACATGTTGTAAATGGCACACATCGGCTCATTATGATAAATTCATGAAGTACCGCACCCAGCGTGTTATGATTAATTCACGATTGAATGATATTTGCATAATGTTTGATGTTACTCTGTTTATATCGTAATGACGGTCATGTCAGCTACTGCCTTGTACCTTTTCATTGTTTTAGTCATGTTTATGCCTAACTGCAATTTAAATTTGCATGTTGGAATCTAAAGCAACAACAAATTGACATGAATAAAGGTTGTATCATACTTTGGTTTTTATCAAAGAAATACAGATTCATGGGCAAAATATCAAGACAGATACAGTAACAGTCATCTGTGAAAATTTTAGTCCTATACGGTGCCCACTTGTTGAGAAAACAATGAAAAACAGCCACAGTATTTCTTAAGTCTTTTCTCTTTTATTTTTGATCTTTTAAAGGATCAAAAAGATTTTCGGTCGTTGTTTCACTAATTTCTGGATAAATACACCATTTCAGGCGGAAACATTTTAACGGTATGTTTCTACCACCACCATCTTCATACCCTGTAAGTTATAGGTAAATCTGTGAACATGTCTGTTTTGGTTTCTTACTAAAGTATGATACTACCTTTAAAGTGAGATTTGAAAGCAGTTGTCAAAATACTAAACCAAATGTTCAAGGAAATCATCATTATCTGTCTATGATCGACTGCATGAAATTTGTTTTCAGGAATGCACTGTGTCATTAGGCTTAGAAGTAGCTGTGACCGTTTGTCACGAAGGTAGGCTAGATACACCTTTATGATATGGACAGTCTGTAGGGGATCCGATATTAAAGATGATGAAGATGGTGGTGGTAGAAACATACCGTTAAAATTTGTCCGCCTGAAATGGCGTACTTATCCATAATTATTAAAACAACGACCGAAAATCTTTTTGATCTTTGAAAAGATCAGAAATAAAAGAGAAAAGACTTAAGAAATACTGTGGCTGTTTTTCACTGTTTTCTCACGAATGTATGGGACTGATATTTTCACAGATGACTGTTACTGTATCTGTCTTGATATTTTTGCCCACGAATCTGTATTTCTCTGATAAAAGCCAAAGAAGCACGTGCATTCATTGCGATTTCTTGCTGGTTTGTTGGATTTCCAATCCTGTCTGTCTGCTGTGGGTCTTGCTCATACCCTCTGTCCCCCACCCCTCGTCCCCTGTCCCCATGTTTGATTAGACCTACCTGTCGGCATGTCAGCGTCTAGCCCTACAGACCTGTCTTGAATGTCTTCTGCTCCGTAGAGCATTTCTAATTCTTCCTATTTCTTCTCTCTATCCCTATACCCCTCCGATGTTCTGTTTTAATATTTGCACGCTGAAGATGATGTATGAATCACTGGGGCACTCATTGCTGCATGCATACCCTGCCTTCGCCATGCCGTGCTGTAGGTGCATGCAGAACGATGCAATCGGCATGTCCTGATGTACTACCGTATGCCAATCGATAAGCTGCCTGCGCTTATACACAGGCCCACGACTGGACGGGTATTTCGCTAACAAATCAAGTAATAAAGCAAAATAATACATTAATCCATAGAACAGTCGGGCGCTGAATTCGTCACCTTAGACAGATTTCGATCGCCTTATCGACAGAAATTTCTCCTTTTTATTCTCGCCGTTCCCCCGTTTCCCGCCCCGTGTCCTCGCCCTGTATGCCCCACACTTGTGGACAGAAACCATCAACCTTATATAGTGCTCGTTCAGTGAATGAAGTGAGACGCATTTGACAAGATGGACGGGTCTCGTGTTGTAGGAAACAGGCTCTGATGACTTTTTACTGATTTGCCTCTCTAGGCTAGAGAAGACTAGTGAACATCCCTCCAAAGACTATTTATAGACATGGGAATGAACTCGTTTTAGAGATATGGGGCTCGTGGAGCTGCTAAGCACACAGAAATTGCTTAGCAGAAAAATGTCTTGTCCAATAAAACAAATTACTACAATTACAGATTCCATTTGATACTCATGGTCAGCGAACAACAGCCAAAGAACAATCACAAGTGATACACAACACATGGACATTTGGTTGTTAATCCTGTGTTTATTAAGCAAA